>OZ023214.1:40540134-40865541 GCA_963995525.1 Escarpia spicata
TGTGTGTGCGCGTGTGCGTGTGTGCGTATATATATATATATATATATATATACACACACAAATATAATAATTATATATATGTAATACTTATACATTTATAATAATTATACTTATATAATAATTAAGCCTATATAAATCATAAATGGTATTTATACATAAATATTAATTACGCGTAAATAATAATTATATAGATATACCAATTATACAGACATAATAATTATTGAAATATAATAACTATAAAGCTAATAATTATACACATATAATAATTATACATATATAATACTAAGTTTATATGTATAATCATAACTGTTATATATATAATATACACATATATAATCATAATGGTTATATATTACTATATTACTCGTACATGTATTATAATTATATAATTATACCTATATTTTATATATCGATTGTATATACATATATATTACATATATATAAATATATGTATATATATATAATTTATATATATATATTGCTTTTCTACTTCTACTATATTTATTGCCGTAATTACTATTATTATTAGTTCATTTTATCTATGATATAACAACTATTGTTTTTATTAAAATGCATTATTTTTTAATATATATTTGTATATCGGTGTAAAGCGCTATGAACAACATTGGATGTGGCGCTTAACAAAATAAAATATTATAATATATATATAATATATACACATATTATATGTGTGTGTGTGTGTGTGTGTGTGTGTGTGTGTGTGTGTGTGTGTGTGTGTGTGTGTGTGTGTGTGTGTGTGTGTGTGTGTACGTGTGAGCGAGCGTGTGCACGTGCGTGCTCACGTGCGTATGCACGTTTGTACGCATGCACGTTTGTATGTATGCCCGCCTCCATCCAGTACAATGCCGGTTATTTGTTATTGCGCGACCAGCGTCGCCGCGACAAATGGCTTGTTCTTAGTATGGTAACACCAGTTTGCGGTTGGTATCGCCATCGAAGCGTATTTCAATCGTCTGCTCTTTTCAACAATAACCCTCGATGAATACCAACAGTGAAATCAGAAGTCTCGCCTATCAGCCGCCCGTCACACACGGCTCTACTGAGCGCCCCGTGCCGCTGAATGCGGCCTATCGAGGCGGTGTAGGCGTGGCTTGTGCGTTTGATTGACGGCGAGTGATGGCGCGCGCGCTCGCGCGCAATGGGATGCTTCCAGCGCGCAGTTGCTGGCTGCGCTATGCGGACGGAGATAATTTATAAAAATTAATAGGGTGCGCGGCGCTACGTTGGAATGGCCAATGGGGCTGAACCGACAACAAGAGATAAATTACTTGTTCAACGGCGAAACTCGGCGGCCGATGCGTCTAGATTTTGACGCAGCGCGTAACGGAACGATTGGCTGGCGGTGTGGACCCAGTTTGATTACATGTTTACGCTGTTAATATGCGCGCTGTCGCCTCGCTTTAATTTTTCGCATACGCCGGCTCACTTGACACAACACGGTCACATAGTTGCTCGCCAGATTCCACTTAGTATGCATCGAACGAAGAGATTAGTATGTGTATTTGCACAAATCTAGTATAATGTAAAACAATCGGGTTACCGCATTAGGTACGACATTAAAACTGAAAACTTGTGATGTTCAAAGAGCGTTTCATAAATGATGTAACAAATGGCTGCGTCGGTGCGTCGCCGAAAGATCTGCCGGCGTCTAGATTGCGCCGTTTATAGAGATGGGCGGGCCTGGACGATGTGTTCACACTCGGCGGCGGTTGTTAAAATAGATGAAACCAATTCCTGGCTGCCGGAATATGGCCGTAATAACAGAAAGGGGGATTTTAAATTTCGAGTATTATGTAGAACAGTTGGCGCCAGCGTGGGGCAATTTCGGTTGTAAAGACAGCTCTATCATTCGCGCACCACGGTCATAGACTCATCGTTTGAGTTTTTATAACGTCTTCTAATGACGGTTACCTAAATAGGCAAGATTGGCATTCCTTCTCTTAATGACGGCTGCATTCATTTATTCTTCTGCCGTGCCGCCTGTTGCATCATCGTTCTGTGGCTGTCACCACCTTTTGTTCTTGTGTTTTTGTTCAACGGTTCAACGAATTCTATAGTAACATTTAGAACTAAAACGTATTTCCTGTCAGGCGCCCCCGTGGTATTTATAGTAATAATTATCAACGCGAATGATCAATATTAATTATAATAATCATAATTACAATAATAATAGAGTACATTAATAACATAGCAACAAACTGACAACCTGAAGAACTTATTATAGCTTACTAACTGACTGTATTATTTATATTGACTTAATCCACGCTGTCATTGTGTTTTAAAAGTTCAAAAAAGGTAGACATAATTTTTTTAGTTGCAAACTACTGGTGTAGGTCCTATATCTCGGAAATAGGGGACGGGGCAAATAGGTGCAAGTCTAGTCACCCATTATTTATTCATCCTAGAACGTAGTGGTGTAAGTTAAGGTTATATCTGGAAATAAAAAAGTTTGTTAGGGAACCATTGCCCAATCAGAATGCCCCTCACAAAACATCACTGTTGCAGAGATGATAAGCTAAAATAATATACAAACTCTGTCCACTTTTACAAAATGTATGTTTTACTTTTTATTCGGTAGATTCGTACGGTAAGGTTGTAATCGGATAACACGGAAGATGTGGTTGTCGAGTTCTTGTGTTTCCGCCATCAAGCGGGCTGAGAAACCTGCCAAACTGGATCATACATCCACGCCCAATATAGGCGCACGACCATTAAAACGCTTCGTCGAATTTCTGAATGTTCCAATGATTTATATTAGCGAATTTACAACGACCGCATCCATCGTTTGCACTCAAGGTCATTTGACAGGCGAGGCTGCGGGTGGGGTGGGGTAGGGGTGACAGACACTCTCATGCACTCCCCAACCACCCACCCAGTTGCACCTGCAACGCGGCGGTGACAAACTCCGCCGTCGCTAGCAATATAATGACGCTATCTGGTGTCAAAATTATACTTTGCGCGGACAATGGCAGCTCTTCTGCGGTCGAGAGACGCGCGATCTGCCCGCCGCGACGCGCGCTAGACAAGCGCGTTGTTTGACGTTACGTGTAAAACGGTGACGAATTATAATTCTTCACAACTTCGCTGGTCGCCGGCGATAAGGAGGCATTTGTGTTCGGTTGAACGAAGCGCGCGCGAATCGGTTCCCTCAATTACATAGCGCTTACAAAAAGTGCAAATTGTTCCTATTCGCGCCTCTCCGGTTTCGCGTTCGTGTCGGTTTTGTGCCTGGCGTTCGAGAACGTCAGTCAACGCCACACATTAGCATAAGGTGATTTTATGTCGCGCTGCAGTCTTCCAAAAAATGTATATGATACGTGATTCGGTGGAAGATGGCGGAGATACGGAGCAATAACGCCGAAACGCGACACCAAATGATGCAGTTTATTTTGCTGATGTTATGCGCGGTTTGAAATGAGCAACAATGTTTACAGTTTTCGGGGGGGGGGGTGCTATGTTGACGTGGCACATTAAACGAGTGATGACGAATATTGCAAAGATGGTTTTAGTACATGACACAACGAACTATTTATTTATTTTCTTATAGACGACAACGTTAACATTTATTAGTGAGCTGTGGGGCCTAAAGGCCTATGCAAATTAACGATCCAGATGTTATCATAAGAGCACAGGTTGTTGCTTGTCATAACCCGGAAGTAAACATTCTTATGCACACTGGCCATAATATAAACGATATAATTAGGCCTAGAATATGTACATGTTCTTCTCCCGTATCTCGCGCATCGTCTCCTCCGTTCCTTGTTCCTTCCATTAGCGCATATCATGAGTGAAACCATATTTAGATATTAACTAGTAGGACAGAGAGTTGCTGGTTGGTAAAAAAACAAGGTGGCGACATACATATTTAACGAATTCGTGGCTCGAGCGTTGTTCTCAAATAATTAGTCTAGTTTCTCATTTTCCTGACCTGCGTTTCGCTTTTTATACATACTTTTTTGGTACATACATATACTTTTTATACTTATTTTTGTGTTCGTGCCAGTTGGGGCGACAGTATACACCTATGAGTCACGAATTAACGATGTCAATGCAATGTAATACATATAGGGGCCTAAGCCTATAATCGTTATGCACGGGAGTCATCAGTCATTGTGTTTAACCCCCCATCCCTGTTGTTATTGGTAGGAGACGGGCCTTGTTAAGCTGCTGTGCGTATTGTCATGCCTGCAGCGATTTACTGGATGCCCAGAAATGAAGCAGATATTCCGGGAAGTTTCGCACTCATCCTTTTATTTCGTTGTGGCTGCCTCAAAAACATCTGATTAATTGGCATTCGCGTTGAGCAACGTCTTCACCTGGTGCGCCCTAAGCTACTTTAAATGGACCTCATTATTTCGTAACTTTTAATATTATACAATGTGATCGTTTTTACTGTAAATCATGTTATGCTGCCCAGTTGTATTCAAACGAAACACGATGTCGTCAGTTCAAGTGTAGTATTTCGACACGATATCAAGTTTACATTGCTTAATTTCTGAACGGAAAGATCAATGTTGATATTTCAACATATATCAAACAATGGTTTTATATATATATATATATATATACATATATATATATATAAAACCATTGTCTCATTTGAGGCTGTCAAAATGTTGGAACAGACAGTGTGTACGCCTATTACATCACATAGTGTGCTTCAACGATAAAAAAGTTTGGACCCTCTACATAGTTCCGCTCTACAACAGTCGTTATCATTCAGTTTGTCTACATAACTAGTATCAGTCAACAGCTTCCACGAACGCCGTCGGTAGTATCAATAATGCAAAACCCGGTTTTACACCAACTATACATGATACATCCGTGTATCAAGACTGTTGTAATGTACGCGTCATTGTGCGTATCATTTGCCTATCATTATGTGTGGGGCCTACCACTTATATAACACCACAGCGGGACATTAAAAACGGAATCTGTGAAATAGATCAGAGGATTACACCAGTGAAATTAGCAGCTCCACACTCCCTTCACGCAATTTACGACATCGCTAGGACTCGTTGGACATCAGTCAAAACACACTGCCGGTGTGAGATTGTAAATTGCCCCGCATGGTAGATGACCACGGCATTGTATACGGAGCCCGTGTGAGAAGTTAAATTGTTCATGTGTTGACTGATTTTAAAATAATATACATGGTTCACTGTTGCCTGCAAATAAAAATGCTCCATTCTCACAGGCAAAGATGTGCCAACAAAATTGTAAAAATAATGTTAATAACCGTCAAAATATTGAAATGGTCATTGCTGATTTCCATAAGTAAGGTTTGAACACGTTTTTTAACAGTTATATTTAATTCCTACAGCACGAACACCAATTGACCACTTCTAACTTATTAAAACTATAACAATTACATTTTTAAAGGGGAGTCTATTTCGATGCCTTGGTAAATGGACCTCAGGCCCATATATGACGGGGGTACATTTACATCACTCCGGTGCATTATACAACGCGATCCCTCGTTTGTTCAATACGCCTCGTCTCTCTCAACTGTCGATTCAAGTCTCGTCAGCAACCCGCAGATTCTCACGAAGCCGGCACGTATCGTCTACTCCCTCAATCTTCTCCTATTGCCTCCTCGCCTATTCCATGTCGTCTCCCGTCTCGTGTTTTGTCATCTGCTCCCTAAGCGGTTGATGGTGTGAATCGTTCAAATGCACCGAGAATCAAAGCTATGAGCGTCAAATCAGATCCTAAAAATCCAAATTCATTTTCAAGTTTGGTTATTCAAAGTTTGAGGATGAAACACAAAAGTGCCCCTTTCTTAAAAAAAAATGGATATATCGCATTTTACCCAGGAACCTGTCATACATTTTCTTCCTGCGCGTGTACAGGTTATGTTTACAACACAGATATTTTGCCTAGCATTTAGTTAACGTTAAGAACATCTCATCGCGCTTTCTGGCATTGTACAATGTGCCATTTCCCATCATAACAGCCCCTAGCAATTACTACACACTTTAAGGTCGCAGAAGTATTCAGTAAAGTTGCCAAAACTTAAAATATAATTGGCATTAATTGTTGCATTAGAATTGATGTCACCACCGGTGTAAAGATAAAACGTATAGTCCACCAAAGAACATAAAGCTTCAAAATTACATTTTAGTGAGTCACCATCACTAGCAGTAATTCAGACTATACATTTTTTAAATATTAACGAAACGAATTAATAGTTAACATCGAAATGAAGTATCGCGGGCAACGTTGTCTATGAAATTTCAGGTAAAACGTAAACGAACGCACGACTTCTCGGCAGCATAAGACAATGACATATATATATATAACTGTACCGTCTTAACAAAACTAACATGTTTATTATGCATGTCCGTGTTTGTGTAGGTAAGCGGGTGTTCATCGGGACGCGAAAACGACATTTAAAACAATATTTGAGGTAGGCCTACATGCACTGTATTTGGAATCCACGAACATTCGGCGATCGCCAACTCTTTTTTTTAAATCGACCTGAAGCTGTTCAACATCCGGGGATACCCGTGAACTTCCACACTTCCAGTCTGCGTGGATTAAACAGTCGTGATTTAACAAGCATCAGGTAAAACGTGACTTCTCGGAAACGTATGTAAGACTATAGTTTATCATTTTAATATATTAACGAAATGAACACTTTTGTGATGAGTTTGTTTGTCTTTGGGTATAATATGCGTGTGTTCATTGGTATGCCTGTGTTAAAAGTGACAATTTAAACAATATGTTTATGATGCGTGTGTTTACTTTGGAATGTGTCAAAAGCGGCGGTCGAAAACTCATTGTAAAAAATTAACTGCGGCAACATCCGGGATAGTCGTAAAGCTTTATAATGCCCAGTCGGTATGGCCGAGACAGTCGTGGCTTAACAAGCAACATGTAAGAGGTAAACTAAAACTGACTTAAGAAATATGTAAACCTATATTTAACATGTCAACGAAAGTAGTCTGTGTCCGCTTTTAATATCGCTAATACGATTGTGCATGTGTTCGTGTAACTGTGTATATATGAATAGCCACGTGTTCCTTTTGTAAATAAAACATCTTATCGGATGCGTGATACACAGATAGACCATACAACATACTTATGCATTAATTTATACTTTGTTTAATGTTCTTGCCCCGTTATATATTTTTCTATAATTTCGGAACGTGTTCATCCATCTGTTGATAATTTTACAGTTGTATATCGAATGGTGATTGCCTAACCGCGAGCTCGGATTCCCGAATTTTGTTCCGTACATTGAAGTCTTCGTATTGCATTAACAATATTGATTTATACGCCAGTGTGAGAACAGACTTTGTTGACAAATAATTTACCAATTTGTAGGGACATTTGAATAACTGAAACAATCTAGTTTAATGTAGGTATGATGCTTTCGGGTGTTTACGGTATTTATTTGACTTCGCGTTACCTGTAATATTAATACTAATATTACTGTTTACAAGACATTAATATAATTATTAAACCGATTGATAACATTAAGATAAACGCGAACAATATATACATATTTAATTTTTAATACGCGTATATTCGCGTGTTAAAAAGGAACGGTACTGTATATATATATATATAGTATTATATATATACATACACACAATAGGTACGATATAAATAATGATTATGCTTATAATAACCGTAATGGTTAATAGGTACAATAACTAACACAACTGTAAACGTAAGATTGCTAAATTATCCGATTACGAGATAATAAATTAACCCAATCATATCAATTAATATAGTAAATTCTTTCAGAATAGCAGTGATTATTTGTAAACATATTATCAGTCTGCCGTATCGCCTTACTGTAGTTAGCTTAAACATGATACCGGCATAAGCATGATAAGGAAACAACTCTGCTTCGTTTCGGAGCCTTTGACTCACGCTCCACGGGACTGACTTGGACCCCACGGCGTTGTATCGTGTCGTCGCACAGTCGCTTACTTTTGTTTACGCAACCTCATTAACGGAGGAAAGAGACATGGATTCTCAGGCATACGCACACGTGACATTTACAGTGAAAACCTTACGTCTTATTTTTATATTAAACTTACAAGCATCGTTCGTAGCTGTTAATAATGCGTTGATTGATGTGGATTTAATACGATCAAAATTTATATAAGTGCCCTAGACCATGTTCATGATTTATCCTGCGAACTTACTTACGTTATTATTAGAATTATGATACTATTTCGTTTTTAAGAAAATGCCAGCAAATAATGTAGTTTCCAACAAATAATTATCGTAAAAATTTTAGTGTTTACAAACACTGTTTATAACTTTTATATACCAGTGTATTATGTTTGCTTCCCCCCCCCCGTAATGTTATTAAAATAACAACATACTACCGGATATTGAATATAATTGACCATAATAGCATTATTATAGATCTACGTAGATATTGCAATACAAATGGTCAATAGTATGTTTATTATTAATAATAATTATATTATACTGATCATGTTCGCGTACAAACGTCATGTTCTTTTTAACAAAAATAAATGTATGTTGGCAGTGTTGCGTACACAGTGTATTATTACTGAGAAAAAATGTACTACATTGCCTCCCTATCCAGAATGTCAGGGACAACCAAGCAATAATACACTTCCAGTATTATTATATAATATTAAAACATAAATATTTGTAACGTGGTCTGGTATGTCGTTGTAACTGGATCGCGGAGTGGTCGTAAACGGCACGCCAGACGCTGATTACCGGGTGTCGAGCAAATCCGAAGGCCTGAGCACATCCTATTGTAGCACGCCAGAAGACCACACGCGTTAGCCGCGACATGACTTCCAAGACACCGTGAGTGATGACAATCGACGGGCTGGTTTGTTCTACAAACTTACTATTTTCGGTCCGCAAAGGAAGCGTCACGGCTGAACAGCGCCGAATGGCGCGCGGGTAAAACCGGCGAACAAGCCGCCAACGAGGTGGCCTTACTCCTTAGCCGGGCAAATTGCTGCCCGGGCCACAATAGCATATCGTTACGTAACTGGCGCTAGAAGTTTTCGCTGCCTTTTGTGCGAGCTGAAAGCGCCGAGGCGTGCAGCGAGGCGGCTGCGGCACACACGCGCGCACACTGGCCATCCGCTAGCCCGCGTCTCGAATGTGGGCCGAGCCAGATTACAATATGCTTATTACATCTGCTGCGCGGTGCGCGCCGCGTTTATTTACTGTCGTTATTAGATAGCGGCCGCCTCGGTAGGCCGCTCAATCGCCGCCGATAACAAGGATCAAAACCAATCACAACTCTTGTTACAATTCCGGTATGATAATCGCGCCACCGCCGCCGCCACCGCAGCCGCCGCGTTCGCTGGCAGAGAGCGTTATTGATAATCATAATTGGAGCATGCGCAGAGGGCGCGCGCGTGCATCAATCAGATAGCGGCGGGGTAAAAGTTTGTTCATATCGTTGTCAGTGAGCGGTCGGCTGCCGAGATGTCCCGACGCAAGCAGACGAAACCACGCCACTTCGACACGGAAGTCGACGACGACGCCGACCCGCGAGACGGTGAGTGATGATTGCTGTTCGGTCGTAGCGGGGGTAGCAGCGGCGGGTCCGGGGGCACGGTCGTGGGGTGGACGCCCACGGGTTACGCCGGGATAACGGGGCGACGTTACGCTGCTTCTCCGTTGTTGTTTATCGCTGGCACCGTGACGCGTGTACGTAGGACTGGTGCTGATACAGTGGGCACGGGCAGCGCTGTCCGGCTTATTGGAATGGACAGCGGATTACACGGAAGACATATTGATGTGTGAACGTTGTGCTTGGACAACACTGTTGACCGTCCCACGGGAAGGCATCACCCACGCCCAACCCGTCACCCGCGTGTCTAAACCTGTGTCTCCGTAATTTACACTAGCAGTGACCGGAACATTTACAGTATCATTTTACAGTTCTCAATATTAATATAAAGCGCGATTTTATCATAACCAACCGGACGCAAACAGCGCACCACAGTTTTCATAGCTGACTCATGGAATAAATCTTAGCTAACCGGAACTCGGGAGTCGGGTGCTTTCATAATAACTTCGAATTTATTGTGCGATATTTTTTCCGTGTAGGTGTTAAATAATCCGAACTGCTGTGACTCAAAACACGCACGATTCAGTTAACATTTTCACAGTGCGCTGCGTTATTTCCAAGTCCTTTCCCGTAGGGTTGTATTGGCGTGCTCCCAAGTTGGCATTTCCCCCTTCGGAGACCACAATTACAACGCCGGTTTGCGGCTCTTCTTGAAGGCCATTGATTGTGTGTCAGAGGCCGTGATTAACTCAAGACTTCCAGTAAAACTTGTCCATCTGTTTCATAATCCATATAATTTGTAAACAATTGACTTTCTTCACTTGACATGGCATTGGATGTGTCTTTTAATAATTGCTTATTGTATCAATTAAATGACATTTACAGACATCTGTGAATTGAACATATACAGTCTGATGAATTTCATTTCTTGTCTGTCAATTGAAAGTGTTTTTAAAATCAGTTTTCATAATACACTTCACCTGTTGATATGTTTAATTATCAACATTGTGACATGATTGAGGTTATTATTATAACTTGCAATGATATGACATCAATTTAATATATAATTTATATATATAATTTATATTTTATGTTACAAAACAAATGAATAAAAAGGCTTTTGTATACGTAGTAATACACAATTGTTTATTGTGGTACATAATAATGTTTAGTAATATAATGATAGTAGTATATCATTATAATAATAGTAATATATAAAATAATATATATTTGTTCAGGTATAATATAGTAATGTATATAATGAATAATATATGGCTTATGATATATAATAATACATATGATATAAGTAATACATATAACATATAGTTATGTGTAATATATATATAATATATAATAAATATTTATATATATAATACACTTTTATTTATAATATATATATATATATATATACATTTACTAATACAATTATAAATTATTAATTATATAATATGTAATATTTAGTAATGTATAAATAGTAATATATGTATATATATTATAATTATAATATATTAATATGTAATAAAGGGTTTCATCAACTGGGGACATTTAGAAAAGACTGGCCCATGTTTAGTACAACTGCTATAAACATCACTTCAGTGCCAGTTCAGAATAACTACTTGTAACTACCTCTTCTTCCCGACATGGCATTGGTCTCTTCTCATTCGCCAATGGCTGCATTTACCCTGTCATATTTACCCCCACCCTGTCCGGTCGTATTTGCTTATTGGACCAGTTATTTGGCAGGTTTTATTAAGGAACTTGTTGCCCAAAGCACTTTGTTTCCAGCCTGCTCTTCCCTATTCAAATATTTACCTAGCCCCCACTCCCAGAATCTAGCCTCTGTCCCTTCCCAGCTTGAGCTGGATCATAATTAAAGTGAAATTACCCTGCACCATTCATCAGTTATGCAACAAGGGGTATAATGCAAGAGGGTTTCTATTTCGGTCTGGGACTCCCTTGCTGCCTTCTGCATGTGTTCCAAGGCTTTGCAATTGCTAACTGCAAATGAAACTTGCTCTGTTGCACCCCCTGGTCCCCTTTCAACCCCTTTGTTACTGCCATTTCACTTTACAACATAATGCCCACACTGATTATACAGCTCGGTGATTACAGCAATATTTCCATGTGCACAATAATCTCACATTAAACACCCAGGCTTGCATTGTTTGTTCTTGAATGGCAAATGGCTTCTTTGAAAGTGGAGCCCTGTGTCTTAGCAGTCCAGTGCATTGGCCAACTCTGTGATCTCTCTGGACAAAATGTATTCCTGTGCAAACAGTCCAGTTGTTGCCTTTAAGGATTGTTTATTCAGGACTGCCCCTGTATAAATCATAAAGTAGCAAGGAGTAATTACCACATCAACATGTCCAGCTGATAAACTGAGGTTTGCTGCATATCCTGGAGTTAACTTTCTGACCATTGCAGTGATCATATCATCAACTATTTATGGCAGGAGGAATATTTTCATTCGTAATGTATTTAAAACTATATACACAATTATGCTAATTTGTTATAAGCTTAAATTTGTTTAAAATAATTATATTTTAATTACAATGGAAGAAAAAATGTACATTAAAATTAAATTGTGTACTTCTGGTGTGTCTCGAGAATAACCAACACGTATACAAGCTGGGTAGATCAGCTTGGTTTTTTAAAGAAAAAAATACTGGTATGTATCTAATTACTTGAGTGACATCGGAGCATTAATCTTGTCTGGGTTAGTGAACATTTCCCGTTAACAAGACTGTAATCCACGAAACCAAGCAGTGTTTGGATTATGGATTTTTATGAACAAGGTATAATTTTACTTCCAAGGGTTGCCTCTAGAGATCAAAACATTTTGAAACTTTTCACAAAATTTTAATTATGGATTACCTATTAAAAGTTGTAGTAAACTTGTGCTATTTAAGTGAAAGTGTATGTATTATTAATTATTAGGTATTACCCCAGAAATCTTCCATGTTTCTGAAATATGTGGATCATTTTGGCAGGAATGTTTTAAAACTTGAAAACACTCGGATTACAGACATTTACAGAGTGTGAAATTTACAGTTTGAAGATAATAGGTTGTATGAAGTTTCGGAAGTTGTAATTAGGTCTAGTTGGGGAATAGCAAAACTTGTAACTTGTTTAAAACAGTAGTTAATGTACATGAAATTTAATTAATATATGAGTTATGTGCTGTATGTCTGTCCATGCGTGCATATATTTAGATATATTTACAACGTGTGCATGAAATTGTTATATGAAATGTTGGTACATACCGGTAGAAGAAAGACGTGTAATTGATATCCTTAATTCCTGCTTCATCTAATCTGCTGGTAATTAAACTTGCCAAAATTAATTTAGTTCTACCGACTATCACAGCCCTTGTATGTTGGTTGACACTTCGTTAATTTGCCAATTTTGTGGTGACGGGTCGATGGCGCCACCGGGCCAGGAACTTCGGCAAAACCTACACTGGAATATTTGCTGTGACTTATCTCACGACATGCAAAAATCTGCCACCTTATCGTATGATGAGGTGAGTGTGGATACTGTTCCTGGCTGCATGACACTCCAATTTGCGTCCAGTGCATGACGTCTTGCTTTTTTTTAGTGGGAATAGTAAATAACAAGCCATCTTAATTCGCAGTTCAAGTATATCCGATTGAGTCGATTGTCAAGGTCTGGTTTCTTCAACTTTGCTCACTGCATAATATTGAATTAATTGCTGCAGTTCTGTTAACTGCTAATTGGCACTGATAGGTCAGGCTCCGGCATTGTGCACCAAAATTGTTGCATTCCATAGGAAATAAATGTAGGCATGTCCTGCTCAGATTTCATAAATAAATACATATGTCGTTTCAGGGTTAGGAAGGTTGTGATATTATCGGGTTTAAAGGCACTTTATTGGTACAGAAAATATGCCCTAATAGACACAAAGAACAGTTGTTTGTAATAGATAATTTTACTTAAATAAATACATATCATTTCAGGGTTATGAAAGTTGTGATATTATGGGATTTAACACACTTTTTCGATACAGTAAATATATTGTAGCTAGCATGAAGAGCATTTCTATGTAATAGAGATATCTTTTTTTTAATAATAAATAAGGGTTACAAAGATTGTGATATGAGTTTTAAAGAACTTTTTCTATACACCAAACATGGCAGAGCAACAGTTGTTAGTAACAGAGACATAATTTTTCCGATGTCCCGGTGACAGTTGTTTTTTGTTGCACCAGTCACTGGTGGACACCACCCTCTAAAAGGAAATTTTTATTCTCACTTTCAATGGCGTTCGTAGACCAAATTTCACAGTATATTTTGATAAATTCCTTGTGTTACGTCTAGTTTATATTTCATGCACAGTCGGGTTAATGAAAGAGTGGATAGTTTTGATAAAATCATAGAAAGAATTGACTTTGATTAATAGTTGATTAATTGTCTGTGAAAGCATGTAGTAATTTAGTATGCCATTTAGTAATTTAGTATGTCTCCCAGTATAAGTTAGGTCACTCTGCCATTTTTTCTCCCACTTTTTTGTTGATCCAAAACAAAAATATTTTATGCTTTTCTAATGATTTCACACGGAAATTAATACATTTGTAAAAATATAATAGCATTGTGTAGTGGATATGAGATAGATTACAATTTTCATGAAATCAGTTTGAAACATCATGAGTACCTTTTTTATGATTAACTAAATTAGTATTTTGTAAAGAAACATATTTCACTGTAGCATCTTGGATTGATCTACTGTAGCTAACTGTTCTTTGTCTTGTCCCTGCTCAGGCAGCCATGTTGGTTTGCATTGCCTGATGAAGATGATGTGATTGGCTTGTGTAATAGAATCTTCCTGGAACTATTGAACTGATCAAATCTGAATGAGATTGAAATAAATGTTGGCAACAAATCATCGACATTTGGCATCCAGTAAATACATCATAATTGCTTTCTGGCACTGTCAATTGGAGAGCAGCGACTGGCAAGGGTGATTTGCCCCCATGGGACATGATCTTGGTGTTGATTCATAGGCCAGCTTTTTGCACCCAGTTCTCCACAATTAATAATATTAATGCTGAGTAATTTGTACTCGTGGGAGACAAAGAGAAATGTCCAAATCATGCACATTGTGGCATATTTGTGCAGCACCTGGGAGTAGAAAATAAAGATGGAGCTACACGATTTGGGCAATCTATGAAATACATATTGCCATTAAGGGGGCCCCGGGGAGTGGTTTAGGAGATGCTCAAAGCAGGATCAGGCCAAGGGGTTTGATTTGTGGTGCCTATCTTTATTCAGGTTGACAAATCTGTCAATTTGCACATCACATAGTGGTCCAGTTTTTCTCCCCAGCGTCGTGGTGTGTTGCGCCGAATCTCACCGAATTTGAATACATCTTCTGCCATGCCTCTCCTAGGGAGAGGAATGAGATTTATCTGTTTTGCGCAATTTGTATTGTATCTTGCCGCATCTCGTGACTTTGTGTAGATTGTAGTGAAAACAACTTGGCTCGCATTGAATCATACAGCATGCATTAATTATTAACTTGCCGTGTTATTAACATAATTTTCATTTGGATTGTGATTTATTGGCGAGGAAAAGTGTACTGTAATTGTTGTAAATTATTTATCATGTTTCTTTTGTTGGCTTTCGAGCCATCATGCTAAAGAATGATCAGTAAATTAAAACCAACCTTGTTTGACTTTCAGAAGAACTCTTATTAAAAAAATCTGTCTAAAATTGTTTCCAAGGTGCTCTCTCATGTCAGTGCCAGTTGAAAAAAACCCGATCATTAATAACAACTAAATTTATGTTCATTAAAATAAAATATCAGGTATAAATTATTTTATGTGTAATAAAATGTTTTTTATTTTATATAAACCACCTTTTTAATAGTACAGAATATATTTAATTTATACTGTGTAATGCAAATTTATAATAAATTCAATCAGAGTTTGTAGCTGTAGCCGAAACAGGTAATAATGAAAATTTTTGAGTAGGCCTGGACGAAATAATCGGTTTGAATGGGTGGACTGGTAAAGAAAGAGAAGACAGTCTTGTAGATAAAACTAGACATGGGACGGGCAATGTTTTGTGGAGGATGGTGCACTATAAGAAATGACAGATGGCACCATCTCAGTTAGAAGATGAAGACAGTTATTGTGTATGCAGCAATTGAGATAGATGAGGAATAAAGTCCCGAGGGGAGACCAGGGAAAGGTCAAGCCCTTCCCAAGACGCACCAATGACCAATGTCCAACTGAAAATAATCTTGCAGGCGAATAATGTATCATTGTGTGTCGCCTGGCACTTGCTGGCATACTGGAGTTGTGTGAACGGTGACCCGGAGGTGACCAGTTTGTTTCCGTTAGTGTGTCACTGATGTATGGTCAGTCCGAGGCTACCAGATTGTGGCAGTTCAATGTCGATTCCTGGTGATTTTTCCCAGCCGAAGGTCAGTGCAGGGACGGCTGTAATCCATCGATCTCTGTGTTCACACAGTAAAGCCGGCTGACATCCATTCCTGAAATAGTTGAGCAATAACCCGTATGATAGAAGTAGCCACTACCGACCCGAAGCAAGCTGCAGCTTGATAACATAAAATGTATTACATGCATAAATGGCCCATAACTCGGCTCTCAACATTCCATTTCGCCATGATCGGCTCGATGTCTGAAGTCACCCGTTTGTAGCCTTTACTGTGCCCTGTAATCACCTCATGAGCCATATAAAATTTAGTAGTATTTGTGGCGGTATCTATGGTTTCTTAAATTGCCGCACACATTAAAAACGACCCCATCTGCATGATTTTCGAAGGAGTGTAAAATCGGGGGTGCATATAGTACGAAACAGTGAAAGTGACGGATATGGAGGTGTCGTAAACATTTCGTTCCAGCCGTTTAACAGCCACATATTCTGTGCATGACTGATTTGATTCTTAGAATTTTGTGTGTGGATCTTTGTCGTTTGTTGGCTTTTTATTCCGGTGAAATTTAAGATGGTTTCGCATATGAAACAGGGGAGTGCCACTCAGTGTTTATGATAACAGATGAATCATAAGCAATATCCTTATTCTAACCGCAGACAAAAGTTATTTACCACAAGGCCTGATCACACCTCTAAATGATGACATCACACAAAGCGATATCATCCGTTTTGAATAGCGTCCATTCATTTTCCGATGTCGCATGTGTTAGGTTATGGAACTAGAAGCACAAAAGAAGATCACGTAATTACATTTTTCGTCTCGTGTGCAATCTCGCATAATGCAAGGTGTATTCGTGATTTTTTTGCATTAAATGTCTGTGCCTGGTCATGGTGACAGTTATTTGATACTTTCCCAGACAACAGGATAGTTAGATAACCCATTCACATTTGGAATAAAATTTTCTACCCCCCCCCCCCCCAATACTAGTACACCTGCTTGGTTTTCAGAGAATTATCATTCAGTTTCACAAGATAATATCTTATATGTAACGTTTTGTTCTTAAAAGTTTAAAACTAAGCTTAATGTGGACAAGCATGCTTTCTCTGTAACTGTATAAAATGTGGAATAAAAAAATCAACTGAAACTAGTTACATTTAAAAAACCTTGTTTTAAATTGCATTTCCAAGTCTAGATCTTCATAAGTCCCTTGCTCTAATGATGACTACCTAATATGCAACCCAATTATGATGATGATATAATGGTTGTCGATTCCTGTTTGTTATGCACCTGAGTTCAGGTTCCTAATGATAGGAGTAAGTTTATTATTATTATAATTATATAAAATTATTTAAAATGATTGAAACTAACCATAGTTATGCTGACCCAGTTTCTGTTGTGTAAAGCATCGCCTGGTAGCCCTATTCCACCTTTGTTGGAGGTTTTGTGCATCACAGTGTTGCCCATATGACTGGCCAGTGTTTACACCTTGTAAGCCGCCCAGTGATAAGTGGGTCTGTGGAGTGTCCAGTGGACACATGTCAGTCCTTCTGTCAGTAAGTCAGCCACCCCCACCCTGTAGCCCTGGTGCCAGTAGCAATTACAACTGGTGATGCCCCTACCCTTAATGGACATCATTTGTTAGAGTCTGACAGAAGTCTGCCATCACCCTACCACCTCTGTACCCCATCTGTTATCTGCCCCTCTCCCCCCTTATCTCTCCAAATGTACACATCCACTGTGGAGAAATAATTAAATCAATTTATTCTACATGTGACTTCATTTAGAAGAGCATATTAAGTTTAGTTTGATGAATATAACTGTGAATGTGTGTTTGTATTTGTGTGAAAGAGCGTGTGTGAAATATTGCTAGGACATATTATACACTGTAAATTATGTAGTTTAATATAATAATATTATATGTATATATTATACATCTTACATAATACTATATTTTATATAGATTGTATAATTTATAATAAATGTATATTATATGTACATTACTTATACAATATATACTTTTTTATATGTTATGTAATTATATGAATGTATGTATATTATAATTAACATTACATTAGATTACATATAATATAGATTGCCATTTATAATACATATATATATATAATAGATTACATGTAATATATTACTATTTATAATATATAGATATAAATTTCTTAAACACACTTTCATTTGGAAAAATATAATAGATAAAAAATAATACTCAACCACATAAAACAATGATTTCACAAAGATACCTTTTAATAACATACACATGTAATCGACATATTGCCAACATTACTGTGTGTTGTGCATGTGATCAGGTATCCAACTGTATCCAACTGTGCCTATGAAGCTGCTGTGACTGCAGCAAACAGGGGGCTAGTACGACTGTTGCATGAGTGGGAGACTAAGTAG
This sequence comes from Escarpia spicata, assembly GCA_963995525.1. Classification (NCBI taxonomy): domain Eukaryota; kingdom Metazoa; phylum Annelida; class Polychaeta; order Sabellida; family Siboglinidae; genus Escarpia; species Escarpia spicata. Next base: position 40,558,517 of record OZ023214.1, read on the forward strand.
CTGCTAGCTACCCCGCAGGCTGCTCCATCTCATCACGTCTGCTCATCTCTGTGGCTATCATCTTCTTCCTGGCATCCAGACAGATGGCTCATCACTGTCTCTCAATTCAATAAGAAATATTGATAATATTTTAATAATTGATGCCCGGCTGCATTTGTCTAAGTGCTTGCAAGAATCTTGCCAGGAGAAATGTCTGAGGTGCGCACTGTGCGTGTGCATGCATGTGAGTGCGTGCCCTCGTGTTCCCCCCTGGAATGGAGACCACCCTTCCACCCACTTCCCTTGTAATCGTTCTGGCCCCTCGGGAAGATTCCCGTTTGTACACTTCACCCCAAATGTTTTGGGAATTGGGTCAGCAACTGGTGCGGTGGTCTTTATTCGGGACATTTTCCCATCAATGTTCTTTTCCACATCGCCACCCTGCTGATAAATACGTAAATATTAAGTTATAATTTTATAACCAACTAATCCCACTTTGACTGCATCATAAATAATGTATGCTTTGTTTCATATTTTTCCATTGTATCAGGGTCATAAAATCATGATAGAAGCCATAACATTTTCACATGTTATTTTTGAATTTTTGCCATCCAGGTAAAGGATGCATTCAGATTGATGTGTATAAACACACATAAATATATCGGAGGTCCGCCCCTCAGTAGTGGCGGAAGCAGCTGCAGCAATTGAGATGGCAAGTGAGGGAGGTATGGAGCCTGGCGATCAACGGGTCTTTGATACGTAACTGGAGTCGCATAGTAGAGATTGCTGTGATATCCAGAGCCTCAGCTTATTATATCAAATGTAATAAGTGGGGTGGTGAAGGGGGCCAGCTGTGGGGGGGATGGCGGGAACTAGGTAAGAGTGACCGACTTCAAAGTAGCATCGTTGGAGACTCTCATTTGCCGCAATTTGTAGCACCTCCGGGCAATTTGTGCGCCACAATGTTCCGAATTTGTGGGACAGGGTGGGAGGAAAGGAGACATCCTGACTACCCGTCTGCTCCCAGCTACTGTGGCGGCAGCATTCTCCCAGATGTATAGTTAGACTTTTGTGTTTGTGCACAGTCGGCTAACTATGACATTGGGGAATGTTGTAAAGGTAACTAGTTTGTCTTGCTGACTGACCCCGGAATGACTAGACTCAAAAAACGGATCGCCGATTGCCGGGTGGGACGGCTTCGAGGTTATTCTGTGCAGTTGTACAGTTAATGCGGGACCCGATGCGGATTGATAATGCAATGATGCGCATATAAATTATGCTTCTTACACCTAGCGGCATACAATCTTGTTGCTTAGCGAACGTTGGCGTTGATCCACGTTCATTGGTCTTGCAGTTCCCTTCGTGACTGATTTATATAACTTGTTTTTTTGCATCCGGTTTCAGAAATAACCACATGGATAGGTTAATTGTTTTAATCTTTTGTATTGCATAATTAAAAATTGTTCGGTGTTTGTTCCAGTTAGGCTTAGCAGCGATGCTGTTATAGCAACTGCAACCTGTATGGAGCACAAAGGAAGCATTCCATCTCCACAGGGCCACAACAAGAGAAAGACTTGTTGTTAAGTGTAGTGGAAGGGAGAGTGTCTTCTGTTCTTGCTCTTGGCTTCCCCGTTGAATCAACACCAGGACCAGGTGTTCCAGTGAAAATCCTGTTTCATAATAGCCATTGTCTCGTGTCAAAACGCTTCTACAGTTACCAGCCTGTGTCAACAAGGCAAGTGTTTGGATATAATTTTACAACACCAAGTTGTTTACTCGATTGCAGACACAGCCATTGTGCTTCCAGACACTCAAAGCTTTTCACAGCTTTTATTGTGTTGTCTTAGAGGCAAGGCAGTTGCCCGTAACTATGGTAACATTCCTCTTACATCTGTTCATAAGCAGAAATACCAATACATTTGACTGTGGTGACAGTCAAAGTCACATTTCACTGGACCATTGGAATGTGTGTTAAGTTTGAGGAGAATTGACAGAAACATCATAAAGCTTCTGTAAGCTGTCCCTCTGTGGCTGTCTGTTGATAATCAGACAGCATTCGTTCTAGTGTTAAGAGGGTTAATAATTATAAAATAACAATGTTTGGATATTTATCTGTGAATTAGCAAAATGGTTGATTTTCTGTTTGTTCATACTTGATGCCGTTTGGTAGATACCATTACACACTTAAACCTTCTGCTGCTTAAACAATGTTAAGTTTTATAAACGTTGGTGTGCTGTTTCATATGGCCTGCAGCTAGGCTTTAAGTGCTGAAATAAACCACTGCATAACTGCAGCTTTGTGGCAGGAGATAATCTGTCTTCTTGCTGCACTTGAAGGATATAGCCAACATAAAGATATGTAATGGCTCTCAAGCCATCAAGTGTTTGGCAGAACTTCTAATTACTACAGTAGCTTCCCAGCTTCACATAAAGATTGTTATCACAGCTTTGCATGATGCCATGTATGGCTGCACAGAAATGCCATGTCTTTGAACTTCAGTTGAATCAGATTAATTAGGGTGAAGATTGGGATCTCTGTGCTTGGCTGATGACTGCATGGTGCATGGGGGGGCAGGGGCATTGAAATTAGAACAATATTGTGTGGAGTCCCATAGGAGTGTTACAGAGGGAGACAATATCTTGAATAAAAGGCAACCTTCAATTAGGCTGTTTTGTGTGTAATTACAGAGGTGCAATCTTTCAAGTATTCCATCTTCTTTTGTCGCGGTTCGGAATTGCAGATCTTTGTAAGCAGGCCGTCCGGGCAATTAGTTCATACTTCTTAATTGTGGATTCAACATCATCAAATGTCTTTGTCAGTTGGCCAGGTGTTTCATCTGTTTTGTAAAGATTTCATTTCAACTTTCAAAACTGTTTTCAAAGTATGTGGAAAAACACTTGTTAATAAAGTATCTATTCAAATATGTTAAAATGTTGTAATTATTTATTCTTTAATTTTATTTAAATATAACTAGAATGTTTTAACAGTTTTTGTTTTTTCTCATCTACGTTGTGGTAGCAGAGTGTATCAAGTTACAACCTTTTCTAAATTACCGTTCACCCAAGTGCACAACTATATCTTTATATTACAAAGCTGTCTTTTTACATGCGTTTTAATGGTAATAAACGCCATGCATTTGATATAGCCAACTCCAAAAGTAGCAGCAGAGGTGCCAACTACGAATACAAGCGCATATTAAACGATTGAAATGGTAGACGTGAAGCATTAGTCGGTTTTATGGAAGGTGTGTTTGAATAGACTCGCTGAGGCTGTAGTGTCTTTGTCTGTAGTCAGTGTGGAGACGAATGTCTTTATGAGGGTAAGAGACAATACCCTCACCTATTCTCTCTGCCAAATGTGGAAATGACACTCATATTTTAGTTACTGGAACAGACAGGTGTATATGGAAAGGGTGTGGTTATTTAAAAATGTTTTTAAACACTTCGCTTGACTGTACTTCATAATTATAATTCGTGCACCACAAATTTACTTGGGAAAATATGCACATTGTTATGTGCTAGAGCAATTTGAGACTAAAAAAGACAATTCAGTCAAAGTTACTTACAATATTCCACCACTGAAATCAATAGGCACACATTCCATGACTATATGTAAGAATTCTACATGTTCATTACCAGAGAAGTACTTCTTAATATTTTTACTAATTAATAAGTACAAATATATACGCAATAAACCAAATAATTTATAATAAAGACAATAGTTGTGTGTCGATATATGGAATTGCAATAACAGTTTATAAATTGCTCAAGTAATAAAATATTACTTATTAATTGAAAAATATCCCATTAAGTTCCTGGGTACTCAGGAAAGTGCTGTTAAGTTTTCCGCTCCACCTGGGAAAGGAATCTGCCTCATTATTCTTGGTTGTCATTTAAATTCCTTGGCTTATTATGTAAGATTAATGAGAGAATTAAAAGCAAAACCCATATCATGTGCATGTTATTGCATGAGATAGTGGCCGGCTATCAGAGATCTGCTCTATCTATCTGCAGGCTGTTATTACTGGGGGTACCAAGGAGGGAGGCTCCCATGGGAATGCAGGCAAGCAGCAGATTCTTATGTAATATTGCTCAACTGCCCTAAATATGCCAATCTTGTCTGGCATTGTTCACAAGTTTAGGGTGGAAATGGAGTCAACTGTTGGTGCTTTTGTTGGTGGCACTATCTTCCTTGAAGGTGTTGTCCTAGTAGACTTAATGACTGGGCCTGAGTACGGGCACAAAGGAAAACCTCCAAATAGGTTATTCTTGCACTGGGCCCATGGCTTCAGACCTCAGTAGGGCTAAATGCAGTTTTCATTACAGCACCTTGAATTGATATTTGCCAGTTGGATTGATATTTGTGAAGCCCCGCTGCACAACAATTGTGAATCGGGTTGACACTGTCACATTGGCAATTGATTCGATGTTACAATGGACCAGTGGCAGGGACTGAAAGAACTTACATATGAAACTGCGCAATCATTGGGGATGACAATAACGGATATCTTTGGTTAAACTTGATTCACACTGACAGATTCACCGTGAACAAGTCCACATTTTAACAAAGCAGAAGATAATTTGGTGAAGGGGTTAGGTGTTGTTATTATAAGTTTGTAAATAGCACTAAAAGCGGATTTATGTGCATCACTCGATCCTATTTACTGAAAGAATTTAGTATTTATGATGCCATAAAAGCATTGATGCTGGTGAGATTTCAGCAGTTAAAGGCATAGGTGCAACATTTATTGATTTTATTGGCTTGCTGATCGTAAAAGGTAAATGTATGGGCACTTTGTACCCATCTGCAGTCTCAGCTCTCCTCATGTCTTAAAGATTTAGATTTTATTATTGCTTTATTATTGCCTTTCACACGATGTCATACAAGTGAATACTTGTACAAACTGTAGAACAAATTTCTATTTCAAAGCCGTAATCCTTCAAAGTTTGTTACTAGAATAGAACATTTTATGTGATTTGCAAAGTCTTAAACTGAAAAATCCAAATAAATGTACGCCTTTATAATAATTATAACATTATACATGGATTTGTTTTCTTTGTACACATTTACATATTATTGAGAAAATGTGTTAATATACAAGTGATGTCTGTTATTAATATATGAAGTGAAATGTTAAACTAGATTACCATAAAAACATTCTTTTGACATTACTTATGAGTGATGGAAGGTGGTTTTATCGTCAGGCAGCATGGAACGACTATTTGGCCATGTCCCGCCATGCACTGCCACCTAGTGCTGGCAGTAGAAAGTATTTATACGACTTGGGCAGCCTCCATATTTGTGAGCTACTGTGTGGCAATGGCAGACGTGTGCTCCCGTGTGTTTCCTCATTGTTTTTTTTTTGTGTCCAACTAGTCGCTCGCCCGACACAGCTATTTTAACGGTGACAAATGCGGGGTGTTTCCCGCACGCTCTGGGCGCAAGACAGAAATACTTTTTGAACATAGTGCTCCATCTTGTATGCAGTTTGTGTTAGTTTTTCGACGGCATTTAATTGATTCATGGTAATTTAGCATCGAGTGCGAGATGGTGGGGCATCTGTAAATGTGTCGAAGTCGAGCACGTATGCAGTATAGGCTGTGTTTAGAAATGAGATTTATCGTATGCAGTTGTCTGTGGGGCACATTGTGTGCGAGGATGATGCATGCGCCTTATATGGGCGCATTACCCTGTGGTAATATGCTTTATTTCCGTGGCACGCAGGTGGGCACGATTTATGGTCGTTGATAACCCGTCCATCGACAGTGAAAAGATTTTGATTGGGGGTGTTGGAAGAGTGACAAAGAGGAGAGAGAAATCCTTAAGAAATCTGATTTGTTGGTGGGAATGAATCATATACGCCAAGAACGGTGTTATTCACACTGGAATTTATGAATTTAAATGAGACCTTCTGAAAGCACTGATAATAGCATCCGGCTCACCGCGCATTTGTAAGCAGGCAGAATGGAATTTCGGTTATTGTTCATCCATTCTTTTCATATGCTCAGTTTTATGGGCAAGGGGCAGTTTAAGTAGGGTGTTCCTCTGACAGTTATTGATGGGTGGATATAAATTTACCATTGTGCGGAATGCAATGTTTTCTGATCGGGTGTCAGAGGAAGGGTATAATGTGCAACTATGACGTCTGCTGCCAACCTATTCACTCTGCCTGTGGTCAACGCGGTTGTCGCATCAATGGTGTCGATTTTGACACAAATTGAAAGATTTCAGGCTCCTATGTCTCAACAGATGACGTGTTTTGTAAACATGTAAATGTGATATTAAACGACACGTGGTACTGGGTTGGTTTCGTTGGAAGTACACCATTAAAAGATGGTAATAAAGTTAACATAAAACTGTTTCTAAGCACCTGGTAGATACTTAACATGTGAAGATTGAAACGTTAACTTTTATTTTAACAAGTGCATAAGACAAATGACTATTTCAGATTGTACATTATATGTCATTATGTATATAGCTAATATATATATATATATACATTATATATTTTATTATAATTTATATATATATATATATATATATAATATGTATGTATATGTATATACACTGTATATTATATATATAACATTTGTTTTATATTTATATATAATATACATGGATATGTATATATATAATACATATATGTATGTACATATACATACATACATACATATGTTATGTATATATATATATATATATATGTATATATATATATATATATATAGTTTTACATAGTAAATTAATAAAATTATGCATACAAATATCAGTGTGTGTGAGACACATTGTCCTAATGATTTATTCTTCCAGTGGTGTGTATTACTTTTTGAAAGCCTTTTGGCATATCATCGTAATTTGGCACCAGATGTCGGATGCCCCCCAGCTGTGCACAACAGATTTGAGTCGATTTCCCTTTCTTGCGTCGTCGGCAAGGTGAAATTAATAAGCGAATTCAAAATTAATAACGTCGGCGCATGACCTCCGTGTGAATTCAGTCATACTAACTGAGCATTACGCCGCCAGTGCTGGCTCAGATGACCTGTAATTAGATTGCAGATAGTACGCCCTGGTGCAAGTTATGAATTTCATATGGGCATAGAATTATGCCGCTGACAGTTATGTTGCTACTGCCGATGTGTGGCCTGGCTAGTGGCCCATAGTGGCCCGTAGTGGCCAGCAACACGCCAGAGTGGCGAGCCGCTACCTTTACCCGAGAGCCCTGCAGTGCCGCTGGAGAATCATGTGTGATGAGTTTTACACTGTCAGTGTGTGTGATTTATCGCTGGATTCAGTCAGCGATACGTCTGCCACCCTAGTCAGTTGGTCAAGCTTTATGTGCTGGGAATTCGTTTAAGTTACTTGTTTTCACTACGACCCCTCAAAATTACTACCCTGAAGACTGCTGTTCTACTATAAATAGTCTGTTTGATTTTTCCGTTGAGAACAGTTAATTCTGTAAAGTGGTTACTCCTCTACGTCATGGTGTGTTCAGTTATGATAGTCTAAAATGGCCAACAAACTTCCTCAACATCGGCCAGTCTACGCTTAAATGATATATCATCAGTTATTACAGAACTCAACAGCAAATGAATTCCTATTATATGTGAAACAATGTATTTTAAATACTAAACAATTTATTTTTAGAAGGAAGAACAACGAACAGCTTTATAGAATGTGTATATATATATTATATAAATATATACAGCCCTGTATATATAAATGCATTCACATATATATTTGCCTGATCCGCATCTATATCTGGATATCTGTCAAGCCTCTCTATCTCTAACCAAACCACTTTAATTATGTTATTTTGTGTCAGTCACTTGGGTGGTATTATTAGTGGAGACATTGTTTGATCAAACAGCCACGTAGCGCCATGGAGCCAACCAATGATATCTTACACGAAACAACTCTTGCTGTGCTATTAAAAATATAATTTGAGAATGGTGCCTTCATTTTTATTTGCAGATAATGGTTAATCAAGAGCTTAATGAAAACCAAAATATAACAAGATAATATTTTACTAAATAGTTCTAATTAGAAACACAATTTTGACATCATATTATCCGAAACTCTTCCAATAGAGCTAATTTAACCAGATTTAACAAGATTGTCACCTAGAGAATTAACTCTAGGTGGCAGGTGGACAAGGAAGCCCTTTGGCTTATCGAGAGTCCAACCCTTTTATTATTTGCAGATAATGGTTAATCAAGAGCTTAATGAAAACCAAAATATAACAAGATAATATTTTACTAAATAGTTCTAATTAGAAACACAATTTTGACATCATATTATCCGAAACTCTTCCAATAGAGCTAATTTAACCAGATTTAACAAGATTGCCACCTAGAGAATTAACTCTAGGTGGCAGGTGGACAAGGAAGCCCTTTGGCTTATCGAGAGTCCAACCCTTTTATCAACAAGATAATCCAACATGATTCTGAATGTTTTAGAAGGGACTTGAAAACCTTTCTCTTTAATCACAGTTTTTAGTAATTTATTTCTTTTTTTTTGAACATATTATGTTCTTTATTATTCTATAGGTCCTACATATATAATCTCAGTGTGTACTTTTATTGTGTTATCTTAGGTAATACATGTAGAGTGTATTGTATTGTATTGTAATATTATATTCACTTGTATAATTACATAACTTATTTTTTGTAAACACCCCTGAATATATTTTTTATAGAGATGTAGTGTCAAAATATTTGATTTGATTTAATTATGCAAGTATGAGGTGTAATACGTGCTAAATTAAAACAATTAAAATTGAGGGGCAGCCACCAGTAAATATTGCTTATCAAATATAAATAACGCATGGCAACTACTACTATTATTGGTATAAGACTATGAGCAGTACATTGAAAGTGAAAATCACAACTAAGTACATGGCGGGACTTCACAAGAGATCCACTAATACCGTTAGAGCTAGAATGACAATCGCGTCCACGTTACAGCTCGCTAAGAAGTCACATTAAACCGTGTCGGAACGCCGTCAGATGGAGCAGCAAATATTGCTCCGTAATAATGACATTGTTCGCGCGTGATGAACCAGCATTGAAGGGCTCAAGTGACTTAACCCGTCGACATTGACGACCACTCGACTCATTCGCCGAACAAGACATGAGTTATGCCGCAGAAATTGCATGTTCTTAGTTCTCACGCATCGTGTATCGGGCACGATGCACGAGTGGAAGAAAGTGCCGATTAGCGCTCGTGAAATTGCCGGGATATAGCTGCAGCTTGGCTCGGGTTTCGTTCAGTCGCTGGCTTGTCTGGAACATGGCAGATATCTGTGTTGTGCTGCAGAATGAAAAGCATTTTTATAGTGGCATTTTGTTTCAAATAGTTGGTAATTTGTTGAGGCATTCCCAAATGTGATGATGTGTTAATTTTCTGAATGTTCAAACTGAACTGAACAGTAATTTGACTGTCAATATTTTAATGATATTTAGAGTAAATCGATTTTTTTGTTGGGATAATTTCACTGTATTGATAATTTTATAATATTTTAAACTGTATTGTTTTTATTTAAATCATAATTATTTGACTATATTTACATATATGTATTAGATTACTATTTTACTGTATTTAATTTAATTCTGATTGCATTAACGTTTTTGTATATTTTTGTATATTTTAATGTATTAATTAATTTTACCGTATTCATATATTTTAATGTATACACACTGAATGTTTTGCTACATGTATTTTTACTGTGTGTTTGTATTGACAGTGTGTGATTGTGTTCGCAGGAGTGAGTGTTCCTCTGGTTGATGAGGAGATGGTGTCACTAGCCCCAAGTCTCGGTGACTTCACGTTGGCGATGATGACGTCGTCACGAGCCAGCAGTATCCAGGCAGACTGTGAGGAACCCTACCAGAGTGAACTGACACGGGCGGAGAGCGCCGGTCAAGACTATATGTCCACTCTGAAGGATGCTGAGGAGAGCAGAATGACCACGGAGGAGGAGGGAGAGGGAGAGGAGGAGGATGATGGAGAGATGGAAGGAGAGGACGCAGAGGCAATGTATGACTACTTCATGTCGCGTCAATCCAACGGCATCGATGCCGACAACAGCAATGTCACCGCAGAGACAATGGCGGCTGATCTGAAAGACTGCACCAACGTCAAGCTGAAGACAATCGAGAACACCAAAGTCGCCGTGGCACAGTTTGCTGAGAACAACATTGCCCCCGCTGACTACCTCATGCTCCAGTCGACGCTCTACAACCTGCAGCAACAGCAGCTGTTCCAGCTACAGCTGCTGCAGCAGATACAGCAGCAGCTTGTATCCGGGGTCTCGCCAACGATGATCGCGAACCTGCGTCAGCTGACGTCGCATCCGGCGTCGACACACCCCGTTCCCATGGCAATACCGCCATTGCTGCCGATGTCGAACGTGATATCCAGTGGAAGTGGACCCTTGACCAGTGTCACCGGGGCGCTGTCGAACTACATTGACAGAGAATCGAAATATACGATGGCACACATGAGCAGCACCAGTCTCTCGATGTCCCCCCTCAAGATGCTCAGCTCGCTGAAGACACCGTCCTCCATTACGACGCCGACGGCCGATTTGCTGCCCCTGCCACACACATTGGCGGTGACATCTAGCAGCGGAGCGGGCAGTGATTCGTCACAATTTGGCAAAGGTCAGTGTCAAAGAATGAATGTTTCTCTGGCATGTTTGGCATATATCGAGTTGCTTGTTTAGTGTTCGACTTTGTTTTAATTTACTACTAATCTAAGTTCCTACGGTTAAATCAGAAAAATTTGTGTCTATATCGACATTATTTTATGTGTAGATACGCCTTCACTTGTTAGCACAATGATAATTCTGTAATTATTTCTTTTATTCATATAGGCATGAATCGTGTGAATTCTTTTATTTGAATTGTTTCAGTGACAATTCGAACTTAATATATACGATTTACAGTGAAAATCAAAAGAACAGGGTCTAATAATAGCAAGACAAATGTTTCCTGGTCGTGCAGCAAATGTCATGCAAAAGAGACGCAGATGTATCCGGGTTGTGTAGGCTACTTGTTGGCCGAGACAATTCAGAACTTCAGGTTCATTGCAAATCCCATGCGTCGAATGTCTCATTGTTTGTTCGGATTGCATGAGTTATAACCGAGTACATTTGAGGCTTCCGATGTGATTTAAATTCTACTGGCTTGGGACAGCACCGCAGGCAGTCGACACAGACATCTCTAATTCAGAGAGAAAGATAACCCATTATGCGTCGTAAGTTAACTATACGATGTCATATAAGCAATATACAGTTACTTTATAAATATAAAAATCCTAGTTTTTTCATGGCAATTTTTGTGAGGTATGATCTGAATTTCATCAGCTTCATTGGAAAGAAATGAACAAGAAACAAAATTTCCAGAGGATTTGATATTGCGTGAAGGTTTTGGATTAGTTTTAAGCCTTGTAAAGGTTTATCATAGTGGAACGGCTAAATTAAAATATTGGGGCATTGCCTCTTTTTCATATATAAAGTACTTTGTGATTCACAATTTTTTTAATTAAATTTAATGTTGCAGAGATTGAGACACAGATTGATATCTAAGTGGATTGGACAGGATTAGCCAACCTTTATATAAGCCAGTTCATTCTAAAATGGTATTGCCGAAAATAGATTTGCGGTTGCAAATTTGCAGAAACATCATGACGGCAATTTGCTCGTTTCGAAAGACTCCGTAATGGCTTCCTAGTAACCTCAGCTTCTAGACAAAGCGATAGATGTTATTTATGTGCAGGCTTCCTACTACCCACAACTAATGGAAGCCATTACATAATGGAGGCTGCAGATTAAACAGAGATCATCTGCAGAGATGCCCCTGTCATGGTGTCCAGTTTCGTGTGACTATCAAATCCTGGCAGGTTGCATAAGCTGGGTCTCATATTCTCACCTGCATCTGGATAGCTTGCATTTTCTAATTAAATCGTTGGGTTTTGTTTCATAGTTTGGTCAAATGTCACATAACCATGTCTGCTTTGTTGATTTGCATATTAATTTGTCAAATTAATTCACTCAGTATAAGGTTTCCCTAACATCTGCATGCCTGTGTGTGTGGTTGAGTAACAGGATAGTGAAAGTGGTGCTTAACGGTTTCCACTTGTTTTCGTACTACAGTGAAACAGTCCAGAGTGGAGAATAAAATGTTGTATAATAAATACATCTTAGGAACGTGTTTCTATATAAACAAATGTAGGCACTGCAAGTTACAGAATGGAACTCACTCTCTCACTGTTTTCGACTGGAAATTTTGTATTAAGTTGTGACGAAAAAGAAAATAAATTTGAGGTATTAACGCATAAATTTATGAAATCAGGTTCAGATGCAAGGCAAATATTTTATAAAGACAATTCAGCATAGGGCAGTTTGCATTAATTTTTTTACATCACGGGAAAAGCTAGATTTATTTCAATATATAAATGTATACATATATATATATATATATATATATAAATTATTCAGTAAGGAAGATAATTCAGGCTGGTTTAAAGGTCTACATTGTAGTCATATGTTGTTATTTCCCATTAGTAGTTTAGACTTACCGAATAGTTTTTGAATACTTCTTTTTTGAAAGGTATTTTTCACCACAAATATTACTAATCCTACCGGTGCTCAATAGTATTTCATTATAGTGATTTCAACGTAGTAAATAGATCTTTCTGAACGAACATAAAATGTTTGTTATTGCAAGAAGTAGAGTAAGAATTTTAGGACATCCACATAACCCGGTAATTATTTTCACTGAATAATGATTTAAAAGGGAGGGAATTCTTGGTCTGCATTAGGCAATCTCACAAACACAGTTATACATCATAACCATTGAGACGGTGTCTATAAAGTATGAGAAAAAACCATATAACTTATTGCTGTTTTTGTGGTAACACAATGCACATTGTCAAATAAATATGAGTTTTTCTATTTTCGTTGTGGCGGATTTGGAAAAATGGTTTCTTCAGGTAGGAAAGACAGTGAAACTGCAGTGAAAAATCACCTGGAAGCAAATGTCATGTCAAGGTGTCGGTCATAACCCTTGGGCGACATCACATTTTACTCATAGAAATGTGCATTTTTTTTAAATCGGTGAACTTTTTCTGGCTTGCAGTAAGCATTGTCTTGGGAGTGGAGAGTAAACATGCAAGTGTCCACAAAAGTACATGACACATGCGTGAAAGTCAGTCCTCACTCGTGCATTTATTCGTATGGCTAAAAGCCTTTTGCCATTGGCTAAACAACTTTAAAGGGGGGTATGATTGATCTGTTTGATAATTGAGATTTCATGACAGTTGAGCTGTCCAAATTGCCAATACATAACAGGGATGGTTTCACTTGCTGGGACATCATTTATCTCCCATGTGATAATTTGCCGCCCTGTGGTAAAAAAGATAAAAAGTGAACTCGGCTCAACTTGCCCTTCTGTGTGGAAACAAATTAAATCTTAGCTGCCATGTTGTAAACAAGGCGTGTAATTAAATCAGAGAATGTGCGGTGTATTCGCAAATTTGTATGGCAACTTGGGGGGTATAAAATAATTGACTCAAGTCTTAGCTTTCTAACATTTGCCCCTGACGTGGCACTGAACAGATGCTTTGTATAATGGAAAATTTATGGAATATTAACTATTATAAATATTAAATTTTCTGCAATCTATTTTAAATTGTACTTTTACTTAAAATGTGTAGGTTTATAATTTCGCAACTGAAAAATTTGCTGTGTAATAAGTTGAGCTGCAGATTAATTAAACAACGACATCAAAAAGAGTCTAATATCTGTGGTTTACATAGAGAAACTTTAACCCAGAGATAGATTCTGGCAGTATCTTTTTAATTATCAAAACTTGTTTGACATATTAATATATTGAAATTTCTTCCCCAAAAAATGACAACATTTTGTGCAGTTTTGTAAAGATATGCCTTGCTCACTGTGGAAGCATAATTGTTATCAATCACAAATAGTAGGTACTAGCGTATTGCCAAAAACGAAGGTGTGAGTGACTTGCAGTGGAACAGGCAGGCGAGATTGTGTCACGCCTAGCCACAGTGGTGTGACGTTTACATCATCTTAGGAGAACTCACTGGACGTTTGTGGGAATGGACAGGGAGGTGTTTGAGTGTTGAACATGGCAGAGCCATGGCCTGTCAGACAGAGGAGGAGATATTGGGGGCTGTTTGAAAACCTTGACAAGGAGCATCAGCTGGCGAAATGATTCAGAGGTGAATTTTGTTATTGAGCATCATCTCGGTGGTGGCACGATGTACAAATGATGCTCTTCGGTGCCACTCCATGTGTCTTGCCCTCTTGTCGCTGTTCACTCAACGACCAAACAAATCGTGTTGTTTCAGCTGTCCCTGGTTCCACTTCCTGTTTGACATTGCACAGACTCATGGGAATAAAATTCAGTCATATAATTTATGAGATATTTTAATGGTTTAAAACAGTTTGTCTTGAAATGTGTTTTGAGGGATCAATGATTTATAAGATATTTCATTAAGTTGTTTAATGTTGTGTATTTATAGAGAACATTTCTGTAGAAGTTTTCTGTCTTTTTATGTACTTTAAAAATAACTTGTTTAATAATGGATATAATATATTACATATAATATACTAAACTGAATTTATCAAGAAAACCCTGAAATAAACCCCGGTATTGTTGTTTTCCATGTATTTCACCTTCTTTGATTTACATTTAAACATGTGTTTGTATAACATTAAAGGTTATGTCCACGTAATACAGCTTATTCATATTCAGCTTGATTCAAATTATTATAACCACCGTTTTGTGTATTATAATGATTAGTTTTATTTCTGACACAATGATACTTAAAATTGCTCACAAGAATGAATATAGAAAGACAAGGGGAATATAATAGCATACACTAATCTTTCCATAATGTACTCTTTATGTTATTAAAATATAGGATTTTGCTTTGAATTCTATGTATTGTAAAGAATATGATTAGATTGAATTGGAAAACATTGCAGAATAAATTATGATTTCATTCATGCAAGCTGCTGAACAGTCATAACATTGATATGAAATGTAGATTTTATACTACATTCAGATGCAGACATACAGTTGACATGACGGTTGACCCCCCCCCCCTCAGACACATTTGACTGACAAGCTGAGAGGAAGTGGGTAATTCCCTTGGCATCCTTCCCCCCTCCCCTCCACCAATTCCCCTTTACTCTCCCCTGCATATGTTTCATATCAGCGTGCTCATCACTAACAGCCGAAGATTCTCACAGTACAGTTATGCGTGTAACTGAATGTGGAAATATAGCCGCATCAACAACAAGATTATTGATGGTTGATAACTGTATACATATATCTGTTTTAATTACGTCTCAGGCTTCGATGCATGTGTAAGGCCCCTAAAAAGTGGAGAGAAGATGGGAAGTATCAGAGATACAGGCAGCCGGGCATCCGTCATCTAGCTGCCATTTGTTAGAGGGCCAGATAGATGGGAACTTTCTGTGGGTGCATGTGGTCAGCAAGACTGGACACTTGAAGAGGGATGGCCTCTTCATCTTCATCAGCCCAGAGATGCTTAGCTGCATATTTGGGGAATGTTTATCTAATTTGTTTCCTCCGGATGTGCTAGAGCGTCCATTTGTGTCTGGAGTGTCCATTTGTGTCTGGAGCGCAGTGGTTACTGTTGTTTGTCACCAGGGGTACGATTTATGGCATATTGCGTTGGTCGGCCAATCTGATTACAAACTGTTGCTGGTGTTTTTCCATCAGCCAGGCATATCTGCAGGGTGACCCTTGCGCATGCTGAAGTTTGCTCTGTTTATGTTACGTTGAAATATAAACCAGAACAATGCTAACAGTGCTCATAAATTTGTGATAGTTTTGGTGAAAATTATTCCAGCCGTTTCTGATAGTCGGCGTCGTAGTTATAACCAGTGTCATTTCCATCTACTTTTTATGACATGTGTTCATTGTTTTCTGATGATAAACTTCTATGTTTCTGTAATCTGCATCATTTGAGTTAGCGTCCCACCAGGATATGCCTGTTTTGTTCCATCTGCAACATTGAATAACATTTCGTAAGACGCAGTTCACAACGCTGAACTCTGCGGTGCTACGTGTTTTGGTTTTGGCACCGGCGCTTTCTAATCAGCATATGTTTGTCACCCGCACAATAAGCCATATGCGTTTGGAGATTTCATAACAAAGCAGCCAATTACGTCCGACACCTCCTTCCTTGCACTCTGACAGCTCCACTGTGACACAGCCTGTAATATAAATTACGGGTCCCCAGTGGAAAAATAAAACCTGTGCCGCACACACGTTTTTCTGCCACGCCAAAGCATGATAGATGGCGCTTGAAGATGAGAGCTTACAAAGACGAGAAAGTATAACCATAATTTTTCTATGCACATTCACGCCATACAAAGAAACAGAAGATATGCGAAGGAAATTGCTGCCTGCGGGTGACAAGAGGGCGCTATTGAAACGGGGTGATATGATTTGGACATGTGCTGACAGAATTGATTCAGCAACCCCGGTTCGGGGCCTGTTGGGGCAGCACATTGTGCCCATTGGGCTCGTCGCCGCGGTGATGGTGGACTACCGCAACAAGAGTTTCGCTGTCACCTATTTGCTGAAGTGGTGACTGATTGCGATAAAGACTTGCTACATTGCTTGGCAGGTCGCGTGCCTTTTTTCTAATTACGGACTTTGCCCACCGCGCGGCACTACCTGGCGCTGATCACTTAGGCTGGGCCTTTATCTCTAAGGTTTGATCTATGGCGTCTTTGTTCGAGCCACTTATTATACACAAATGTTCGACGGGGATACGGGTTGTGTTTATTTCGTAACATTTCCCACTACTCCTGGTCATAATAAATCTGTGCGTGACACTTTGGATACATAAAGACCACCCGCGAGAGGGCCAATGCTGGTGCACTCTGCTGGCGGCCGGTGTAACTAAAATGTGTTGCTATAGAATGTCAACCATTCGTTTATCACAGATGCTATACAAGAACCGGCAGGTCTGGCGTGCACACGGTATAATGGCTTTGTGCATGATGTACAACCTAGAAATGTTCCTAGAACTGCAGCAGCTCATAGCGCTTTGAAGCCCACTATGGTGATGATACCTCCTGGAACCGTCTGCAGCTGATAGATGGTGGGGCCCACAGAACATAAATTCCAAACTCGTCACGGAAACCTTTCAATTAGGAAAGAATCACCAAATGCCAAAGAACTACAAAGTACCAATGTTTTCACACGATACTGTCAGATGTGCTGCGGACACCCGGAAATGCAAACATGCAATACAACTCAATTAATCATACAGAGTTAAACTTAGTTGGGAAATGTGAAAACGATATGTCTGCCATGGCCACAGCACAGCTGTTATCTCTTAATCTTGCCACCACCCGTCCATCAGTCTGTCTGAACCATGCATTTATATCGTGGGATGTCTTTTTCATATTTATGCAATATGTTTGTAGTTTTTTGCCGCATCTGCTTTGCGAATATCGGAATTTAAATGCGAAAACCATCGTTGCAGCCAAGGTATTCAGCACTCGTACTCAGGTACATGGTTTTGAGTATGTATCTTTTTATATTAATTTACACTCATATGCGTTCAAAATATAATATTTCTTACATATGAAGTACCTGTACTTCAGTATGTCTGTAGTTCCTGTGGCTCCTTGTACACCATATTTTTTCATTCGTCCAATTTTTGGTCTAAGTGGAAATCTTGGGACATAACTACTTTATTGTTGTATATACTCCTAAGTGGTGTTTCTTCAGTAAACACACCCTCTGTCTTCCCTGGTAACTGAAAAGAGAGTAACAGTCATAAAATAAAAGATTTTGCTACAAAAAAGTAATGGAGAAAATAACTGAGAGAAAGTAACACATTTTGTGTCAAGAAATAAGACAGAATGAAATAACATATTTGCTAGGAATATAAATCATGATAATACACACACACACACACACACACACACACACACACACACACACACACACACACACACACACACACACACACACACACACACACACACACACACCACACACCACACCACACCACACACACACACACACACACACACACACACATATACTCTATTGACTAAATTGTCATTCTTTCACAGCAGATATTTTATAACTTTTTGTCCTGCTATCTTTTGTCTGTTACTCATTATCCATTACATTTCCCTTTTAGTGTTTTGCTGTTACTTTTTTCCGTTACTGTTCCCTGTTATTTTCCCCAGTTACTTGCCTCCCTACAACCATCTTTCCGTACCCTCACCCCCTGCCCACCACATCATACTCCCCAACCAACTTATATGGCTGGGCCGCCTATGACTAGGGACATAGGTGAAATGAGACAATTTTGGTTTCTTTCTGCAATGATGGATGTCTTCTGAAGGGGCTCGTGTCAGCTGCAAATCTCACGCTGCACCTGCTCGATAGAATACCCCTGCTACTTAGCAAACCAGTCACATCGCCCTGGGGTATTTTCAAAAAGGGGTGTTCTACAGACACGGAGGACCATCCTTGCCTATAGCTGACAAATCATTCATCTACAATGATATGCTTATGTTGCAATGTATCCTGCCTGCGTGACCCCTCGCTGGTATTGTTTGTTTTACCCTGCCCGTTCACTCATTATAATGCATATATTTCATGAGGTTGCATATCTTCATGAATTTATTCATAGATCCATTGTGCAGCGTGCCAAAAACCGGTCGTCTCTAAATTTGATACCCGCCACGGAATTATGACTCGTCTTTCTCATCAGGGTAACAGCGGCCGGCAGTTTTTTTAGCGAAAATCTGCACACCGAATGTACTAAGGTGAATATATTAGAGTGGTTACGAACGCCTGTGGGAACAACAAACATTTAATGTTTTGTTTTGATTTGTTACCATAATAACATCATCTGTTTGTAACCCAGGTGGTGGAGACGTGTTTTTCACGGGGGCTAAGTGTTCAAGTCAAACAATAGCTGCATCTTGTGCTGGATGTTTTCTCTGGGTGGGGTGGAAATTGTGTTGAAGTTGTGTATGAATAGGAATAAGTGTCTTTCTTGTTTGGCATGTATAGACAGGGAGAGAGGGAGAGAGGGAGAGAGGGAGAGAGGGAGAAAGGGAGAGACAGTGAGAGGGAGAGAAGGAGAAAGGGGGAGACAGTGAGAGGGAGAGAGGGAGGGAGGGAGGGAGGGAGGGAGGGAGGGGGAGAGAGGTGGATGAGTAGAGAGGGAGTTAAGTTGAGAGGGAAAGAGGTAGAGAGGGGAAGAGCATGTGCTATTGTAATTTACCTCACCCTACAATGCAACTGCAGTATTTATACAACCAGTGTAATGTGTGGCTACCTCAGCAACAGAAATTTGCTTGCCCTGCTGTGGAACTACCCCATAAAATAGTGAGTCCTGCCAACCATCACCACCAGCACAGACACCTGCTCAGCTCCACCCTCGGGCTACACATCATTGATAGTTCAGCTCGGGAGGACTTGTTGAAACAAAGTGTGCTTCATTGAGCATGGACTGCTCAGGCTGTGTCCCCTATAGCCTCAGGGTAGTGACTGCTCCCTGCAGATCCCCGACTTGGCACATTGCTCCCTTTCATGTTGTAACGCACTTATTCCGCTGTGTTTACACATTATTTTGACCACTGATTGCAATAACATTAGCCGCGCCCCTGCTTTGTAATCGCAGATTGGCACGGATTTATGAAGAGAATTAATCTCGGCCGGACGCAGCGTTTTTATGGCCGCCGCAGAAATGACGTTGAATGTATGATGAGAATTGCACGATGATTTCAGATATTGCTTCTTTGATCGGCGCCCATCAAAGTGATAATCAAAGCAGGCAGAGGAATTGTCTTTGCAGTAAAACTGCCCGGTTGTGGGTCAGTTATTGCCACTAACCCTAAAAGGGAATGTCAAAAGGTTGGATTAATGAGTTTGATTATTTTTTTGAAATCCAGTTATGTTTTAATGGGTGGTTTGTTACAGTTAATTAATTAAACATCGGAACATTAATCGGGCTAGATTTATGATGGTGAACAAATCATCCATTGGGGATTAACAGGTTTGATAGAAGGGGAACATTCACATAAGCTTGGAGAATTCATGGATGGCACATGGAAATTATAATTTTTATTTTGGTGATTTATAAGAATTCTCAACAACAATTCACAAAATGTAACTTATATATAATATATGTGTGTGTGTGCCCCCTTATGTTCTGTGAATTGATGAGTGCACTTGTAAAATATGAATGTATATATATATATATATATATATAAATGTATATAGATACACACAGGATTATAATGTAATTTCAAGGACCCATCCATTTTAGTTCATCAGATATGACAGTGAAGAAAAGCTACATTATAGCACTAGCAGTCAAAATGTTTTCGATCAGACCTGTTTCTCTTAACACAGTTAATTGACAGCACATTTAACCAGGCTAACCCAGAGTCAAAGTTCTTATTAATTACTAAAATGGCTTTATGACTCAGATATTTGTGGCCTGTCAGTGTTTATTAGGCACAGTATAACAGATGAGGTTAGCTCTGTGCCTCTGTGGGGGTAGGTGATGCACATACTCCCTCTGGTGGCCAGCCGGCATTCACGAACGTCGTTTACATTCCTTTCCGATATAACATGCATTTAATTTTACTTCCCTGGACTTGTGTGTTTCATTAACAGAAAAAAAACGTATAAAAATGATAGCTCGAGAAAGAAATGAGGGTACTAAAATGGTATGAAAATAATCTCGTTGTGTTAGAGAATTTTGTCACCAAGGTGTCAGACGGGCTGACAAATTGACAGATTGGTGGTTCGGTTTGAAATTGGTCATTTATGCACACCGTTGAGTCACAGCTTTAGCAGCGAAGTTGTGAGAAAATCTCAGAAGCTCTAGTAAAAAGCTGTTCGTTTTAGCGGCAGCTGTAGAATTCGCATGTAGTTTACACTTCTGTGATGTTAGTTGAGAACGAAATTCGTTTTTTTGTTTGTGATTATACTGTCACTTTAATGTGATACTCGGCAAAGAGGTGTAGCCTCAGTCTCTCGTAAAAATACGCTTGTGCAAAATGCTTATGAAATTGTTTATGAGACGCCAGATATTTTTTAGAACATCAAACATGTCGGGGTAATCTGATTTCAGCTGGTCTTTTTTAGAGTTTTTGGCTTAGTATTTTGATGGGTGGTGTTTTGACTATTAGTAGTTTGACTGTTCGTATTTTGAGTTGGTAGTTTAATTGGTGGTATTTTGTGACAGGTGGTATTTTTACAGGTGATATATGTTGATATATAGTCTTATACTGGTGGAATTTTTTATTTTCTCTAGGTATTTTTCACTGTTTGATATAATCTGTGGTTCTTTGCATTTAGTATGAAGAGCAATTCACTACATTCCCCACCCCTCTCTGAAACCCTGAATTGTTTCCTGTTCTCTTCCCATATCCTCCCACCCACAGACTCACCCAGCCAGCCCTAAGTGCCCCTAACCACCTGTAACCCTCCCTGGTGACCCTAGTCTGCTTACCCCACCACCTCCCAATAAGCAGGTGCCACATTTACCCCTTCATCCCCAGCCTCAATGTCCAGTTACCCCAGAAAGCAGGCAACCATTTCATATCTCCACATAGATTATATTTGTTTTCCAAGGGGCAATGAAAGGTCATTGAGTGGGTTAGTTGTGCCCCACAGCTATTCAACTAGGGTAGGGCAATTAAACTATGCTTCCAGATGATGATGAAAAACATAAAAGGTCATAAACCTAGCAGGGTCTGCCAAATGAGGCATTGATATGGGGCATTTGATGGGGTGCATTTTCATAGGTCGTATTCTTCGTAGATCGCTTGCCATGTTTTATGACTTGGTGTTGGACAGTGCAAATGGCAGCAGCAATTGGGGCATGACTGGGAATGGGGTATACCCTTTGTGCGGGAGCCCCCTAATTTCTCCAAGTCCCACAGCCAACATTTGGACACCAAATTTAGCTTTCTTTGCATTGTTTAAGCAGTGATCAGAAATAAAGCGGCCACTTTGGCAAATGTTCGCCGGTCACATTAATTCTGCATACACTGTCGATTCGTGCACGACACACAGTGGCGACGTTAACAATTAAAGAAAGATGCACCATTATTTCTTTCACACGTGTATGAATGGTGATTTCTAAAAAAATGAAAGTTAAGTTTGCAGTGTTAGCTAAGGTTATTAAATCTTGAATTTGAAGACGCCATAGAAACTGTTGAGTATGATTATAGTGAATGACCATGTGTAGACATTTTTTTTCACCGTAACAATTTCGATATTAATATGATGAATACAGATATCTTAATCTTTGCATCACTTTACAGTTTTCATTTTACTCAGATCTTAGCCAGATTCCTAGTTTAGTTTCTTCAACTGGCACTTGCGCAAAACTTTGACTGTGTGTACGTGGCTGTGTGCACACATATGTGTACATGTGTGCTTGCTAATCTTAAGGAATGGCACAAGCAACATGATCTGTCTTGTTGCTACCATCTCAGTGGAGATCTATGCCAAGCAACAACACCTATGTCCTTCTGGCCAGATTAATGACTCTTTAATAGAAGCATTGGCTGCAAGAACATGGGGGGTGGGCAACTACCAGGCCAGTGATGTGGTGGCCTGTGTATTCCCACACAAGACACACATGACCTGTAATTTGTCTGACATGACTTCTGCTGATACTGCGTAGTGTGATCTTCTCACCACATCTGTCAGTCTTTCAGCTTTCCTGCTATAGCATGCTGGGTAACACAAAAAAAGATAATAAGGCAACAGTTGTTCAATTTACCTGCTGTTGTATGCTGGGTAGTCTGAACAAGATAACGCAACCGTTGCGCATCCTACTACCAATAACCAATGTAGCTAACTTGCAATTCAGAAAATCTGTAGCAAACCTCGTCTGATTAAAGTGAATGATTAATTTAAGATAAGTTGGAAGATAACTTTTTGTTGGGATGTTATTGATTATTTTTATCCTATGGTCAGGCAGTTTCTCTCCTATGTATAATCTTATTTTTATAAACTGATATCATACATTTGTACATGGTTACCTCATAGTTTGATACAGTCATTGCTAAAGGGGTTGAGAGTGTGTTTTGGGTTGACTTGTAACTCCATATGGTGCTTGGAGAACGAAAGTGTGACTGATGCCCAAGTAAGCTGAGGGGTATTGACCTTCAACCCCGAACAGATACGCACAGGCTGTGTGGTCAGATGTCCACTCTCCAGCGCTAGCCATTTGCAGAGACGATGAGAGACGAGCAAGATATTCATTTGATAACAGGATGTAGTTAGAACCTTTGCTTTCCCGGGTGCTTCCATTTATCTGGCCATTGATTGCCGGGGAAACATTACTGGAATATTTGGACCACATCCAGTCTGACAGATGGGCAAATACTGACAGCACCCGATCTTCATCTCTCGAGATTTTGCATTTCTTTCCAGCTGAAATTTCATGTAGTATTTGATCTGTGCCAGGTGACTGACACAGGCTGTCTTGCACATCTGGCACTCTAAGACGTTGCTTGACATAACTCGCATGTAATATTTTTGATGTACCAGGTTGTGGAAAGTGCTGAGTCTGCATGACTATCACTTCTTTTTTCCCACGAAAAAGTGCTGCTGTGCTAATGGCTCAGCTCAGATCAAAGACGCTTTTAGATAAAATGTCGGTTTATTATATGGATGGAGATTTTAAGTTAAAGGATTAGTTAGAAATAACTTAGTTAATTTGAAATCAAACATTAACCGCTACCAACTTTATACTTGCCTGTTTTGTATTTTAGATATTTAGTGAGAAATTCAATGGATATATAAATTGAATGAGTAAACGTAACTGTCAGTAATAAAGACTTTAGCTATGCCATCTGTATGATATGTCATCTGTATGATTCAATGAAATGAAATTGCCCCAAATGGCCCATTACTGCAGAATTTACTCTCTTGTATGTGACTGTACCATCCTGTGGCATTTTGCTGATGTACATTTTGCTTGGATACTGTATTTCATCGTATAAATCACATCAGTCCAAAATTAGATCGGCTCCGCTGCACACAAATAGCATTTTCCAAGAGTTATTCTCCTATTACCACTATCTACTGCAGTCAAATATAATTTTCTAAGAGTTACTCTTCTATTACTGCGAGTTTACCACTGTATTATCAGAGTTACTGTCCACCAACTGATCACTGGTGTACGTGAATTTGTGCACATCAAGGTTGATGCACTAACAACGACAGTGTCCATTTTTAATATAAAAAAAATTATAGTAAAAAATCGGTGATAAAACACGATACAGAAGGATTTAGTTTTTATGAACTATGGGTCCATTATTATTAAATTGGTAGATATGCCCGTAGAGCATTGTTATATTTATTTTATTATATTACTATTATATGCATCGTTATTATATCGTTCGTTTTGCTCATGGAAGAACAAATATGAAACCAGCGCATTTTCAGTCGTAATTCAATAAGGAAACCTCAAAAAATAAATCACTGCATGTTTCTTAGCATTTTTCCTGACATGTCACATTATTATATAAAATAATGCATACGTAAAATATTATATAAAATAATATTCTTGTCAAATTTGTTCTAAAATAACTTTACAGTGATATTTTCCCTGCAGATCTGGGGTTCTTAATTTGATGGCAAGACACATTGTAACTATCAGTAAATCTGACATTATCAGTAGGGAGATACCCCCAGGGCATTTTGTGCAGAGAATGGTAGTAATTACCCTGCATCACACCCTGGGGGCATAGCCAGTGGTTGAGGGGTGATATCACTGTGGTTACCTCACATCTAGACGACATGTCCATCCAATTATCTTATAATTATATATTAATCACACATTGGCAAATAAACAAATGACTGGAATGTTAATTATTGTCTGTGCTAAAGAAAGCAAAGTCTGGGTAAGATTTCCACATGAAATGATGCAGTGGGATAATAGGGGGTAATTAGAATTAGTAATTAGAAACAGGCCAAACTTCTGACACTCAGTCAGTCTCATTTAAAAGGTTGTCATAGGCTTGAATTCTTGGGTCTGTTTTTAACTAATGCTTTTCATCATAAAGTTAGGTTGCGTTAAAATGTGTCAGTTGCACTTGGTAGTAAAAGCTGGCTATATCTATATTTGTGTGTGTGTGTGTGTGAATGTTAAATTTATAATGAAGATAGGAATTGTGGGTCTGTCTGCAATTTGGGAAAGATTTCATTGCTTCAGTTTCATCATTTATTCCTCCTATGAACTGAGGTTTTGTAAAAAATACATGTGTGAAAATACTATTTTATTGGATGACTTTTTGGCCGTTGCATTGCCATGGTGTCTGGAGTGCATTATGGGATATGAATAGCCGGCGAAATGAGCGTGAGAGACATGGCAGTGAGGATGGATCGCTTCGAGATATGTTTGCTGCGTGCATAGATGCGAGTGATCAACTGCAGGAGCCAGTAGTTTGTGAAGATGTCATCACCTGTCTAGTGCCAGGCCCCGCACTGATTCAATGTCTCTCCACCTTAGTAATAAATGACATTAATATTGCAGCTTTTGCCCGGGTGATCGATGGCCAATACAGGCTGCAACCTGGGATAAACAGCTTGGGCACAGACGTCCAAATGTAGCCGTCTCCGGACTCCAGTAGGCGGCTAATGGCATGAACATGATGTCGATTAAACATTTACATGTTTTACGTCTTCATGTGTGCATCTTGAGTTTGGTTTCAGGGGTTTGGTTTCTCTCTGGAATGTTTCCCTGACTTTATATCCGTCGGGTAATTTGTTGCAGTTCTCTTATTCTCATTTTCTTGATGTGTCGGGAAGCGATTGCCCGTAGACTAATAGTTAAATACCTCATTGACAGATTATACATTCGCATTTACTTCACGTGAGACGTTTGCGTGACTCATCTAAGAAATGCCTTCAGTTGATATCATGCGCATGGTTCAGCATCAATGCAGCTGTTGCCTTTCATAATTCATGTCATGTTTCCTGCTGGTTAGAAATGCATTTGCCGCAAGAGATGACACGGGAACAAACCTGCGATGTTATTGTCCTGCCGTGACTGGTCCCATGATTTTTAACGAATCCTTTTTGCAACGCAGCGCTAATTTGGCAAGAAACTAAAATGACGAGTAAAGCCTGCTGCCCCTGGTTGTCAGTTCAATTTCTTCCACGTTTCTTGAGATGCTGTCTTGGCACGTTCTGCGGAAGTGTCACGGTGACGCTGCCATTGTCTGTCGACAATAGCGTCCGACGTGTGTTACGTCTTTGTGCACTGATGAGTGACGGCAGGTGACAGTGTGTAACAAGTCCTACCGGCTGTTTGCACAAAGCACAGCATATGTCGAGACGAGTCGCTGAAATGTGACGTCGGGGCGCCATCTGGTGTGTGCGTCGTGGAGGGTCCGAATGTCGGTACGGGCTACATCGTGTTCTCTGGTTGTAAACCGTGCAAGGCGAATTAGACATGTGTAAGTGATGTGATCACATGACCCGCTGTCGACCGTGTAGTCATCGCTTGCATTGTGGTTGTTTTTGTCGTTTGGTAGAAAGATGTCACATTCGAGTCGCCCTGAGAGGTTTATGGCCTTGCTCCATCTGCTGTTCACTTTCAGCTGAGCACTCGTCGAGTTGTCTTTTGTTGTCTGTTGAGTTTCTTGCGGCGACGGGCGAAATGAAGTCATTTCCCAGCTTGACAACTGTCTGTTTTATGCATTTGCACCAATGAAAGAAATACTGGGCATGATTTGGCGCGTTTTTGGCAGGGACTTTTCCGTCCTGTCTTGTCTTTTCAGTCCATTTATAATGGCAACCTTCATCCCAGGAATAGAAGAAGATAGTGTCTCTATGATACCAGTTCAGTGAATGGCTTTCTCTGCTTTAGACAAGTAGAACCAAGGCAGTGTTTATTTACCCTTCTTCCTGGCTGTGCTGGAAAGGGCAAGTGGGCTAGGTTTATCACAGCCACTGGGGCAGTTCCTCTGTAGCCCCAGGCTTTGAAGATAGCTGGTCTATCTTCAACCTGTATTGATACAGCATCCCTGGGGAATTGCTTCATTAAGATTTGTTTACATATTTCCTGAAATATGACTACTTCTGTCAATGTTTTTATCAGGCTGAAGGTTGGCCCGGCAATAGCTGGGCCATACGTCATGTATAAGTGATATTAGATTTGACTGGTACTGAATGAAATGTCGGATCTGTTTCTGTTGGGCTGAAGTATGCTTTCTTTGTGCACTATAATGCAGGATTAATACTTTATGGTTTAACTTACTCTAGATATGCATAAATGTGTGAATATCACATGAAATGTATAAATATAAAAATGTATACATATATAAATATATAAATGTACAAATATACAAATGTATGTATCCATAAAACAGCTCTCATGTACACAGCACAAACATTTAAAAATAAAAGTGTACAAGGCTGAAACAGAGTGTTACAAAGACTTGCTGTTGAGTCTACTTTATGCCGGTGACAGCTTCATTAGTGAGAGTGGTGCATGTGTGCCAACACATGCTGCCATCTGGTGGCTCCATTTATGGTTAACTCAGCAGGTGCCCTTCACAGAATCAGAGGGTGGCTACAGCATCTTAAAATTTAATAAAAAAAACGATTGTATAATTTATGGCACAGCAGTGGGCAACTGCGGAAGAGGAATGTCAGTGGATGGGGAGATAACAGCAGCAAAACAGCCACAAACTGACAGAAATGTAAATACACTAGCCAGGCCAGCTGGGGGGTGGGCAGATAGTAGATCCACTTGGAACTCGTTTTGTATTGTTTGCGAGGATGCTGAAGGATGTGTCATGGAGAGTAAACGGAGGGAGATGTAATCTGATAGGCCACCCAGTGACTGGGGTGAGGGGTTAGCTGCGGAGGGCATATTTGTATATGATACAGGGCGCTGGTCAGTGTGTTGTTAATAACAACGGATAAACAGAGCACAGTTCTGAATGGAACACATTAATTCCGCGTTACCTCTGCCGACCTCCTCAGCACTGGATACTGGTGGCCATTCATAATTATGTAGATTACTTATCAATGGTATGCTAAAGTATGGGAATAGTTTATTTAAAAATGGCACCGCAGCTATGTGTGTTAAACAGGGAGCTTCATTTCTGAATCTGAACAGCAGTGTAGATTATTAACGTGTATTTTTACATCTTTTGTAAATTCACTCATTAAACTATAATACCTCGTTATACATTCGTTTTTATACACTTATCTTCACCTTTTTATTATGTAAAAAATACGATGATGTAAAATTACATCTCGTTCCTCATTTTATGGCCAGTCTAATGGGTTACATTGTGGGGTATAAAATAATTGTTATGCTCTTAAAATGCTCCTCTTGTTGGTGATTATTTGGCGTAGTCACTTCAACTGTGTGGGAAAATCACATTTAATAACATGCTTTTAGTTTTACAAATTTATAGACATGACATTACCACACACCTGAAACTGGATAAAGTGCACCATTGCATACTTAGTTAGATGTTATGTAGATAAGCTTTAAATTTCAGTCAAAGCAGTAATCTTCCTTAAAATGAACCACATAGTTATGGTAACTACGTTTATAAATGATCGCCTCCTGCATTGAAATGCGTGATCATGTTGTGATTATGTTACTAGGGGTGGAGTAATCACCCCAATATCACAGGGTGTGTGCCAGTGTGGTAATATCGTATTCTTAAATTGCGCCTAATTCCCCCTTACCTACCCCCCATTGCCCTATCTGGGTGGTCACAATGTATCTTTCCATTATTGCCCTTATCAAGACTGCGGTGGCATGAATTCTACAGGTGTTTCTGTCAGTTCTTGTGTTGTCATTCAGTTTTGGCCACCTCCATCGAGTGCGTTCCTGGGACACTCAGAAAGGGGGGGGTGAACTTTACCACAGTGTCGGGTCATATGTCAGACCCGCGGTGTGATGTATGCTTGCAGTTGTTTGAGTTTCTACAAGACATACTGCACCGCATACAGCCGATCCCAGTTGAAGTATTGAATGAGTAGATCACTGCTGAGAGCGGTTTATTATTTTACCCTGAAGGATGGCCACTTTTATTGGTATCAACGACTGGTTGTCAGAATTCTCCTTTCAACTTCTCACACAAATTTGCCGCAACGAGAAATGAAAATTCCAGGAGAAATTGCAACGGCTCTTTCCCCGAGTTCAAAGAATGTATCGCATTGTTCACACGTCAGAATGTTGTTGTAGACTAAATGCATTCAGCAGATGACCAAACATATATTTAGACTCCGACGTCTGGTATATATGCCACTATGCTACGGAAACACGTCTCTGCATTTCCAGCTCCTGGCGAGGTCAGACAATTAGTTTGACAAGGTCAGATTTAACTTTTCGCAAAATCTAGATAAGTTGAGCGCCAGTGGGTGGTTGTAGTGGTAGCAGAGCGGGAGGCTGGCGTCACTCCAGGGCAACTGCATCCTTTACGAGCTGCAGTAGGTAGCCCAGTCAGAGTGGCCGCCTGCCAACATGTTGGTCCTTCTCTTTGTTCCAGTGTTTATACTTTTGTCCACAGCTTATCAGTGATGTCTAATGGTCAGATATTGCTTGACCAATTGGTGTTTGGATTGCATTCTGTGGGTGGCATAGCAAGGACTTGTTTGCATATGGCTCGTGGTCATTGTTTTTATCTAACCACTTCCCGTGTTTTTATAAACAGTACAGTTCATTTCTGTGTATTAAAGTTTGTAGTTTAGGTACTCACAGATGTTTTATAATCAGTGATAAAGTATTTGACTATCGGGATTAGCATTGTTTTGTGTTAGTGATATCTTGTATTCATGTAGGCAATCCCCTCATCATAACAAGCCTCTTACTCTCCACCCTTCCCAACCCCATGCCTCCCCCACCCTCTCCAACAGAACCTCTCTCCCCACCCTCCCCCTTACATCCTCTCACCCCATATCTCACCACACCCTCTCTCCTCACCCTCTCTCTCCTTACATCCTTTCACACCCTCTCTCCTCACCCTCTCTCCCCGCCCTCTCTTTCCTTACATCCTCTCATCCCATATCTCACCACACCCTCTCTCCTCACCCTCTCTCTCCTTGCATCCTCTCACCCCATATCGCACCACACCCTCTCTCCTCACCCTCTCTCTCCTTACATCCTCTCACACCCTCTCTCTCTCCTCACCCTCTCTCCTTACATCCTCTCACCCCATATCTCACCACACCCTCTCTCCTCACCCTCTCTCTCCTTACATCCTCTCACCCCATATCTCACCACATCCTCTCTCTCCTTACATCCTCTCACCCCATATCTCACCACACCCTCTCTCCTCACCCTCTCTCTCTCCTTGCATCCTCTCACCCCATATCTCACCACACCCACTCTCCTCACCCTCTCTCTCCTTACATCCTCTCACCCCATATCTCACCACACCCTCTCTCCCCTCCCTCTCTCTCCTTACATCCTTTCACACCCTCTCTCTCCTTACATCCTCTCACCCCATATCTCACCACACCCTCTCTCCTCACCCTCTCTCTCCTTAGATCCTCTCACCCCATATCTCACCACACCCTCTCTCCTCACTCTCTCTCTCTCTCTCTCCTTACATCATTTCACACCATCCCATATCTCTACACACCCTCTCTCCTTACATCCTTTCACCCCATATCTCATCACACCCTCTCTCCTCACTCTCTCTCTCCTTACATCATTTCACCCCATCCCATATCTCTACACACCCTCTCTCCTCACCCTCTCTCTCCTTACATCATTTCACCCCATCCCATATCTCTACACATCCTCTCTCCTCACCTTCTCTCATCACACCCCCTTTCTCTCACCCCCTCATGTGACTTTCTGCCTACCACGGTGTGTGACATGTACTTGTAATCTAATATGGCTACATTCTATGTTAAAAACCATTGTTTATGCAATTAAACAATGGCACTAGATAAAGCTTCGGGTGTTCAGTTTCCGTTCTGTATATGTAATGGATGTCACGGTTAGTGCTGCGTAGACTGTGGTGCCCTACTGATGGTACGCTACTGGTAGTGCACTATTGGTGATGCACTACTTACTGCTACTGGTGGTGCTTTACTGCTGATGGTGCTTTACCGCTGGTGGTGGCATTTTGTTATTTATATCTTCTAAAAAATATATTATTCATATGATTATGTGATCAATGTGGATGGTGAGAACGTTCAAGTCCATTCACCCTAAACATGGTTAAAATAGATATTACGGTAGATAGGAACAGGAGCAATCAACAGTTCTTCTGTTGTTAATGCGAGTCGAATTTCCTAGTTGTAGAAAATGTTGTTATTTAGTTCTTCTGATGTGATGAAAAATGACTTTCCCTTCAAATTTAACAGAAACATAATATTAATTATAACAACTTTGTTAACTTTGTTTCTCGGTTGCTGTTATGCTGTTTGAGTAAAAAATATATAATTTTCATCACAAGCAACGTACATGCTCTGTGTGCGGTGTTTTGGCCAACTTTGACTAATTCTATCGTTTTTTTCTGCTGCTGCAGCGAAGTCACCGAATGTGACAGTGAGTGGAACCGTGTTACCGCGGGAACAGTACGCGGCCGATGACCCCTTCTTTAAACACAAGTGCCGTTTCTGCCACAAAGTCTTTGGTAGTGACAGCGCTCTGCAAATCCACATTCGCTCGCACACAGGTAGGCGAAGTGCATGCGGAGGTCCAGCAACGTATTAATACGCTGACTTTCGGGGCAACTAACAGCATCTACTCCTATTAATTTTTGTATTAATTCACTAACTTACGGGGCCAGGTGTGGTAGTATGTTTTCCCAGTCCCTGAGGTCCACTTGTGTCTTTCTGGTTCATTCACTTCCTTAGACCGTTAGCCTCTGATCTACCAATTGGTGATGTATTAAAAAAGTATAAATAATATTTTTTAAACACAGATTTAATAGTTGGAGTGTCATTGCCTAAGATTGTTTTCTGTAGAAATTAGATTCTAGTAGCTGTAGCATAAAATCTTAAGATTTCTAGGAAAAGTTAATTGGATTGAAATTTTGAAGTGTAAATTTCAGTTGGAAGACTTTGGCTAACTGATGATCTTGCAGTGCAGTTGTTGAATATTCTGTATCAGTGTTGGAGTTCAGCTGCTAATCTGCAGGCATGACTGTGACCCATTTGGTTAGAAGACCGCTCTTGCAATGTACATATGTGATGCTACTGGGAGTTATGTGGTGAAACAAGATCTCCGTTTTTCTGTTCTCACTAGTGAAGTTGAAACAATTTGTCAGACTAGACATGGTTCGTGAACTTTGCATCTATTTACCAACAGGAAGTTTTACTTCACCTCGCATTAGCTAGTTATCCGTTTGTAATAAGACACCGATTCTACGTAGTTGATAAAACCACCCTATGGCCGGAGAAATGAATGTACTATTGATGAGATTTGATGGGACATGTGTTCAGCCAGATAAACCTAGTCAACCCCAAATTTGATACATCCCTCGGATTGTGCTAATTAGCGGGTTAAAAAGTGCTCCAGTGGGAACATTTCAAGAGAGCACAGTGGGGTGTGTGCCCAAACTTGTAAGAAAATAGAACTCATGCAAAAAAACAGACAGTGTGCAACATCAGAAATAATGTGTGATGTCTTATGATTCAACCCCACGAGGGGATAAATCAACAAGCTGGTGTTTCTTATGTGTATTTGCCGGAATGCTTGCGTTGCCCCGGGCGAAAATTGCTGGTGTATGTCGCCGGTTGGCGTGAGGCCGCAGCTTTGATATTGGAGTCTGTGGAACAAGGCGTCTGTGTGTCTCCTGGTGGAATATTTCCAAATGTATAATTGCCGGCGTCTGCCAAGCGGCATTCCAAGACGCTACAGTTACCGACAGCTTCCGGTATTGCAGATCCCACCAGGCGGAAACAGGGCAGGGAGAATTGCATGTTTTGTTGACGCAGGCCCTTGTTTTCGTGCACATTCGTTCAATAGCCAACATTGTTAAGAGGTTTTGTAAACAGGTCCATGATGAAGTTCGTGAAAGTAACAGAGATTGTAAATGTGACAAAGTTCGTAAAATAGCGCAGTTCGCGAATGCAATTTAATACCAGGAATAACGGTTGCATTTCTGTGTTCGGTTCGAGTGAACAGTAGTGTACTTTTGATGATCTGTAGCATAGTTCGGGATATTTAGTACAGTCGCTAAAATGAATATATGACATTTGACGATGTAATTTAAATAGTACACATCGTAGTCTGGGCAGAAATGTAGACCCAGTATGGAGTTGCAGCAATGAGATCTTTCAGTATTAACATTGACAAGAAGTGTTTCTGAACATGAGGTATTTCGTTGCGGATATTCAATTTGATATTTGTCGCTGCTGCAGGTATAACATTCATATTGCGAAATGTAAAACGAGAATGACCAAAAAATTGGACACACATTTTCATGCTACCGCCCATGCAAGGTGTATTGTTAGTGGGTGTAAATGCTAGCCTTGATCGAGCATGAAATGTAACGTAGATCGCGAGGACGGGAATGGCGCAATATGGCGAGGACGCCAACAGTGTGCGTTGCTAATTCCGCGGGCCACGGATACAGCTGGGACATGCTAGGAAGACGGGTATAGGAAGGGCTATGGGCTGAGGGGCGGAAGACAGACACGCTTACATGAGAATAGCCAGTCTTTCGATGTCGTGTCCTGTTAGCCTACTTTGCTCGTCTGGCCGGCTGGAGACGCGAGTCACTTCAAAAACGCTCCCCTGCCAAAGGCATTTAACCGTCAGTGCCAGCACCCGGTTTGACGTTTAATGAAAAATTAACTAAATTAGCTAAAAATTGCAGTAGACCGAGTGGCTATACGTCCAGATGGTAGATGTTGCAAAACAGTGCACAGAGGGCATTACCCCGAGGGTAACAGTCTCGACCCATTGTGAGAACCTGCAGCTGCTCTCCCTCTGCCTCCCCCGCCTAAGAAATGGCCTTATTCTGATACAGTTTCACTGCATTCTGCTTGGGTTTCTTGTGTTAATTTGTACATTTCCATTGATTATAATACTGCTTTTGGTATCGCTGTAGTCCTAAATGTGGTGTTAATCATTTTATGAAAAAGTTGTATTGCATCAGTGAGTTAGTTACCGGTGCTTTGTATTAGTTTAAGCCATTGGGAACTTATAGTTTAGAATATAAGCATTGAAAACTTGAAATATTCTCCCAATTTAATATTTTCTTACGTTATTGTTTCAATAAAAAAGCATAGCTTTAATCCTTAAAGTACATTTATGATTAGATAATTTGTTGCATCTATAATTTTCATGAAAAAAAACAATTATGACAATGTTTACATTCATTATAAAATGGGCCATTGTTGTTATTATTTAAAAATAAAAAACAATTTTAACAAAATAGATTAATTATATTCCAACAAAATTAGTAATCTTTCCCTTCAGATAGTTGTTTTATGTTTTAAATATAAAAAAAATGTTAAAAAATTATATTAATGATTATACTAAGTCTTATTCTAACACATTTTATTAGTAATTCTTCCCATGAGAAGGTTTTGTGGTTTTATGGCTGTTTATATGAAAGGGCAAGGTGCTTTATGACCCACTAAAACATAGTAATAACCCTATGACGTCACCTAGTTCACCTTGGTTGTAGCAGTAAAATATATTTTATTTCAGAATTTTATCAGATGCTATATCTATTAGTCGAGATAATCCCATAAATGTAGCTGCATTGTTGCAATCATGTTGAGTGAAATATGTCAGCCTACACTATCTCTGTGCAGCTGATCTGGTGAAAAAGTCACGAGACAAGGGCAGCTGTTTTGTGATGCATCCACTAGTCAAGCAACTTGGAATAAATGCCTACTAAAAGACGAATAAATTTTAATATCTTGCTCATATTACCCAGCATTCGAAACTGAGCGCTGTAAATACATTATTTATCCATTGATCCGTGCTATCAATCTGTCATAGACGCAGTCTCGCAGCAAATAAAACAGTGCATGATTACAGGTACTGTTACAAGGTAGCTCCACAGTAAATATCACACACAACTCTTAATGCAATAGCCATTACAAACTCACGTTCTAAGCAATAGAAGATTGCTTGGAAGTAAATATAACACGACTCTTAATGCAGTAATCATTATAAACTCATGGCTTCCACGAAATGTTCAGACCATGTCAAAATAAGACAGGATATAACTTGTATGTAATTTTGTTGTTATTTCTAGCAGGGATCATGATTTATAGCATAGAGTGCGCATTTAAATTGCCCATTTAGCTGTTCCAATGACTAGATGCATTATGAATAATTGATGGAATAGCTAAAATAATATATTTACCAATATGTATTTTAATAAAAAAATAATTGGTTTGTCACCATTACAATATTTACATACAATATGCACTTCCTGTTTTTTAATGATACAGATGCTTATATTAATACCAGTTTGATATTGAAACCACATTTTTAAAATACAAATGTCAATATCATGTGTATTAGTTAAGCCAGAAACTAGTAATTAGTAATACTTTTAAATTCAGTTTTTAAATATTGCATGTACAAAAAAAGGATTGCTCATATGTATGCAAACATTTGCACTTTCTTCTAACAGCACTTTTAATTATCACATTATTACCTGTTACTTCAAGTTCAATATACGTACATATTTTGCTTTGGTATTTCTGCAAACTTGATTCTTACGTTGAGATTTACACAAGTATTTTTGTGTTTCAGGTGAGCGCCCGTACAAGTGCAATATATGCGCGAATCGGTTCAGCACGAAGGGCAACCTGAAGGTGCACTTCACCCGTCACAAGGCCAGTTATCCTGACGTCAAGATGAACGCCACCATGTTCCCAGAGCACCTCGACCGCCCGGCGAAGCTGGCTCCATCTGGTGCATCAACAGCAACGTCACTTCCGGTTGTGTCGCCGCTCGCAGCCAATCATAGTGCAGCATTTAATCACATGTCATTGGGCTCGAAGGAGAAGATCGCGGATGATCCCGACGATCGTCCTAATCAGCACGGTGACTCAGCCAGTCAGCTGGGAGACGCCGTGCTCTCGAACGAAGCTAGTCGCACGAGTTTCATGGATGAGCAGAATGTCCGGCTGTCGTCGGTGATGTCTAGCAGTCGCAACGAGACCCCGGTGCCGGCCAACACTTGCTCCCCGGCGTTGTCAAGCAGAAGCAGCACATCAAGCCCCGCGATGACGCCGACCGCAAGCAGTCAGAGTCTGCCCATGGCATGTCTCTCGTCCATGGTGCCGCCCATGCCGCAGCCGCTCATGTCGTCCGTTGCGCCGACGCTGCCTCCGTTCGGCTTCGAGCCGCTACCATTCTACTCGCATAGCCAGTCGATCCTGCCGACCCCAGAGGAGGATCCGATGGAGCAATTCATGGAGATCCAAAAGTCGGAGACAAGCAAACTGGAGCAGCTCGTCAAGAACATCGAATCGAAGCTGACCGACCCGAACCAGTGCGCCATCTGCCACCGTATCCTGAGCTGCAAGAGCGCGCTGCTGATGCACTACCGCACGCACACGGGCGAGCGACCCTTCAAGTGCAAGATCTGCGGGCGCGCTTTCACGACCAAAGGCAACCTGAAGACGCACATGGGCGTGCACCGCGCTAAACCGCCGGTGCGTATGATGCACCAGTGCCCAGTGTGCCACAAGCAGTTTACGAACGCGCTCGTGTTGCAGCAGCACGTGCGCATGCACACAGGCGAGCTGCCGAAGGACTTTTCACTGCACAACGATATGCTCGCCGCGTCGGCCGCCATGAACTACATGGCGCCCTTCCCTGGTTTCCCGTTCCTGCCCCTGCCCCCCGCCGGCCTCCCGCAGCACCCTATCGGTGCCGCCGGGGAGCTGGACCTGAGGAAGCCCAAGATGGAGGGACATTATGATGATCGGGAGAGAGAAGAAGAGGCAAAGGAGGAGTATGTGACGCCGGGAAAACGTCGCTTGTCGGAGGAGGAGTCGAATCGAGAGACGTGGTCAGCCGAGGGCAGCAACAACGAGGACAGCAATGGTGTGGACGCCGCCACGTATAAGAGACCAAAGCTGGACGACGAGGTCAAGTCGGCCGTGTCTGAGTCGGACCGAGAGAGCGAGGTCAGAGAGAAGGACGCGGAGTCGACCAAGGACGGCGAGACGGAAGACGACTCTTCCGGTCAGATGCCGCCGACCAGACGTCCCTCGTCGGCTCCGCACGCGTCGACACCGCCTGCACTCGTACCTCTCTCGCAGGTCCTGTCCGCCAACAAGCCGGAGATGATCTACCCGCCGTACAGTCACCCTCCCCTCATTCCCATGTCCTACTCGACGTCACTGATGGCGATGGAAGACCGCATCCGCTCCATCGACATGACGGCACCGCACTTCCTCTCGATGGGCCACCCGCTCCAAGGCATGGAGAACATCATCCGTCGCGCCGAGACTCACATGACCCCCTCGTCTCACGTCCCACGAAGTGAGAACCACTCGCCGGCGGCCATGACATCAATGCCGCGACCGCCGTCCAGTGGAGACCGAAGAAGTCCGACAGAAGACTCAGCGACTGCAGCATCTCCTTCGATCGCGATGTCACCAGGTGACTCCGGCAGCACCCACATGGAACGCAATGGAGTCTCCGAGCAGAGTTACAGCGGGTCGGCGACGCAGTCGTTCCTTGACGAGACGGCGAACACGACGTGCAACGTATGCTTCAAGACTTTCGCCTGCAAGAGCGCTCTCGATATCCACTACCGGAGTCACTCGAACGAGCGGCCGTTTAAGTGCGAGGCGTGTGACCGTTCCTTCTCAACCTACGGCAACATGAAGCAGCACTTGCTCACGCACAAGATCCGCGACCTGCCGACGGACGCGTTCGACGCCCATAGCAAGACGAACTCGATGGAAGCGCTCGCGACGAGCACGCCGCTAAAAGGCACCGAACCAACCATGAGCAGATCAGAAGACGCCACCGCTTCCATGCAGACGCCGAAGCCCGATCTTGCGCTACCCAGACTCGAGTCCATGAAGACACCATCCGAGACCGACGGTGACAGAAGCTTGACAAAACACAAAGTGTCACCACCCAGCACATCCTCCGACAACAGTCAGTCGCCGTTCGTTCGCCGACCAAACCTCAAGCACATGTGTCTGGTCTGCCAGAAACCGTTCTCGAGCGCCAGCGCACTGCAGATTCACATGCGCACACACACGGGCGACAAGCCATTCAAATGCACCGTCTGCGGCAAGGCGTTCACGACGAAGGGCAACCTGAAGGTGCATATGGGTACGCACATGTGGAATAACTCGCCGTCCCGCCGCGGCCGTCGCATGTCCATCGACCCTCGCCCATCGCTCACGCCGACGTCGTCACCGAAAGACGCCGAGTTCTTCAGCTCGTTCGCCCACCACCCGCCACCCGACATGTACCCGTTTCCCTTTCCCCCGGCCTTCCCCAATGGCTTCATGTCGCCCAAGATGAACGAGATCTCCGTCATCCAGGGCCTGAACGGCGGCATCAATCCCATCATGCCACTGCCGCCTACGACGGAAGCGATGCTCGGGCACTTCCCGGCAAGCTTTGCGGAGAACATGTTGAGGAGCCAGTTTGCCGTGATTGCCAACTCGCAACAACACCTCCGGCCCGAGGAGCATCCGTTGAAAGCAAGCGACTCGGCGAGGAAACCCACGGATCTGCCGATGAATGGCGGCGCAGACAGGGACAAGCAAACGAACGGTGCAAGCGGCGAACTCGATCTCAGCATACGCAAGTCGGAGTCGTCGACTCCGAGCTCGATCAGCTCAAGTCTTGAACAGCACTCGATGGACGCTGCCCACAATGCAACATGGATCTGGAAGACGACGTGTCATCTATGCAGCAAAGTGTGCTCATCGGCCAGCGCTCTGGAGATGCATATGAAAGGACATCTACAGGCACACAACGAAGAACTGACCTCAAAACCACTAGTCGCTTAAAACACGGATGACGTGATCGCAGGAACTATTGTGCATTTAATGCCCCTCATCCCGCAGGGGTTTGCAGTCAGCGGGACGTACACCGCTCAGAACTGAAGTTGTCTCGGACACACAAAATGTGCAGGCAACGAAACTTCACCATTACTTTCTAGTGATATTTTGCAGAACTTTAGTTTGTGAATAGATAGATACCTAAATCGTTCGTAGAATGCGTAGGACAGATTTCACAGAAGTATTACTTATAACCGAGGGAAGAACGCGCTGTTTGTTGATAGACTGATAATCTTCCGTAATCATACAAACAGGATTCATTTCAGTTAATGATAACCGCTTTAACGAAGTTGGTATGCTGTGTTTACGCAGTTTACTTATGTAAAGGTTTAGTGCAACAAATAAACACCAGGCGTATTTGTCATCTGAAAAAATCGTAATATTCCGTGGTGCAATCGTATCTCAATAAGATGCTAATACAACAGTCGACAAGTTTTATTTGTACAGCATGTGTGCAACATTACGTGCGATGATATTTTCATCGTCAGATGTTGCCACTCTTGAACAAAATCGTCGGTGTTATTTCCTGTTCTCTGCTATACAATTCGATGATATTTCACCGTTTTATTTTTTGTACTATTGTATCGATATTTTTTGAATTACTGCATTGCATATGTTTGTGGGAAACTCGTTACGTTAATGTGTGTAAATTAATTCGATACAAATTTCCCTCGAATGCGAGCGAGGGAGTTACAGCTGTTATTCACGGGACTCGACTGCTCAACGACTGGGGGTGTCTCAGTATAGTGCAACACGTGTACTTACCTTGCAAAATGTGTCTGGGTGTATGTAGCATGGACGGAGACACTTTTGTTTTGAATGTGATGCACAGGTACAACTGCTGTTTTTGAAACATGTCAACTGCCAATCTGCTATTTTTGTTGATGCGTTGTTCGAGATCACCTCAGAACTGTATATGTGCACCATAAAGCTCACCCACTGTTGTTAATTGTTTATTACACAAATTAGCGTTCAAATGACTCGAATCCGAAGGGTGATATATATATATATTATATATATATACATACTGTTCAAGTCATTCACGCCGTGTGCAACTCGCAGAATCGCGGTACGATGATGTCGATTTCTGGTCTGCTGGTAATGCTTCGTCTTCAACTGAATTAACATATCTTAGTATGATTTTATGATATGTTGGTGATTCAAATTTCAGGGATGTCTGCGCTCCGGCTGGGCAAAAGACACCAGGCTACAGTGATCTTGGAAATACTAAGCTACCTGCTATAATCATTGTATTGTGATAAAATGCATAATATTGTTTCTTGTACATAGACCATCTGTTCGTGTAATAATGTGAGATGAAATGGTGTTCAATAATGCAGCTGTTATCAGAATTTGCCTATATATCGTGTCACCTCATAAAATATAGTATTAGATGAGCGGTCGGGCAGAACATATTACATTGCTTATGATCATGTGAAAATATCCTTAAATTATATGAATTTAAATAGATCATGATATGACGTTTTGTGTGCGATTAGTGTCAAAATGAGTGTCATACATGTGTCATGATTGTGTGTGCGGTGTTGACGACAACAGACTGAGATGGTTTGTGCAAGGGTTAGGTGTTATACTCTTCCGGGTTGTGATACGTGACGTCATGGTATAGTTTGCATCGTTCCTGTGGATTCGTCGGTCAAATGTTAGACTTTTTACACCCAACATTGAGATTTATTTATAATATTTTCATCTATGCAAATGTATTTGCCAAAGATGCAAATATATTCTTGTCTAAACTACCAAGCGTACGGATTTGGAAAGCTAAATATGCATAAGATTTTATTTTGTTCTTTGCCCAGGTTTCAATTCTACGATCGGTTTAGTTTCGAGTAGGCCCTACCTATTACTTCCGCAGGCTAGTCAGGACTGTAGAGGGTATTGAATACGGAGCCGTTGGTTCAGCAAGATGTTCCGGGGCAAAACCTCGCAATTACTTCTATTTGGTTGCGACTTTGACAGAGTAGAAAGCGACATGTGAAAAGACTATAAGGCGTAACCCCTATAATGCTTTGTTTGACGGCTAATTGAAAACGGCAACTGGTTCACTAGGGCGCTTGTGAAACGAACTCACGTAATCAGACGGCTTGATTAAACTGCACGTAAATGTGTCCCCGATTACATTTCGTGGTGTTTTGTGTGCAAAATAGCATCGTTTGTATGTGTACAACTTGAAATTGAACGCACGGCCATTCACGGGAGGCCTCGTAACCTGCTTTATGATGATTCGATGTCAAACGGCGTAGTGAAACGTCTCCTGCCGGGTGTTAATTGTAAATAGCTCGCCGTGGTTTGAGTGGATGTTTAATATTTCATTTAGTTTTAAATTCGCATTTGTCTCGTTTTAACAGGACCGGTGTGATTATTTTCGGTAACTCCCGGACGTGTGGCGAGTTTGCTCAGTAAATGGCTTGCTTGTAAACGCATATATGATATGAAGTCTGAAGCAAGGAAGGCGTGGAATGATAAGTTATTTGACGCATTCTGTTCGATTTACTTTGTGTTCCAAAAACTGTCTGTGTGCGTCCTTCACATGCCGTTTCTGCCCGTCTAACCTCAAGTTTGATGTATTTACAGTATTGATAATTGGCTGGCTTTAATGTGGTGGCTTAGGGCTACTAAGCGATACCATCGTAGTACGACCATGTTGTCGTCTAGCTTATCAATCATCTTATCACAGCATTTCGATACAATTTATTATTATACCTTGGCTCATGCATTGTTGCAATCCAGAATATTTTGTGTTCATCGTCAGAGAACAAACACAACGTTGAGTTGGTTATGCCTTCGGAATGCTTTCATTTATGTGGGTGCACCGCACGAATCCGACAAACGAAACGAAAGGGTTCGACTACGTCGGCTACGGCGCGCGAAACATTTAGCACCATCAGCGACACGTTTGCGTAACAGTGGTTCCATCTAGTGATTAACGACACAACCTTACGCTGGCAGTCGTTTACAATGGAACTTGTTTACTATGGAACCGAAACTTCCCCAAACTGTGTCTAATAAAGGTATTATGTCGATACGAATTTGTCATATTGTAATCATATAATAGTTTACATTGGCTCTTGGTGATTGTGGTACATATATATATAAATGAATAGTGTGCTGCATACCCAGATAGATGTGTACATTGTAGTCTCGCCTGTATGGATATTCACTGCCGTATATATTATAGCATATAGTCGTATAACTTTATATTTGTCGTCTGGCATTTAATAAGACGTAAATATTGAAGTAAAAATGTTCACACAAATTGTTGACGTGTTTGTTTGTTTGTTGAGAGCTAACATGCACGGGGTGTTTGAAACCGCACTATAGCCTAGACAATGCATTTAATACCCTAAATAAGATCCTTAATATGAACAATTACAGAGCTGCTAGCAACATTTCAATTGAACCTTGCTGCAAAGTTTACAAGGAAACCAAACATATTTTTGTCAATCCACACGTGCAGGAATTTATTTCTCTTGGACCCCGTGATGTTTAAGTGAAACGCACTCCGATGCCCCAACTGTATTCACACAAATTCAGCAAGATATGTTTTCAAACAGCAGTACTAAAAAATGCAGTACACAATCCAGCAGATGGCACCACATGTATGAGTCATTACGTCCAGCCTATCCAGTAATTGGTTATGGGCGCTAGAGGACATGTAATAGTGGGGGACTAGAGGGTTAACCTATAAAACCACGCCATCTCCAATGCATTGCAACAGGTTTTCGCTTATCCATGTTTTAATAAAATATAAACCTCTATATTCAAGCAGGCCTCCTCCACCCTAGTTAGCAGGCCTCGGGTATGTTATATCATGCTTTTTCCTGCATACCCATTTTTATATTTGTTAAGGAATTTAACTTCAAATGTTATAACTAATAAATTCTTTCTTTTCTTGTCATTTCCACATAAGTACAGCCTGCCTATACAACATTTTTGACAAACTATGGCAGCTAAAGAGCAATAGTTCTCGGTTGCAGATTTGTTATTTATTTATTTTTTTCAAGTATGTTTTGTAGTCTGATAGATGTTGACACTTAGTTGGCTTAGGAATGCTAATTTCAATGGCTTTATACAGAGTGGACTTAATTATAAAAAAAAAGTAGCATGGCCACCTTCATTTAACGTACACATCCTAGCAGGCCTTCCCTAAATGTAAGAATTCTAAAATGCCTTTAAAATTATTCTGCCATGTATGTACACCTACACTGAACATTATATATTCAACTGTTTTTAATCAACATATTCATCTTTATTAAAAAATATTAAACTAACATTATGCACCTGCAAATGCATCAATATAAATAATAATTATACACATGAATATTGCTAGTCACAAACACGGTAGATGATATACTGGGAACAGAAAGAGATATGAAATATCCGAAGGCACATTCTACAGATGTGTAGGTAACTCTGTCCATATTTTATTTAGAATAATAAATCTGGGTACTGACTTTGGAAGCTGGTAGCAACCGATCTGAACATCCTAAACCTGTATTTATGACGCAAGTATCCACGCAAGTATCCTGTTTGGCACAAATCCTCCGCAAGATAGTTGTTGGCATTGCTCGCTCTGTCACATGAGAGCGCCACCTATTGGCTGTTATCCACAGCTAACATCGCCTCCTCGGTGCCATTCAATGGCATCATTTCTATTTCATCAGCTGTTGTTGTCATGGTGATGACCTGTTGATTGTCTGAGGTCATGACCTCTTGACCCCCGACTAACACCTCCTCACACATGGTGGTCACAATGTGCTGACTGTCTGCATATGTGACATTGATGACACTGTCTGCGACGCTTGTATCACAACTGGTGACAATCTCATGACATAGCTGTGGAGTTGTGACTATCTCCTGGTCGGTCATAATGACCTGTTGGCCATCTTCTGTCGTGATGACCTGTTGCCCGTCTTGTGTCGTGGTGATTTGCTGCCCGTCTTGTGTCGTGATGTCCTGTTGCCCGTCTTGTATCGTTATGACCTGCTGCCCGTCTTGTGTTGTTATGACCTGCTGCCCGTCTTGTGTTGTTATGACCTGTTGACCGTCTTGTGTTGTTATGACCTGTTGACCATCTTGTGTCATGATGACCTGCCCGTCTTGTGTTGTTATGACCTGCTGCCCGTCTTGTGTTGTTATGACCTGCTGTCCGTCTTGTGTTGTTATGACCTGCTGCCCGTCTTGTGTTGTTATGACCTGCTGCCCGCCTTGTGTTGTTATGATCTGCTGCCCGTCTTGTGTTGTTATGACCTGTTGACTGTCTTGTGTTGTTATGACCTGCTGCCCGTCTTGTGTTGTTATGACCTGCTGTCCGTCTTGTGTTGTTATGACCTGCTGCCCGTCTTGTGTTGTTATGACCTGCTGCCCGTCTTGTGTTGTTATGA
The DNA here is from genome assembly GCA_963995525.1 of Escarpia spicata. Lineage (NCBI taxonomy): Eukaryota > Metazoa > Annelida > Polychaeta > Sabellida > Siboglinidae > Escarpia > Escarpia spicata. Next base: position 40,602,973 of record OZ023214.1, read on the forward strand.
CCTGCTGCCCGTCTTGTGTTGTTATGACCTGCTGCCCGTCTTGTGTTGTTATGACCTGCTGCCCGTCTTGTGTTGTTATGACCTGTTGCTCGTCTTGTGTTGTTATGACCTGCTGCCCGTCTTGTGTTGTTATGACCTGTTGACCGTCTTGTGTTGTTATGACCTGCTGCCCGTCTTGTGTTGTTATGACCTGTTGACCGTCTTGTGTTGTTATGACCTGTTGACCATCTTGTGTTGTTATGACCGGCTGCCCGTCTTGTGTCATTATGACCTGTTGCCCATCTTGTGTCTGCTGCCCAACATCAGTCACCACGACCTGCTGACTCCCGTCTGTCATCATGACATGACCGTCTTCTATCATCATGACTTGACCATCATCTGTCATCATGACATGCGGGCCGTCCTGCCTCATAATGTCCTGCTGGTTGATGTCTGTCGAGATGACCTGCTGTCCAGTGTCATCGATGTACTGGATGACGTACTGGTCAGCTGCGGCCCCGTCCGTGCCACTGGACACGACCATCTCCTCAGGCCCATCGTGCTGGACGAGAATGGTGTCCGGCTTGACCACCACCATTCGGTGACCATCCTCCGACTGCACTGTGATTGGCTGGTCAGCTCCAAACGCCCCCTGCAAATGTCCACAGTAAATTAATAATAAATAAATCAAATTAGGGATCATCTCAGAATGTTAATTAACGTTATCAGACAAAATTACTTTCATCTGGGGGAGGAGGGTCAGAGGCAGTTTTGTCTTACGTTGGATACTGATATTTTATGCTTCGGACTGATACTGTTAATATATCGATATCATAATATTAATGTTTACAAACTATTGTTTGAGGGTGGGGTGGAGGGGGGGGGGTTGAGGCCACATAAAAGTATTTTTGTCTGATATCGGACATGAATATTCTGAGATGATCCCTTAGGCATTTATAATGCACCATGTGTCATGGAAAACACCCGCCCAAAGACGTTAACAATAAAACATATCCATATTTGACCTACAGTGTAGTAATGTTTAAAGTGAGGCTTCATTTTTTAAAGCGAGGCTTCATTTTTTAATACAAAGTTCTTTGAGCTAGAATATATACTGCCAGCTAAAATGTGTTCAATAAACCTAAAACAGTGTTTACAATTTGAATATTTGGACAAAAAAAATTCAAATTGTAAACAAAACATTCAGATTAAAACATTCTTTATTGGCAATATTATCAGCTGATTATGAATGCAAGCTCGATGTTCTGCGATGTTGTGTTGTTCTAACGTTTATGACAACGGACTCGGCAAACTGACTGGTAATAATTATCTGCGACTGATTTAAAACAATGGAACATAACAGACAACCTCATTTTGAAAAATATTTGAGACCCAGAAAATCATGTATACTTGGTAAGGCCAGATTTTTTTATTACATGTTTTACGGGCAGAATTGTCCCGAAAGCAGTGATGGGAATCGGAATAATTTTTTTAAATTAAAATGTCAGGAAAAAGATCATAGTGCATGTTCAAATATATAACATTTAAATAATAAGATATGTGACTACATTAAAATTAATATAAATATCCAGTCTTACTTGTAATCCTATTAATGACAGACACAGCTCACCACTAAGTCATATATTTAGCACTAACTTAGAAGGCCCATTAAATGTGAAATGACAAAAATGGGCCAAGAGGCCCTGAAGTCCTTTGGACTATATATAGTTTGTAATGATTAATGAAATGGTTTTTGGTGAATCATAGTTACAGATCATTAAAGGTTATGATGGAAGTAAAATGTTTAGTGGGGACCATATGCATGCCAGTGAAGATACACCTGGAAATAAAATATTCAAGTAGACCGTTTCATGAAGATTGTATATATTAGTTAATGTGTTATTAAAAATACTGTAGAATTTTATCCCAATACTCTGCTATTTAGGCCGATTTCCAGTGGTTGTAAAAACCTTGCAGGAGAGTTGGTGAGCTGCAATCTCGCATGTAGCATAGTTAAAGGTTATTTAAGAAAATGTGCACACATTTTCTGTTCTCATTTTGCCCCTACCACCCTCCCCAGAATGGTAAGAAGAAAGAGATGAACTATGATAAAACTTTGTTTGTTCACAAGGTACATATACGTAGCATGCATTTTGACTTAAAAACAGTAGCAATTAATGACATAATACTGACTGAATTGGAGTGAAGTAATAGCTGCAACATGTATAGTAAAACATCTGAATAATATTCTTTATACATTTGGCTAAATGTGCTTTAACCTTTTCGAATATACCTACGTTATTTTATAAATTATTTTATACCTAAGTTATTTTATTTTAATCCGAGATCATATATTGTTATATTGCATTGGTAATTATGTCTAGTGCTGTTTTTTAAGTGTCTCAGGTTCTGCCAGTGCAGCAGGGATTCCCATTACACATTACAGTTACAGCCCACATGGAGGCATTCTGTTTGACACTGGGACAATGGAAGTCTGTGGGCCAAAGCTAGTCCAAGAAACCAGGTCCCAAATTCCTGCGATCTCCTTATTTAGCATTAGACTTATGCAAATGAGACACAGAACAGGCCAAAGTTCTCAAAACGAGATATGGAACAATCTTACGATGCTATGCGTTGCTTAATTTCCTGTTTACATTGTTTGGAGTTGTTGCTACGGAGAATAGTTTGACAGCCGAAAAAAAGTGTTTATTCGAGATGCTGCCGAAGAAATAGAAAATTGTATGGAAGCGTCTGAGTGAGTGCAATGCACAAATACTTTTATAGTCCCAACGTTGTCGAACGCCGCTGTCAAAAGATGACAGTGGCGTTCGATGACGTTGGGCTATCGGATGCATCGCGTGCACTTCCATGGACTGAATTGCAGCTGGTCGCAGCGTACGGCTGATAAGTTATTATTTTGTGCAGGGGTGACAGTATTTAATGTAATAGTTGTTAACGTCATATTCAAAGAAAAGCGTACGTGCGCGGAAGCTACCATTGTTAAAAGGCCACATGGCCAAAACTGTTCGATTCAAACCCCATACAGTAGTAGGGCATTTTCTCTCATGAATAGCAAGATATTTTATTTATGATTTAATATGTTCAGTTAATAAATAATGACATTGTTGGCAATAAAAAATTAACATAGTGAATTTTATTTTGATTCTAGATCCAGGAAATTACTGTCGGCAGGCCCGTAAAACATGGAATATAAAAAGTCTGGCCTAAACATACATCAACATTTTTTCTCTCACACCAGGTGGTGATAACGTTCCTAAAGTCTCAATTTGTTTACTATTTGTTCAATAAACAAAGATGGCGTCTACTGAGAAAGTATCTTGCTACAAACTTAAAATATAGTAAATTAAATAGTTTACACAAATAAATAAAAGATAACATTTAGTGGACAGCACATTTGGAGAAAGGAATGTTCATCTGTGGGTAGAGAAGAACAGTGGAGGGGTAACTACAAGAGGAGAGAATTAAGTGAGTGAGGGTATGAATGTATAAGTGGGTGGGTGACTGACTGACTGAGTGAGTGAGTGAGTGAGTGAGTGAGTGAGTGAGTGAGTGAGTGAGTGAGTGAGTGAGTGAGTGAGTGAGTGAGTGAGTGAGTGAGTGAGTGAGTGAGTGATTCATCTGTAACATCTGTCGGACAGAACAGATGTTATTCTGGTGTACCACAGGGCTCAGTCCTAGGACCTGTCCTATTTTTACTCTACATAAACGAAAATGTCCAATCTCCCATACGACTCTTTGCAGATGACAGCATTATATATCGCAAAATCACAACCAACCACAAAATTCTCCAATCTGACCTGATCAAACTGCAAACATGGTCTGACAAATGGCAAATGGAATTTAACATATCTAAATGTGTGCATCTCCCAATAACAAACAAAACCAAACCCAGACTACATTCATATTCACTCTTTGGCTTGCCATTCTCCATACCTTGAAGTAAAATTAGATTATAAACTAACCTGGGCAAACCATATCACTGACATAGCTTCCAAATCTTCAAAAGTCCTAGGTATGATCAAACGAATCCTCGGACCATGCAAACCCGAGGTTAAAAGAAACAGCCTATAACATGCTAATCTAACCAAAACTCGAGTATGCCTCTCCCATCTGGAATCCACACACTGCCACCCAAATTAAACACCTTGAAAGAGTACAACACTGTGCTGCCAGATTTGTAAAAAATTATCATAGACGCCAAACAAACTCAGCAGACCTAATAGCTGCCCTTGGATGGTCAACTCTTGAATAACGACGCATTATCAAACAAGCCATGACATTTTACAAAATATTAAATAACATAATCAACATCACATCCCACCAGGGCTACTAACATAGTCAAAAAACCGTGGCCATTACGTAGCCCCTAGACACAATTTACTGAACTAGAAAACCCCATGGCATTTTAAACAGCAAATCACCTAAAGTGCCTATAAAATAAACAAATAAACTACCCACAACGCATGCGCACAAACAAGCACCATAAAACTCCTGCGTTAGCTCAAGTTTGGGCTGTTTGGAGTTAAACGCCTAAGACCTAAGAGAATATCTTCCATCTGGAGAAGTTTCACTAACACACTGAGTAGCGCCACCTAACGGGCTGTTCTGATTTTAGTCATACTTGGAAAGTTTTTGGCATCAAACTTTTTTATCCCCAGCATTGATCGATTTATCCCCATCCATCCTATGTGAACTTGCCACATATAACTTGTTCGTCTCTGTTGTATTTACAACAAACTTTATGATGTCATAACTTTACACGTATGTGGTGCCCCCTAGGGGATACACAAACATTAAAAAGGCTGAGCCATCTTCTTTTGAGGGTGAGGTGAACATGAAAACTTTGCGTGGAATATGGAATATCCAAACACATTTACAAGATTCATGGTGAATGATTACTTAGAGCTGAATTCAAAAATGCGTGCCCCCTTCTTAATGACTAATGCACACGAAATGTTTACAATGACACATAGCAAAAAAGAGACATCTAGCAATTCCTAATAAAGAATGGCTGGTAGGCGTACTGTCATTATGCTACCTTCACTAATCACATCAGTTTTTTAATAGCTTTTTAAGTTTTTCATGCTTTGCCTTGACAACAATGAAAATGTTGACATAAATAAAGTATGTGCATTACATGACTAGTGTAGTATGACATCTGATAAATCATCCTTCCCGCATACAGTTCTTACTTAAGCAACTTTTTGTTACAAAGAAAAACATTTGGGGCAGGAATTTCAACAAAATATACGACGGAATGTCCGAATGCTCCACGTTTTCGGCATCCATTTTTAATGGATTAAAGGACCTTGCTGCTAGGTCACTGAATGAGTTACCTGTTGTGACATGTCAATAATCTGCTGGAGAAGATTCACAGCAGAGACTGTCTTCTCATCCATGTCTGGCTGTGGCCCTGCAACCAACAACACATCCACTCTCTTAGAAACGATAAGTTCTTATATAGGACAGTATCCAGTCCTTAGGACTGCTCAAAGCGCTTTATGCTTTACTCCCTGGCAGATCTGTTAAATCGAACACCATCTCAACTTCTCTGGGAAGCATTCAGCCATGCAATTAATGTGTAAAGACTATTTGTACACAGATATCCACCACTGTCTACAGCCAAGTATTCATTTGTACAACTGAGTGAACTGGAGCAACGTAGAGTGAATGAACTTGCCCAAGGTTCGACACAGCAGCACAGGATTCAAACCTGGGTTCGTTTGATTGAGTGTGATCCTCTAACCACTGCACTCCACCCCATGTCATATGATATGTGACCCTCTATCACAAATTTAGTCACACTGCACCATCAATTGTTCTCTGGTTATTGGTGCCATGTGAGAAGATAAAAAGTGCTTTCCAACGACACAAACAATTTGGTGCCATCATAGATGAGTGCAAAATTTTTTTTTTGGGCCTTACAGAAAAAAAACACTTCTGAGAAATCATGCTCAGAAAGCTGCCAGTAATAAATCTATAGTTTTCATAACTTCTGCAAAGTTTGCTTGCTATGTCCTTTGTTATGATGCGGGAATTAAAATATGATCGCTCACCTGAGTACTGCAACATCTCCATTGATGATGACGTCTCTTCACCACTGGGTGGCAGTGTTTCCATTTGTACCACCTGCAACATGAGCAAAGGTTTATACAATAGCAATGTAACATGTAGGGGCCAACAAATTTGAACAGATCATAAAAAGTGTATAAATAGATGCGAGAAAAATAATTTGGACTGGATATGGAAAATAATTGTCTACAGTTTTAATAAATATGTCAAGGATTTAATTATTAATTTCCCCATTCAGTACACATGACAAATACGTAAATTGTATGTGAAATTAATGAAATGTCCAAATGTGCTGAAATTCAGCGGGAATTTCTTCAAACGTCAGTAGAATTCCTATGGAAATCAAAGTGAGAATTCTTATGAAAGCCAGTGAAAATTCCTACGAATGCCAGTGAAAATTATTACAAAAGTTGGCAAAGATTCCTACCTGTAAACCGATCTCCTCTGAGTTCAATGCCTGACCAGCGTCGGCATCTGCTGGCATGATCTGTGTTACTTGTGACAGCCTGCCTAAATTTTCGAGGGCTTGCATGTCCTGCATGTGGATGTGATGTCGGATCTTCAGGTGGCGTTTCATGTCCGACAGATTTCCGAAGAGGTAGTCGCAACTGAGGCAGCGGTAGACCTTCGTGTCGGCATTCATCTGCTTGACGACGGGTGGGTTTGGGTTCTGCAGGTACTGACTGCCCTTGTGGTGACATGTATAGTGGATCTTCAGGTAGCCGATGGTGTTGGCAGAGTAGTCGCAGTGCTCACACACGAACCGCTTCACAATGTCGTGTGTCTCCATGTGACGCTTCAGGTGGCTCTTCTGCAGGGCTTCGTACGAACATCTGAAATATATGTCACACTAGAGAATGCAGGGCTTCGAAAGAGCATCTACAATATAGGGCACCCTAGATAATGCAGGGCTTCATATGAGCATCTACAATACAGGTCACACTAGATAATGCAGGGTGTCATATGAGCATCTACAATACAGGTCACACTAGATAATGCAGGGCTTCATATGAACATCTACAATACAGGTCACACTAGATAATGCAGGGTGTCATATGAGCATCTACAATACAGGTCACTAGATAATGCAGGGCTTCATATGAACATCTACAATACAGGTCACACTAGATAATGCAGGGCTTCATATGAACATCTACATTACAGGTCACACTAGATAATGCAGGGCTTCATATGAACATCTACAATACAGGTCACACTAGATAATGCAGGGCTTCATATGAACATCTACAATACAGGTCACACTAGATAATGCAGCCATCATCATTCAACATACAAATTTGGTTTGTCAAACACCTTGAATCCACCATAAACAGTCTAATTATCTGGACTGAGGTTGGAGTAAAGTTGACAAATACTGTCTAAATCACACTATTGTAAAATACTGTGAATTAATTCTAAAATGGCAGATGGCTGAAAACTTATGAATATCTATATTAATTGTAAATCTACATATGGGCATTCTATATTGCACAAAACAGTACAGAAGTATTATTTTGCATTATAAATTACCAGGTCATATACTTTAAATGTACTTGACATTTTTTTATAAGTCCAAGTACAAGTAACAAAAATGTACTTACGTACAAGTCCAAGTACTTGACCCCAACCGTGAACTTAGTAAGACTGGACATTATATGGGTTGGTCCGGAGTGATGCGGGTGGGACAGAGGACAGTAAGGGATCATCTCAGAACGTCGATATCCGATATCAGACAAAATTACTTTCATTTGGCCTCCACCCCCCTCAGACAAAAGTTTGTAAACACATAATGATATAAATATATATGAACAGCATTGGTAAAATATTGATGTCTGACGCCAAACAAAACTACCTCTAATCCCCAATGAAAGTAATTTTGTCTGATATTTGACATCGACATTCTGAGATGATCCCTATGTAGTGTGGAGCATTGACACCCAGCGCATGGGAGAAAACAACAACGATGACAATTAAAACCATACATACTTGGTGCACTTGAAAATCTTGCCGTCCTTGTGACTGCGGATGTGCCACCGCAGAGCCGTCTTAGACTTGTATGCCTTGCCACACTCCGTGCAGAGGAAGGGCTTCTCGGAGGAGTGCCGCAGCATGTGGGCCGCGAGGTTGTTCTTGCTGCGGCACGCGTGAGGACACAGGGAACACTTGAACGGCTTCACGCCCTCGTGGATCCAGATGTGCTTCTGCAGGTCCGAGTTGGCTCGCAGAAACGTCCGACTGCAGTACGGGCACTTGTGGGTTTTACGCCCTAAAATGTAGATACAAACATACAATTGGTCTCAGTTGGGGCACTTGTGGGTTTTATACGCTGAAATGTATATACAAACGTGTAATCGGTGGGTCTCAGTTGGGGCACTTGTGGGTTTTACGCCCTGAAATGTATATACCAACATGTAGTTGGTGTGTCTTTCTACCGGTTTGTCTAGTCTATCTATTTAAAAATCTATAATAGAAGCTTGTAAACCAAACGTCTTTCAGTTAATAAAATTTATTTATTTTCTGTACAAATGGAGGCTGCAATAATTGTAAATTTAAAGATGTGGATTTATAAGAAAGCCTATTTTAAATAAGACTATAAATGAATAAATTATACGGTGATAGTGCAAACAGTAGGTTCGCGAATATGTTTTAAAAAAATGACAGTCTCGTAAGGGAGGTTACATAGATAAACACAAATATTTTACTCTCAATAAGCCAAAGGCTCTACTTGCATGATTTGGATGACTATCTTGTTCAATGTTGTCTTGTTAAATCACCTATTTGTCCTACGAACTCTCATACCTATCTTGCCGTGGGACTTGCGCTGAGGAGTGAGCATCTTCCGCACATCCACGGCACTGATCTCTCGGTGCTTCATCTGCAGGTGAATCTTTAATCGCTTGTTGCTACAAGAGTTAGGGATCATTCATTAACCAAGGGCAACATTTTTGGCGATTACTATTTAGGGTTTTGGACTAAACTTTCTGTAACGCCCAAGGTGTGTGCAGGATACATTTGTTAATCTCATGAATTATACTGAAAGGAAAGTTCTTACACAACGCTTGGAACTATTCAAAGCACTTTACACTTCACTATCCGGCAGACATGTTCATTTGAACACCAACTCAACTTGACACTTCACTATCCGGCAGACATGTTCATTTGAACACCAACTCAACTTGACACTTCACTATCTGGCAGACATGTTCATTTGAACACCAACTCAACTTGACACTTCACTATCCGGCAGACATGTTCATTTGAACACCAACTCAACTTGACACTTCACTATCTGGCAGACATGTTCATTTGAACACCAACTCAACTTGACACTTCACTATCCGGCAGACATGTTCATTTGAACACCAACTCAACTTGACACTTCACTATCTGGCAGACATGTTCATTTGAACACCAACTCAACTTGACACTTCACTATCCGGCAGACATGTTCATTTGAACACCAACTCAACTTGACACTTCACTATCCGGCAGACATGTTCATTTGAACACCAACTCAACTTGACACTTCACTATCTGGCAGACATGTTCATTTGAACACCAACTCAACTTGACACTTCACTATCTGGCAGACATGTTCATTTGAACACCAACTCAACTTGACACTTCACTATCTGGCAGACATGTTCATTTGAACACCAACTCAACTTGACACTTCACTATCTGGCAGACATGTTCATTTGAACACCAACTCAACTTGACACTTCACTATCTGGCAGACATGTTCATTTGAACACCAACTCAACTTGACACTTCACTATCTGGCAGACATGTTCATTTGAACACCAACTCAACTTCCATGGGAAGAAGGCTTAGAACTATTGTAGAACCATTTTGTAAAAAAAATACACAAATATTTGCACATCAAATTTGCACATCACTATAAATATATATGCACACAATCTACACAAATTGGAGCTATGAACCTGATATATAAATGTTTCAAGAATACAGAAGTATGTCACCTTTCAAACTTGGCTTGGCATATCTGGCACGTGGTGACCGACTCGAGTTTGTGCTTCTGTTGATGGACCCACAGCTGTGTGCGATTGGATGCCTCAAAGCTACACATGCTGCAAGTGTAGTGCATCATGGCGTGCTCCTTCTCTATGTGGCGCTTCAGGTTCTCCTTTGTGATGGCGCGGTAGTTGCACTGGTCACACGCGTATGGCTTATCACCTGCCATCACAACCTCTCATGTGTAGCAGCACAATATATAGTAAGTTGACATATCTACCTGTCAAGAAACTTTTTTCTCTGAATATTTCGGCCACATCGCGTGGCCTCCTTCTGCAGACTGTCAAAGTTACATCATGTGACACAGCCATAACTTCAGTCTGCTGAAAGCCACGTGACGTGGCCGAAATATTCAGACAACAAAAAATTCTTGAGAGATAAATATGTCAACTAATAATAACGAAGAAACCAGATCATCTATCCATTTAAGGAAGATATAGTAAAGTTGTGTCTGGCAATTGTGCTGCATGATGAAATTCTGTAAAATTATCATACTTGAGGTTGCGATAGAAATGGTATTTAACTGCCAATGGCTGCCTGCCATGCATGTGAACATGTTAATGGGAATAGCAACTGTTTTGTTCCAATAAACTGAACAATCAGGTTAAATAATCTCTAATCTAATTCGTAGGTAGTCAAAGTAGTAGATAGCAGACCAACAGAAGGAAGACCATTAAAGAGGCGATATGGATGCAGAAAACCGAGGCAGCAATCAACCGAGATGAGGGAACTACAAGCCATAAGTAAAAGTCATCCGATCAGGACATCACATGTACTGACAAAGCCTTCTTTATATGAGATGAAGAGGAGAAAGTCTATACAACAGGTAATTCTAATGTTACGAAATATATTCTTGAAATAAAAATAGACTGAAGCATTGTTTAAGCAAATGAAGAGAGATGAAAGGCATAGACAGAGGACCAATCTACTACCGACCTGTGTGTGTTCGGATGTGTGCCTCATGATCAGACTTGGAGTAGAACAGTCGGCCGCAGTACTCGCACTCCTCATTGCCAAACGTCTGGCGCAGTTCCTGAAAGACCTGCATGTTCATGCTGCAGAATCCGAGTCTCTCAAAGATGTCATTCACACTCGCTGCAGTATCACCAGCTGCTGTGTCAGACTGCGGCGTCATGTTGGTGTCGGGTAAAACACTGTCATCTGTCACGACATTTATGGTCTTGTCAGCAACGTCAGTGATAGAATTTGTACATTCAGACTTGGAATCTTTTCTACATGACTCATCATTGGCAGTTTTGTGTGATGCTCTATCGGAGAGGGTATCCACCCCACTGTTAACAACCCCATTTGAATTGTCACCATTTGGACCACCTTCAACATTTGTCAACACTTCACCCTCTGTGTTTCCTTGAAACAAACCGTTCCTTGTTTCATCGGACTTAGAAATATCGGCTTCTTGAGACGGCACACACGTTGTCATTTCACCATCACCACCACGTGCTGTATCAACTTCAGGTGTATCACTTTGTGGTGTATCACCATCAGGTGTACCACCACCAAGAGGTATATCACCTCTTGGCATATCACCTTGAGGTGTTTCACCTCCAGCTGTATCACCGCTAGGTGTATCGTCTCCATGACTATCACCTCCTAATATATCGTCTCCAGGTGTATCGCCTCCAAGTGTATCGTCTCCAGGTGTATCACCCCCGGTTGTACCAACCCCAGGTGTATTGCCAGCCCAGTTCTCTGCGCCCTCACTAACATCCACCTGATCGGACGCCTCGTCCTGCTCCCACTCCCCCACGGCTCCGCCCGGCTCCGGCAGATACAGACTTGCCTGGATACACTTCCAGAAGAGCTCCTCCCAGTCCTGCTCCGAGAGCACCTCCGTGTCACTCAGGTGTGCCTCGTTCAGGTGCTGCGTGAGCCGGATCGTGCTTGCGAACCGTTGCTCGCAGTGGCAGCAGAAGTAGACGACGCGGTGACGACGGAAGTGCTTGTCGAGGTACATGCGGCGACTCGCCGCGTAGCTGCACAGCTCGCACGCGTACACATTAGGGTTGTCTTTGATGTTGTGTACGAAGAGGTGGCGGTCGCAGTCGACCTTCTTCTTGAACTTGCGGTTGCAGATGTGGCACTGGTGCAACACCGCCGTGCACTTGTTCTGCTTGAGCTGGAACTGCGCGAGGTAGTCGCGGCCGGCCTTCGTCTGCGCGTGGTACTTGCGGATGTGGTTCTGCAGCGACTTCACCGTGTTGTAGTCCTTGTGGCACAGGTCGCACTTGTGCCGGTGGCCTGTGTGTGTCGCCTCGTGCTCCACCAGGTGGCCCTTGTTTGTCGTCTTGAAGCTGCACTTCTCACACCGGTAGAACTGGCCCGTGTGCTTACGCATGTGAGTGTACAGGTTGCCTGCAACAAGGCATCACACAATCACGTGTGGATTTTATTTAAAACTACAAAGTGTATCTTGAACTGACCTTGTTAGTTCTTTATTTTTTAATGTAATGTTCCTAATACTAGAATAAATATGTTGAATGTATACTGCCTGCAAAACTGCATTTACTAATTAATAAGCTCCCACAATTTTTTGCAATTTAATGTTGTGCCAACAAAATATATACAACACATTTGTTAAAATAAGGGCATGACCAGCAATGTTTCTGCAATCAAGACCTAAAGTGAAGTACAACCGATTCAGCAAGTCATAATTACCAACTCTGGTTCGAGTTGATAATTCAGGGTAATGGAACATACAAAACTACTATAACAAAGTGTGTCACATGCTTTTGAAACTGTTATGAATAATTCAAATTTCAAAGTATGATTTATTTGTGTGTGTCCGTGCATAAATACAAACATCGGCATACAAACATGGGACAAAGACTGTGAAGGTCCAGACATAGTGCACGCAAAGTCTCACACAACAAACTAATTTCTGCTTCTTTTCAGTTTACCACGCAGAATAATATCACACCAAAGACAACTCAACCCACCTTTGGTATTTGTCGCATATTCACACTTTGTGCAGTGGAACGGCCGCAGATTCGTGTGGATGAGACAGTGCTGCCGCATGTGGGAGAGAGACATAAACACCTTCTCGCATATATTACAGCTGTATATACTCAGCTCGTTCATCGTTCTGCTGCTGGGCGGCGGCGCATTTTCGTTCACTTCCTGTTCAATGACGAGCGTGCGAAACATGCTGTCAACTTGACTCAAGTCAACATTGATGTTCTGTTCGAAGGCGACTTTATCTTCCTCCTCGACGAACACGGGCAAGCGGGCTCGTCCCTTACTCCCTGAACTCGGGTCAGCTTTGAGGTTAGTCCCACCATCCATGCCAGACTGACCATCTTGCGGCTGGACGTTAGATTCGGGGTTTGTGTCGGCGGTATTACCACCCTGCTCTTGTGTCGTCATAGCTGTCCCTGACTCAGTTCCTGTTGGTTCTACCATTTCTTTCATGTCACCAAGGTTTGTGGCTTCTATGGGAACTGTTGGATCTTGCGCAGTCATCTCCGCCATTGGTTGTGCTTCACATTTCATTGTTTCTGCCACGTTCTTCCTGTACTGCCGAGGGCGTTTCCCAGTCCCGGGTCTGGCAGGAACAAACACTGCATTTCAGTCATGAGCGTGATTTAAATGTTCCACATATTTTCCATACACTTCAGGAATAATAGGCAGTTTTAAAGTATATTACAATTTGATTTGTGGGCTCTGTCAACCTGAGGGACAGGAGACTAGTATGGGCTCAGTCACAGGCCTGGCCTTGGGATGTAGAGCCCACATTTCTCTCTCTAACTTAATCTCTTAATAAACGTCATTCATTTGGCCTTCTTTCATCACTATTCATGACTTGTGTTGGTGCTTGCATAAAGTATATTACAATTTGATTTGGACATTTTTATTCACCAATTAACTTTTATTATGTTTTATCTTAATAATAATAAGTAATAATAATAAGTTTATTTTCCTTGGCAGCCATTGAGGCTGAAAAGTACAATAGGTACATTAAAATTGATAAAACAATTAAATAAAGTAGATTAATAAAAAGAGTAAATAGTAAATGGAATATACAACCTAAATAAATTAAATTATAACTAATTGAAATGTATAATTTGCGTATAAATAAGTAAATAGAATAAATAACTAAAACAAGATTCACTGTCAATTGCGGGTAATTCGTAGGAAATAAAATGTCCAATTACAGCCAGTGATACAGTCCATAAGTTATAAGAGTTCTTAAAGCGTTCGGTCCTACACCGAGGAGCACTGTACACACGTGCGTTTCGGATTGTGTATGGAAGTGTCCGGGAGGGAGGCAGTAGATGGTGCAGTTTGTGGTTAGGTTGTTGTATGTTTGTGAATAAAGTTCTGCACAACGTCTCCCTCCGGTCTGCCAGCGTTGGTAGTCTCGCTGTGGCAATGGCTTCATCGTAACACACGTCATGGAATATTATCCGCATAGCTCGTCTCTGGATACTTTCCAGCTGCTTGGTTTGCCTTTTCGTTAAGCTCATATGCCACACCTGGCAGGCATATTCAAAAACCGATCGGATTAGTGTTGTATATATCTTGACGAGATGATGGGGTTCGACTCCTGCTCGTTTGAGCAGGATTATGAAATATAGTCTTTGCGACGCTTTAGCGGTGATTTCGTCGATGTGAAGTTGCCACGTAAGATCATGTGAAAGTGTGACACCTAGTTGGCGAGTGCAGTTTACTTGTTCTATCTGTCTGTCGTTGATCATTATCGGCTGGATGTCTGGTGTTTTTTTCTTGAAGCACATGCACATTTCCTTCGTTTTGTCATAGTTCAATGCCATTTTGTTGGTGGTAGTCCACTGTGCTACTTCGTCTGCCGCTGTTTGGAGTGAGCTATCAAGGCCTGGGGGTGAACATGATTCCCATATTGTGCAATCGTCTACATATTTGACATGTTCACAAGCTGTTTGTAAGTCATTTATATGATGCACAAAACCGATCGGGCCAAAGATTGTTCCTTGTGGCACGCCTGCGTTCACAGTAGTGTACTTCGACTTGATACGGCCGATCTTCACTCGCTGTTTGCGTTGGCATAAGAAGGATGTTAGCCATTCGATTATGAAATTCGGGAGTCCAAGTGAAACGCATTTAGTTAGCAAAGTGTGGTGGTCTGCTCTATCAAATGCTTTGCTGAAGTCAACGAGTAGTACGCGGATCATGGTTCCGGTGGAATCAAGCGCTGATTTCCACCTGTGCACTAGCTCGATTAGTGCGTGCACTGTGGATGTTCCCTTTACTGAACCATATTGTTGAGGGTCAACTTGGTCTCCAGCGATGGCCGTTATCCAGCCACAAATGAATTGATCCAGGCACTTGGACAATACCGGCGTGAGTGATATTGGGCGCAGGTCCTTATGGATGAGCTTCGGCGGTCGTACTTTAGGTATAGGTGTGATGTCAGCGCATTTCCAAAGCGGTGGTACAGTCCCTTCCCGCAGGCTGCTGTTGAAGATCGCGCACACTGGGGGAGCAAGTATGGTGGCGTAGTCGTGTAGAATCCAGTTAGGTATTTCCTGGAGGCCGACAGCTTTGTCAGTTCTAATCCGTGATAGAGAATTGGCTACTTCTGCGACGCTGATGATGTAGGTATCTGGGACGGTAGTATCAGCTCCTACCGGAAGGAATGTATCGTCCGGTGACAGCGGAGTCAGATCGTTCGTTACGGATTGGAAGAAATCGCACATGTCGTTGGCGAGAACGTCTAGATTTCTGGAGCAATGTGCGTTAGCGAGTCCCTGCAAATTGTTGCGGTTTACTTTGACTCCAGCAATGTCTTTAACGTTGTTCCACCAACGTTTCGGGTGATCTTTCTCAAGAGCCTGGATTTTTCGTTCGTAGTATCTCCGTTGCAATGACTTTCTCTCGTGGTTGACTTTGTTTCTACAAAGCTTGTACAGTAATTGGTTTCCACCAAGAAGTGCACTCTGGTGGCGGCGAATTAGATAGCGAAAATTATCATCTATCCAAGGTCTGTCGCTTGAGCATCGTCTGATTTGGCGCTTTGGAAGATGCAAATCAAGTAATGTTCTTATACTAGAGTTGAAGAAATTAAGTTGCTCTTCGCAGGTTGATAGACGGAATAGCGTTTCCCATGAGATGGCTCGAAGCGCTTCGGCAAAACGGGCCCGGTCACGTGGTTTGTGACTGCGCGAAGGTATGCTTGAGACCTCTGGTGTGGTATAATTTGACGATGTTGACGGAATACAAACAACTACCTTATTATCTGAGAGGCCGATTGGCGCGGTAATGACAGGGCGGCGATAATAGTTGTTGTTATACTCGTGGCACAGTTATCCATCACTAGTTTGTTTACTTCTTTTACTCAATATTATTTTTACTTATTTATCCTTTTATTTGTAATTTTTTAAATGTATTTTTTATATGTATTACATTCACAGTTGCATGCATATATTTCTATATTATATTTATGATGATGACGACTATCTGTCAATGTCCTCTTATTAACATTCTATGAGATCAAAACACAACATGCTGTCAACTTTTGTTGCATTAACAAGATTTAACAAGATTGCCACCCAGAGAATTAACTCTAGGTAGCAGGTGGACAAGGAAGCCCTTGGCTTATCGAGAGTCCGACCTTTTTATCTATGTGTATCCCGCCCGTCTGAGGTATGTGTCGATTTTATTTTTAAACATATTCACGCTACTAGCACCCACACAATCAGCAGGTAATCTGTTCCATTCATTTACAGTCCTTTGTGAAAATGAAAACTTTCTTATATCCAATCTACTCTGCTCCTTTGCTTAATGCAAGATCATGTCCTCTAGTCCTTCTATCTTTCTTAACTGAGAAAAACTTATTTCTATCAATATTTTCATAACCCTTCAATATTTTAAACACTTCTATCTGATCTCCTCTCAATCTCCTGGTCTCTAGTGTTGATAAACCGCATTTTTTTAGGCGTATTTCATAACTAAGATCCCTCAGATTTGGTATAATTTTAGTTGCTCTCCTCTGCACTCTTTCTAGCATATCTATGTCCTTCCTGCGATATGGCCTCCACGCTTGAATACAATATTCTAAATGAGGCCTAACTATTGTTTTGTACAGTGGTATTATTAGCTCTTTTTCCTTATACGTTATGTTTCGCCTAATTAATCCAAGGATTTGATTTCCCTTTGAAGCTGCAATTCCGCACTGCTCTGAAATCTTCATATCAGCACTAACGGTTAACCCTAAGTCCTTTTCTTTTACAGTAGTATTTAGTACAGTACCCCCCATTGTATATTCTACCTCTTCGTTCCCATGTCCTATGTGGAGGCATTTACATTTCCCAAAATTGAACACCATTTGCCACTATTCAGACCATTTGATCAACCTGTCAAGATCATCTTGTAAATGCTGTCTATCTCCATCACTTTTAATCCTTCTAAACACTTTTGTATCATCCGCAAATTTCAACACCTTGCTTGTTATTTCATCATCCAAATCGTTGATGTATATTAAGAATAATATAGGACCTACCGGGTAATACTGTCCCAGTTTATTATACCATTTCCTATGCCATGGGCCTTTAGTTTAAGCAGTAATCTTTGATGTGGTACTTTGTCAAAAGCTTTTTGAAAATCTAAGTAGACGATATCTACTGGTGATCCCTCATCTACCCACTTAGTGATGTCTTCCAAAAAACATAACATATTTGTTAAGCATGACCTCGCTTTAAAAAAACCATGTTGAGATGGGTTTATCAAGTTTTGTTTAACAAGAAAATCCACCATGTGATCTTTAATTAGTCTTTCTAATAATTTACAAATCACTGATGTTAAACTCACTGGTCTATAGTTCTCTGACTTGTTTCTCGAACCTTTTTTGAATAACGGTATAATGTTTGCTTCTTTCCATTCTAAAGGAACCACTCCCTCTTCTAATGACAAGTTGAAAACTGTTGCAAGTGGTATGCTAATTTGTTCTACAATTTCCAATAGTAGTTTGGGTGGAATACCATCCACTCCAGGTGATTTATTATCCTTCATAGCCCTTACTTTCTTAGCTACCATTTCCGGGGTTACAATTAATTGTCCTAAATAGTCTGAATCTGCCCACTTGAACTTAGCCTCTGGTATTGGCAGTGAACTAATATCTTCCCTGGTAAACACTGAACTAAAGTACTCATTCAGGTCTTCTGCCATTATGAATTCCTCTGATATTATATTTCCAGCACTATCTTCTAGAGGACCGACCTTATCTTGAACTTTCTGTTTGCTTCGAACATACGCATAAAAACTCTTGCTGTCATGTTTTATATTACTAGCTAATTGTTGTTCATAGCTTCTCTTTGAATTTCTAATTTCAGCTGTAGCTTGGTTAAGTGCTTCTTTATAATTGTTGTAGTCTTCATCATTTCCAGTACATCTATATTACTTCCACATCATTTGTTTATACTTAATTTTTCTAATGGCTTCTTTCGATAAGTGTTTCTTTTTGGACCGTTTTCCTTGTTTTTTGGAGGGTACAAATTTATCGATTATGCACTTAATTTCAATCTTTAATATATTCCAGCATTCTGTTGCCGTCTTATTTTTCAGTGTCTTATTCCAGTCTATCTTTGCTAAATATTTCCTCATGTCCTTATACCTTCCTTTGTGGAAATTTCTCCTATACTGCTTTTTGCTATTCCTTTCTGATTTTACTTTGATGGTAAAATGTATCTGGTTGTGATCGCTACTCCCCAGTGGCTAACATATCTTGACATTGTCAACTAATTCATTCTGTGAGGACAAAACTATGTCTAACACATTCTCACCCCTGGTTGGTTCTAGCACATGTTGAGAAAGGAATGTATCTTGAACTAAAACTAAAAACTTGTGGTCCTCTCTCCCCATACTCTGTAGAGATTTCCATTGTATATGCCAATGGTTAAAATCCCCCATAATAATACAGTTCCGTTTGCTTACTTCCCTTATAGCGTTTTGTATTTTTTCATTCTCTTCTATGCTTATGTTTGGACTTCGATAAACTAACCCAACTGTTAACGTTGAGTTTCCTGTAACTATGTTACACCAAACAGCTTCTTCGCAATCTGCTTCTCTTTCTAATTTTATTTCATAAGCCTGAATAGATTCTTTAATATATAAAATAACTCCACCTCCCTTTCTTCCTATTCTATCTTTTCTAAACATTACATATCCTGTCAGTCCCAATTCAGCATCTGATATATCGGTGGTGGTCCAGGATTCGGTTATACCTATTATATGAGGGTCAATATCTTCTACCATAATGTTTAGTTCATTTCTTTTGTTTACTATACTCCTTGCATTTAAACAAACACATTTATATCCAGCTTCAGAAGAGTTTTCCAGACTGTTATTTGTTGATTTATTTGTGCTGTCTTTATCTATGCCTCCATTTTCAGGCTTTTCTGTGAGTCCCCCCTGCGAATCTAGTTTAAATAGATGCAACCTGTCCCACTGTCAACAGATTGCAGCAGATTCTCTGAGAAAACTGCTGCCCCCTTTCCACTAAGATGGAGGCCATCTCTCATGTACATATCTTCCCTCCCAACAAAGTATCCCCATAAATCTGTGAATCCCACCCCCTCTTCTTCACACATCTGCTCAGCTAGTGCATTGATCGCCATCCTCTTGCAGTTTCTATACGTTGCCCCCCTTCCTCCCATTACTGGCAAAATTCCTGACAAAATAACCTGTTCGACTCTCGTCTTCTTTAGCTTCCTCACTAACTGTCTATACTTCTGTACTATCGCAGTTGTTCCCTCCGTCTGCATTATTTGTTCCTACATGTACCAGTATAGACCCCCCCTTGCCATGTCCCAATACCTTCTCTACCCTGTCAGTTACATGTTCAATCCTAGCCCCCGGTAAACAAACAACGATGTCCTTCCCCTCGCTCAGTGTCTTGTCCGTCTTTCTCATAATGGAGTCACCCATAAACACCCTCTCTTTCCTCATTGCCCCCTCAATCACTGCCTTAGAATAGCTCCTTCTTCGGTTTGCATCTGTCTGGTTGTTGTCTTTCCCCCTGCCATCTTCTCTCCTGTCACATTCTCTTCCGATCCATTCTTTCCTGTCGCTTTTTCTCTTGTCACCTTTCCTCCTGTCAGCGTCCCTTTTATCGACTTCTCTTCTATCACATTTGCTCTCACTTCCTTTTGTCCCTTCTTCTTTCGTCCCGTCTCATTTTCCTCTCTCCTCTCCCGTTCCATCTTCCCTCCCTCCTTCTCTACAGTCACTTTCTTCTCTGTCACCTTCACGCTTGTCACGTTTTCTGTTGTCGATTTTCCAATTTCTTCCCCTCCAATCACCTTACATGTTATTTACCTATCAAGAAAGTTGGTTGTATTCTCAGAAATATTCAGGTCAATCAACCAAATTTCTTGAGTAGAATAAAAAAATGAAAAAAATGCAACTATTCAAGAAACTGAAATGTCCACTCATTCAAGGTAATTGTTGCTGTTTGCAATAAACCATTTTTCTGAGTTCACAATCACACTGCAATGATAGAGATCATAATACCAATCATTGAGTTAGAAATAGCTAAATTCAATCGTTAAGAATCCTAAAAGCCTGTGTCTTGCGCAACTACAGCTGCACACAATTTGCAAAGGCGCAATCTGGTATAAGACGCTGTGATTTCCCACCTCTGACTGTACAGGTGGAAGTCTGCAGTGTTGTCAGCATCAATAGCCTCCTCTGTCTCTCCGTCACTGTCCAGCTCATCTGTGTTCATCAGCTCCTTCTTTGTGATGTCGACATAGTCAGATGACGCGAGACACTTGTGGGTGGTGAAGTGGCGCTCTCGTCGGAACACCTTCTTGCAGCAGGGACAGTGGATGAGGCCGTCCGCAGCTGCAACAATCACACATCTCCTGCTGTCAAATTTACAGCAGGGACATATCTACTTGTGAAATTGATACCAGGGACACACTTCCTGCTGTCAAACATACAGCGGAAACATATATCCACCTGTTGAATGTACAGTGGTTGTACATATCCATTGTACTAGCGTGACATTTTGTGCTACTTACAACAAAGAGTACTAAACGGTATGGTTTCTTCCTGCGATCCACTAACACAAACCAGATTTACACGATTCCTACCGAAATCAATAGGCCGAGATGGCAAGCCATTGGCCTATTGAAATCACTTATTTGTTGAGACACTGTCAGTTAAATGCTTGCACACTACCTCTCTCAGGAAGTGCTGGCTTCTCTATCTTAGCAATCTTTACAGGTGCTGCATGTGACTTCTCTTCACCTTTCTTGGGCCTCCCACGTTTTCTTGCTGTCATCAGAGGACATAAACACTTCATTGTAACCACACAACAATGACATTATGCAAATGCTTGATATTACACATGAATACCTTTCTAACATTCTGGGTTATAAAACCTGTACCGTATACTGCATATAAAACCAGTGCTTTTGTGCAACACTTATTTTATATACATAGCACGTTTGGGGAAAAATTCGACTATTTTATAAAACATGTTTTGCTGTTTACAGTAGAATGTTTAATTGTTTTGATGTATAAATCATAATAATAATAAGATAACTTCTATTGCGTCTAAATCCTTGGAAACCAAGTTCAGAGGCGCATCAAAATAAAAGGATTGGTCAATCTCAAAATCCATAAGCAGTATTCCAGTTGTCAACAGATGAGTCAAGGAGCTAGGAAGCTATGGTGGATAAGCAAGGTTGTAAAGATAAGTTTTTAAATGACGACAAATTTTTAAATATTTTCATATGATCTAACACTAAGAAGGACCATATTCCAAAGAGTTGGTGCAGCAACAGAAAAAGCCCTAGTTCCAATGTTAGTGTTGAATCTCGGAACAAAACTTAGGTCAGAACAAGATGATCGAAGCTGGATAGGTTTTCTTACAGGAGTAAGCAGTGAATGCAAATAAGTTTTGATGACGATAATGAAAAGACTACACACAAAGTTACAAAAGGCCAAATGACGTAAAATATCAAACTTCAGCTGAACCTTACACAACTACAGCCAGGTATTTTACCTCCTACTTTGTTGACCGTTGACTTTGGCTGGTCACTGTTTGGTGTGCTTAGTATTAGCTGTATCTTGGCATTGGCCCAAGTGAGCACATCCCCTTGAGCGCTGGCATTGACCATGGCATACACACTGCCTGCAAGCAAGATCATAACTGTTTAACCTACACATTTATTACATCTTATACTTAGAGCTGTACAATGTATATATTATATCTCATTATTAATAATTATGTTTAGCATGTCAGCATGACAATTGTATTAGTATGCAGTTTTATGTTATTTTATTAACAATATCGTATTTTATGTGCTTGTGAATAGAATTTCCATACTTCGGCCTATTTCCAGGACATACATTGTGTGTTCATAAATATAAATGTATTATTATTAACCTACACATTACCATTGACACTGCTCAGTGCAACCAAACTCTGGTTGCACTGTATCCAATGACCTTATCTGTTAATTAAATGTGCACATTTCAACAATCCATGAGACGACAGTGGTTGCAACACGATTACAATACTTCTGAAGAAACCTACCATCACTGATTGAAACATAACTACAATACTTAGACTGAAGAAACCTGCCATCAGTGGCCGCCTCGGCTCCCTCCCCATCAGTCTTGTACTGCTGTTGGTGTGGTCCTCTCTCCCCCACCTCGCCAGGTGCTTCCAATGCGGCTTCCTGGGAGAACCCCTGCACCTCCTCCAGTGGCAACGCACCCTGTTGCTGGCTGTCTCCATCTGCCTGCAGTAGGACAGCCGAGATAGACCCGCCCGCTCCCAGTACAGCCTGGATCTGCTGCTGCTGCTGCTGTTCCTGCGTTGTCTCCTCACAGCACGCATCTTTGTGCTGCAGAAACTCGCCAATGTCGTGAAACGCGAGCTGGCATGAACCGCAGATGAACGTGTCGACCATAACAGACGACAGACATGACACCTGTATATAAGAAACAATTTGTGCAACTTCATCATGATAGGAAAACATCTTCTTCAGCACATAACAACTTACACTATGTTTTGGATAACACAGCTTATTGAATCACCATCATACCAGGCCTGGGGTAATAGTAACAATTACAAATATTGAAGTATTAGTAATAGTAATATGTTGAGCAAAAACTCAATGTAATAGTAATAGGAAGCAATGCAATAGTAATTGAGCTATTACTTTTATATTACTATTTAACACTGAAAGTGAATTTCAACTACATAGCAGTTTGATTAGGTTGTAGATTCCACTACTTTCTCCAAGGTTTATCATTGCTCCTCCTTTGGCTACTTCAGCATGGCCCTGGTGAAGTTTTACCCTAGAATTTTATGTTCAATCTTGTCAATACACTGTACCGCCTGTACGTAAACAAATTTACCCGCGAGTTTGCATCTAATAGCTACTAACCGCCAAGCAGTCATCTTTCGCTCATATCTTTAAAAATTCTAATCCAATCACCCGGAGACCAATACCATTAGATTCGTCATTAAATTTGTAGTCATGTGTGCAAAAATTATTAAAATAAGTTTTGATTTGAGGACACGCCGACCTTCGAAAGTCATTAGACCAGAGCCTGTTCGCGATGAACTTTCGCGGAGAGCATCGACTGTACCTATCGCAAGCAGTCCTTATTTTGTTCATTTCTTCAAAAGTTTAGGTCTGATCGACGGGCGACAGCTAGCATTAGATTTGGTGTTTAATTCGTAATCATGTGTGCACAAATTATAAAAATAAGTTTTGATTTGAGGACTCGCCAACCTTCAAAAGTCGATAGATCAGAGTCTGTTTGTTATCGACTTTCAAGACGCGCGACGGCCATATGCATAGCGGGCACATTCGATTCAACAAATTTTCTTCATACACTCATTATTTGTTTATGAAATGACATATAATGATAACTAACAACGTTTAGTATCCCAACATTAGTAATAAATGCATATTGTGTGTGTTAAAAGAACCTACTACCGCCACAATAATACTACGACCCGTCGGCATAATGTCTTCCGCATGCGTAATTGTTGGCCTGTGGCTGCCTATCTAGGTCACAGGTGTGAGTGGAGGGGTGATAAGGTTGCTGGCAGTCAGCAGTGTTTGTGCTGTGGCATTAGTAGCTAGCTATCTAGGCCTATATTAGTATTCAGAGGGGTACCAACAGTGGCTTAAAGATAGAACTAGCTTATTTTTTGTTTGTTGACTGATTGTTAACTATGAATAAATAAAAAACTTAAATGAGATTTTGAATAGCAATTTGATAAGTGTGGGTAGATTTTTCTGTAAATAAAATGGCATTTTCCAAATTAGCCATGTTTATGATTATTTTAATGTTTGACATCACACTTTTTATTGTATTCAGTGCAATATATCTCAGTTTCTGTTCAACCTAGCCCAATAATATTTTGCATACCTATTACTTGTATAATAATCTATGTGAATCCTAAACATGGTGTGAATTGATACATAAATGAAAACATTATGTCACGCTGAATATCATGTTTTGTCTTTAAAATCTTTTTACAAAAAAATTAATAAAATTATCGTATGCCAGTTTAACGCAATAGAACATGTTGCACTGTCTATAATATAACAATGATCTTCCATTTGTTCACATTTATCTGAATGTCATTTTTCAAAATAATGTGTGTTGGTTGGATATTTTTAATTGTCAAAATCACACATTTCTCTATTTTCAAAGCAGTATATCTTAATTTGTGTGATTTTAACACTTTCTCAAGATACATATCTAATGACAAAAGTTAATTTTTAGATAATTGTATAAAAGCATGCACTGAATTAACCTTCTATTAAAATCAAATACTCATATATTACTTAAAATTTGCTTTATTTATTAATAAAAATATTCACACACAGATGTGAGCATCAAGAAACGAACCCAATTCCACAAGTAAATTGGCATAATGACTTTAAAGCCTTTATTGTTTTTGACTTTTCTGTTTTAGTCTTATAAATCCAAAACATTTATTATAATGTGTTGTGTGGGATTTGCAATTTTAAAATTGGCTGTTAGTGTCAATTTGCAATTGCATTTATTAGTAGGTGGTTGCACTGTAATGTAGCAATTTATTTTTTCCAGTGATTCCTACATTATGACAGTGGTGACAACCAAATTAAATATATATCAATTAATCAATATGTTTATTCAAACGAATCAGACAAACACTTTAAAGTACATGTTCAGTAAAGTACATATTAAGTATACAAAGCATTTGGTGAAACGTTTGAAGCCAATGAAGGGAGTAACATTGAAGTAACACCACTTATAATGTTATGCCACTCCTTTGGCTTTGTTGACACTTGTTTGTAACTTTTTTACTTGATGTGAATTTCAAGACAAAATACAATAGGCTTAACACATTTGGACTTTGTTTGTGAAGTTATACGATCACCCGTTACGTAATATCAAGAGGCCTTAATTTTTTTTTTTATTAATAGATATTAGGTCTAGGTCTAGATGTTAATAAATCTAAATTAAAATAAGAAATTAAGATAGATAGGCAAACAAAATGCATTTTAATTATTTACTGGGCAACCCAAAATCTGACCAGTGCAATGACAAATTGACCAGTGTTGTATATTTAAATATCTCCCTAATGTGGAAGTGTGCAACAACGCTATGTGTCTTCTGCATGTAAATAAACACAGATATTAGTTTAGTGGACGACCCCTGTCAGAATTTATTTGAGGAAAGTGCGAAAATTTTCAAGCTGTCAAAATGTTTATGTTTATAACATTAAAACTATAAAATAACATCGAATTCAGGTGTATAAAATATAACATTTATGTTTACACTCAACTGTATATCTGACAAATCAAATATGTACGATTAAGTACCTTTGAAACGCTGATAAAAATCACCCAATTTGCGGCTATGAATTCCAAAATGGCTTCCGTTGCCGATTTTCACATTTAGTTTCCAGGTGGCGCTATTGTTTGACGAGGGACCAGCAATTACCTACGTACATTATCATTGAATACTCATTTGCTGCTCATTTATGTAATTTTAATAAAACAAATTATGTTTTTCCTAGAACCAAATAATGTAATTTATCATGGTTAGTTCATTTTGGTCCAGCAATAAAAGGAGTCCAATGGAACTAAAAATTACAACTACCAAAGCAGACTAAAGTTCTATGACCTGCCAAGGAAGTCTCCATAACTACAATCACACATCTTCAAACGATTCATATTTCACAAAACAAATTTACCACAGTCCCTTTATATTTGTAGAAAAATCAAAAGCAACCTAAATATACTGTCTTACTATTTCACCACCAATTTGTTTGTGTTCTTTCAACACAAGGGAACGGAATTTGTCAGAAGACGCGAATGTTATTCGGCATGTTTTGGACGGTTTCGGTTAGACTCGCTCTTATTTCGGTTCCTAGGGTTTCGAGTGTTACCTTCCATGTTCAACTATTCTATCTTCTACAAACGGGATATTCAGGCATCTAATATATCGGTGACGACATATGCTAAATACTGAAACATGGAAAGTGGACCTGCCGAGAAATCTAAAAAATACGATAGGCAATTAAGGTGAAAACCCGTCTCAGCGAGTCGATGTTTGGATAGATCGTTCTATTACAACTCGTTTACGCCGGCTAAGCAAGACATAATTGTCATAAGAATGATTAAAGGTCCTTCCTTCTTGAATTTTTTGGTCATTAAATTCCTAACAAATTTTTTGAAACAATGAACCTAGTTAAGTAATTTTTTATAAATTGTTTGTGAAATAATTGGCACTGCCTTGGCCGAGGCTTGGGGAGGTTATCCAATTGTTCCTGTTCTGTATAGTGATGCATAAAGTATTTCACACTTTGGCAAGTTACAAGTGTGATCTAATCATCAAATCAATTATTTAATTTAAATGATTGTTGTAAAAGTATACACTTACTAAATTAATCATTCAACTGCCATGAGATGTGTTTAACAGACACGATCGCAGTGTCATGCAGCATTCATCGTTTAACATGAACTTTGATATGAGCGTAAATAAATGTGCATATGTCAGTGCATGCTCGATCTTGTTTGAAATTGTTCAAACATCAGAGCAGAGCTGTGGTTTTTAATCATTCTGATGGTATTGTGATTTCTGTTTTATATTGATCAGCAGCTATTCTTACTATTAAAAATAGCTACTCTGTGGTCTCAGTCATGGTCATTTCAATTGTCAAACAGTCAATACTATGTAGTGCTGTTTCAAAGATGTTACACATAAACAAAGGAGGAAACCTTCCTGTTATTTACCTTCTAATGATTAAGTCAACTGCTAATATTACAAAGTTAAACATCAATAAACCTGGTCAGCGATATGATAAATCAAGTAAGCATGGTGTTTTTTTTAAGGATTACAATAAAAAATAAGTGATTTGTGTCTTCCTCTTATTTGAATGTATACGAGTGAATCAAATAAAAGTGATATTGTTGAGGCGCTTGCATTTATAAGTTCGCAAATGTTAAACAAATGTGTTGTATGTATTGATGTGGTGATTTGGTTGTCACCACATTTTGTTAACAAATCAATTTCTTCAGTGATTTATAGAAAATACACTTCAAGTCTACATACCGCTATTGTGCATATCAGAAAAGGGCTGCAGTGTAGGTAGTGTCTTTAAAATGTATCATGATTATGCTTCAGTATAACAAATTATGGTAATTTGATTGGCAATATGCTCTTTAACTGAATTACTACACCAAGTTTTGATCAATGCTAAACACAGCAATATTGGACTTTCAGTATTTATGAAACCACCCTTTATTAGTGATTACTTGCTGCTGTGGTTTGCAGGCTCTGGGGAGACCATGGCCAAGCGGCCCTGGAGAGCGCCAAAGTGTGCCTCATCAATGCAACAGCCACAGGAACAGAGATCCTCAAGAACATCATTCTTCCTGGTGAGAAGTGGTATTATATGTATCAGAGGTTTGACCGGTAGCTTAACATACAAGAAGGTACACACACCAGGGAATTTATAGGAATAATTTCCACTACATGGATCACAAAAAGACTAAAATGTCCTGGAGATTGGTGGATTGTTGGAAAGATAGATAGCAAGACATTTACCAGTATTTATTTTCTTTCTTATCCAACTCATAGTTAAAAATAAATTATGAAGAAATTAATAATTATATTGGATATTTTTACTGTGTCATTGTGTTGCAGGTATCGGTTCTTTCACAATTGTTGATGGCCACAAGGTGTCAGGAGAAGACATAGGAAATAAGTAAGGCTGACAACACATGTACAGTGTTATTAAAACAAAAATAAAATATAAACATTTTGGAAAGTTCTTATACCTACATATAAATTTGGGGATTGTTTCTTACTTCTTATGAGTTTTTGTATTTTTATTCATAGTTACCAATGACAATAATTTAAAATAAAATGAATGACTACTTGTAACATGTTTTAATCTGACGCTGTTTTTGTCTTTGCAGTTTCTTCTTAGAGAAAGACACTATTGGGAAGGTGGGTCTTACATTAAATTGAATTGTGTAAAGATGTAATCATCTTAAATTAACAAACTTTAAATTAAGAATGATACTTTTACAAAATATCATAGACTTGTAAGTTTTTTATATTAAGTGCAGGGGTGGTTTTATTAAGATTGTTACAACAACCTAAAATATTTCATGGAAAGGGCTGCTGATTATATACGGACTGTTAATGTTGAAGTACATGTAAAATATAACTTAACATGAAGATAGCTTAATATTTAATTTGTTATGACCTGTTCTAACTAAATTGACTCAGTTAACCTAGGTGACATAGTAATACAAGGTTCTGGGGACACTCGCTCTAAGGTACATTTTGGGACATGGTAAAACTGTTCCATATAACCAGTGTTCCTTTATCCTGTAAAACGGGGCACGTCAGACCGGAGATTGTTCCTTTCAGGCAGATGTTCATTGTACCAAGAGTCCTTATATATATATACATATATATATGTATGTACATATACATATATATATATATATATGTGTATATACCCTGGTATATGTATATATATACAGGCCTGTATATATATATATAGAGAGAGAGAGAGGGAGAGGGAGAGGGAGAGGGAGAGGGAGAGGGAGAGAGATAGAGAGAGAGAGAGTTCACTGTATATTTTTACCAGTTTCCTTGCCAGTTGTGTGATATGATCGTAAACTGTTTCTGCTTTCCATCTTTAGTCCCGTGCCCAGGTAGCGACAGAATTACTACTGGAGTTGAATGAAGATGTCAACGGAGACTTCATTGAAGAGGTGAGAGGTTGGGTGGTCATATCAGTGAACAAGGCGAGGACACATGACTAGAAGATGTTATTTGTGTGGAGATGCTTGAACTTTTTTCATTTTAAGCACAGTTAATAGGCCTGCACACATTTAAACTGAGGGTATATGATCCTCATTTTAAAATAAAATGGTCTTACTACTGGAATAAATATGTTGAACAATATTGCCAGCCAAATTGCATTTAATAAACCTGAAATAGTGCTTGCAATTTGAACATGTTAACCACAAATTCTTCAAATTGTAAACAAAACATTTAAGGTCTAAACATGTTTTATTGAAAATTTTGTGGTTGCCTGCTGGACTAACGGCAAAGCCTTTGATGTTCGGTGCATTTGCCTTGTTCCCACATTCAAGGTTACTGATTAATGAAACTAATAATAAATACCCCTGGCTCACTCTGGATAACGGACTCACAACCTCGCATTATTTGTCATCATTTGTTCACAGACGGTTGACAATCTGCTGAGGAACAACTCTGGGTTCTTCCAAAACTTCCATATGGTGATAGCGACGGACCTGCCAGAAAGGTGAGTGTCAGCCAGGAAAGACAGTTCACATCTTAATTCCCGAGCTTTTCTTAAGAGATGGTCTGATAAGTTCGCAAAGTTAAAAAACATGCGTTTAATATTGGTATAACCCCCCCTCTCCCCACTGATACCTGGGACTAGTGTTTTTTTACTATCCAAAATTGCTGCTAGCATCAGTTTGCATAAATATGTTTAACTCGCTAGATGGCACCACTGTAGCAATATATTTTCCTCATGATATGACCAAACCCTCCCACATACTGCTTAATATATTTGTAGACATCGTGAACTTACGCAACCTTGTGCGACCACCCCCAAATAATAGTATTCTTACAACCTTTTCTGTATAATCTGTTTCATAAATATGCTAACTTTGGAGCATTGTAAATGTATCTCCTCCCAGGCGCTCGGCTCTTTCTTTATTCACTCCATTCCCTGGACCTTTGGCCTCTCATCTACCAGTTGGTGATGATCTTGAAAATTATAGAAAACTCTGTGTTTGTATAGGACGTTGCTAACACTGGCGGGACAGTTGTGGGAGAGTGACACGCCGCTGTTGGTGTGTCGAAGTTATGGACTCATCGGATACATGAGACTGGTGCTTAGGGAGCACACAGGTACCGTACGTCACAGTGTTCAAATTGTAAACAAAAGATTCAGTGTGTAGACAACCTTTACTTGGACTTATCGCTTTGAAATTGGCTCGTTGCTAAGCTCCTGACCAATTTGGGAATAAGAACAGTTGATTATGTGAACTTCCTGCTAATAATTACGTAATGGAACAGACAGTGACCCGTTAATTAATTCATAGTTGTTGTCATAGCTTGTCAGTGTCACTAACAACATAGAATGCTGTCGTACTTCAGTGACGTCTGTTGCTGTAATAATTCAGTGACACTGACTTGACATATATTGGTGTAATAGTTGAGTGACACTGACTTTGATGTTGCTGTAATATTTCGGTGACACTGACCTGACGTCTGTTGCTGTAATAGTTCAGTGACACTGACTTGACGTCTGTTGATGTTGAATAGTTCAGTGACACTGACTTGACGTCTGTTGCTGTTGAATAGCTCAGTGACACAGACTTTTGAAGTATGTTGCTCTAATAGTTCAGTTATACTGACTTGACATCTATTGCTTTAATAGTCGAGTGACACAGACTTGATGTCTGTTGCTGTAATAGTTCAGTGAGACTGAGTTGATGTCTGTTGCTTTGAATAGTTCAGTGACACAGACTTGAAGTATGTTGCTCTAATAGTTCAGTGACGCTGACTTGACATATATTGCTGTAATAATTGAGTGACACTGACTTTGATGTCTGTTGCTGTAATATTTCAGTGAAACTGACTTGACGTCTGTTGCTGTTGAATAGTTCAGTGACACTGACTTGACATCTGTTGCTGCTGCAGTGATTGAGTCCCATCCAGACAATGCCATTGAAGATCTTCGTCTGGATCATCCATTCCGGACATTCACAGAGTACTGCAATGCACAAAACATGGCAAAAATGACCAAAAAGGTAGATCTTGTTTACACAAACTTCTGAATAAGTTTCGGTCTCGGTTACATAAGCACTAACTTTGCATTTTGTTATTTTATTTATGTTTTGAAAAGCAAAGTGCAACATGAAATACAGAAAAATACTGTTTCTATATTTCTTTATCCTGAATACAATAGTCACTCGGATTTCTTATAGTCGAGTTGCCGCCCGACTATGTTCAAACATAGTCGGGCATAGACTCCATTATGAGAAAGACGGACAAGACACTGAGCGAGGGGAAGGACGTCGTTGTTTGTTTATCGGGGGCTAGGATTGAACATGTAACTGACAGGGTAGAGAAGGTATTGGGACATGGCAGGGGGGGTCTATACTGGTACGTGTAGGAACAAATAATGCAGACAGGGAGGGAACAACTGCGATAGTACAGAAGTATAGACAGTTAGTGAGGAAGCTAAAGAAGACGAGAGTCGAACAGGTTATTTTGTCAGGAATTTTGCCAGTAATGGGAGAAAGGGGGGCAACGTATAGAAACTGCAAGAGGATGGTGATCAATGCACTAGCTGAGCAGATGTGTGAAGAAGAGGGGTGGGATTCACAGATTTATGGGGATACTTTGTTGGGAGGGAAGATATGTACATGAGAGATGGCCTCCATCTTAGTGGAAAGGGGGCAGCAGTTTTCTCAGAGAATCTGCTGCAATCTGTTGACAGTGGGACAGGTTGCATCTATTTAAACTAGATTCGCAGGGGGGACTCACAGAAAAGCCTGAAAATGGAGGCATAGATAAAGACAGCACAAATAAATCAACAAATAACAGTCTGGAAAACTCTTCTGAAGCTGGATATAAATGTGTTTGTTTAAATGCAAGGAGTATAGTAAACAAAAGAAATGAACTAAACATTATGGTAGAAGATATTGACCCTCATATAATAGGTATAACCGAATCCTGGACCACCACCGATATATCAGATGCTGAATTGGGACTGACAGGATATGTAATGTTTAGAAAAGATAGAATAGGAAGAAAGGGAGGTGGAGTTATTTTATATATTAAAGAATCTATTCAGGCTTATGAAATAAAGTTAGAAAGAGAAGCAGATTGCGAAGAAGCTGTTTGGTGTAACATAGTTACAGGAAACTCAACGTTAACAGTTGGGTTAGTTTATCGAAGTCCAAACATAAGCATAGAAGAGAATGAAAAAATACAAAACGCTATAAGGGAAGTAAGCAAACGGGACTGTATTATTATGGGGGGATTTTAACCATGGGCATATACAATGGAAATCTCTACAGAGTATGGGGAGAGAGGACCACAAGTTTTTAGTTTTAGTTCAAGATACATTCCTTTCTCAACATGTGCTAGAACCAACCAGGGGTGAGAATGTGTTAGACATAGTTTTGTCCTCACAGAATCAATTAGTTGACAATGTCAAGATATGTGAGCCACTGGGGAGTAGCGATCACAACCAGATACATTTTACCATCAAAGTAAAATCAGAAAGGAATAGCAAAAAGCAGTATAGGAGAAATTTCCACAAAGGAAGGTATAAGGACATGAGGAAATATTTAGCAAAGATAGACTGGAATAAGACACTGAAAAATAAGACGGCAACAGAATGCTGGAATATATTAAAGATTGAAATTAAGTGCATAGTCGATAAATTTGTACCCTTCAAAAAACAAGGAAAACGGTCCAAAAAGAAACACTTATCGAAAGAAGCCATTACAAAAATTAAGTATAAACAAATGATGTGGAAGTCATATATTGGAAATGATGAAGACTACAACAGTTATAAAGAAGCACTTAACCAATCTACAGCTGAAATTATAAATTCAAAAAGAAGCTATGAACAACAATTAGCTTTTGACAAAGTACCACATCAAAGATTAAAGGCCCATGGCATAGGAAATGGTATAATAAACTGGATAGAACAATGGCTGATTGACAGAAGTGTAGTAGTTGATGGGGAGGCTTCAAACTGGAAATCAGTATTGAGTGGAGTATAACAGGGATCAGTATTAGGTCCTATATTATTCTTAATATACATCAACGATTTGGATGATGAAATAACAAGCAAGGTGTTGAAATGCGGATGATACAAAAGTGTTTAGAAGGATTAAAAGTGATGGAGATAGACACCATTTACAAGATGATCTTGACAGGTTGATCAAATGGTCTGAAAAGTGGCAAATGATGTTCAATTTTGGGAAATGTAAATGCCTCCACATAGGACATGGGAACGAAGAAGTAGAATATACAATGGAGAGTACTGTACTAAGTACTACTGTAAAAGAAAAGGACTTAGGGTTAACCGTTAGTGCTGATATGAAGATTTCAGAGCAGTGCGGAATTGCAGCTTCAAAGGGAAATAAAATCCTTGGATTAATTAGGCGAAACATAACGTATAAGGAAAAAGAGCTAATAATACCGCTGTACAAAACAATAGTTAGGCCTCATTTAGAATATTGTATTCAAGCGTGGAGGCCATATCGCAGGAAGGACATAGATATGCTAGAAAGAGTGCAGAGGAGAGCAACTAAAATGATACCAAATCTGAGGGATCTTAGTTACGAAATACGCCTAAAAAAATGCGGTTTAACAACATTAGAGACCAGGAGATTGAGAGGAGATCAGATAGAAGTGTTTAAAATATTGAAGGGTTATGAAAATATTGATAGAAATATGTTTTTCTCAGTTAAGAAAGATAGAAGGACTAGAGGACATGAACTTGCATTAGCAAAGGAGCAGAGTAGATTGGATATAAGAAAGTTTTCATTTTCACAAAGGACTGTAAATGAATGGAACAGATTACCTGCTGATTGTGTGGGTGCTAGTAGCGTGAATATGTTTAAAAATAAAATCGACACATACCTCAGACGGTCGGGATACACATAGATAAAAGGGTCGGACTCTCGATAAGCCAAAGGGCTTCCTTGTCCACCTGCTACCTAGAGTTAATTCTCTGGGTGGCAATCTTTTTAAATCTTGTTAAATCTTGTTAAACCCGGAAATGATTGGTAGTGTAAAGTTTTTTTGCTGAATCATGTATGTTTTGGGTCCTGCAACTCAAATCAGCGGGATGGCAATGCGCCATCCTTGGGCAATTTGTGGGAGCCAGGCAAATCCAAGATGGCTACCGTGAACCTAGGTCATATTAGAAAATGTGTTACATCTTTGCACTGGAGCATGCGAGGAACATGATTTTGGTGTATATACACATGTTTTGGCATATGAGGAATTCAATGGAACCATTTCCAATGATGTCCGACTATGTTCACATCACAAAAAGTCAAAATGGCTGCCATTTACACCGAAAATATCCAAAATCGAGCATAACTTTTGATTGGTTTATGCTAGAGAAACGATTTTGGTGTATATACACATGTTTTGGCATATCAGGAATTCAATGGAACCATTTCCAATAATGGCCGACTATGAACACATGACCAAAATTCAAAATGGTCGCCATTGTTACCGAAACTTTGCCAGAAACACGATTTTTGTGTCTATACCGTTTTAGCATATGGGCAAGAAAACAGTACTGGTACACACTTGTACTGCCTTAATTAAAAGTGAAATATTGTACAATAAAAAAAATGTTTTATTTTACTTGGCATTGGCACTAATTAATTTGGGAAGTTATTTTTTAAGAAGTATAAATGACAAGGTTTTGATGCAGACCTAACAAAAATAAATTTTTGTCGTGTCCATTTATGAGTTATGTACCTCCAATGAATATGTTTCCATAAAATAAAATTCTAGACCATTATACAACATCATGGATACCAGGATGTAACGCGAACTCATTTACGGCAACGAGAACCCATCTCGCCAACAGTATGAAGGACAGAATCAGCCAGTACCAATCAACCAAGAAGTGCTGGTCATCTTCGATCGCTATGATGACCCATTAGCAAAGGACCATGAACGAATCCGGCATGCAGGTGAATGGGCTGTTAACTACAACATCACAATATCCAGCAAGCTCCCATGCCGCGATCCCATCATGAAGAGCAAGGCAAATAAGAAGGCTCTCATCAGGGTTCTCTCCACTTTCAATTTGGGCAACAATGTGATGATGGTTGGAAGAGAGGAGGGCGTGTACAGCCATGATGAAGCAGATATTACTATCATTATTTATCTTCTGGAGGCTGTGAAGAATGGTAAGAAAACTGTACTAGTGATCAGCGATGACACTGACGTCTTTGTTCTGCTTATCTTCTGGGCGTGTAGTAAGCAGCTGACAGCCCGTGTGCAGCTCGATCGATGGAGTGGGGCTATCCTCAACATCAATGAAAATTCTTTCCTCCTTGGTCCGAAATCCCTCCGACAACTGCTTGGAATGCATGCACTGTCAGGCAAAGCGATGGCGCTAAAGGTATTGAAGTTTGCTGACCACTCTGGCCTCTACACTGTCTTCGGTGAAGAGGGTGCTACTCTCGAACAGTTGATGAAAACTGGACGGAAATTCATCTGCTCGTTCTATGGTGTTGCTGAAGGCACAAACATGGCTTCTGCCAGGTATGCGCTCTACTCCAAAAGGACCAGAGGGAAAGCTGTATGTATCAAGACTCTTCCTCCGACAGACGCTAATCTGGCCTACCACATCCTGTGAGCTCACTACCAAATCATGCCATGGAAGGCAGCAGATCAGCAGACTCAGCCCGTGGTTGATATCACTGATTATGGATGGGAGTTTGTTACTGGTGCAGGGGGTGTGTCAACTCCATGCATCGCAAGAGGACCAGCAGCCCCCCTGCCCTCATGGACGTCATCAACTGTCAGTGTAAAGCTATAGGGAAAGCTTGCAGCAGTCAGGCATGTAGCTGTCGTTCTGCAGGATCGTCCTGCACACCGTACTCTGCTTCTGTGTTAGTGAAACCATGTGCCTCAACCCGGTCATCAAACATGATGAGCATGAGAGTTACGCTAGATATGATAATGAGGAAGAAGGTGACAGTACAGAAGAAATAGAAGAGGAGGATGAGAGAGAATGGCGGGCTAAACGTTTCTATGAGAATGTAATGTGAATGGCGTCCCTTTCATATACCGTTGGTTTTGAATTGAGTAATGATATACACATTGTACATTTGTACTTTTTGATGTTGTACATGTATGATACAGATTCATTCATAATTACTGCATGCCATTTTGCAAAGCTTTTGTATGTTTCTTGTCAGAAGTAGCCATATACATGTACATGTAAGTATGTATGTATAGCTATTAGCATACTCGTAGCTCAGTCAGATCATTGCAAATGAAGAACTGTAAATAAATGTTACCTTACAAAAGTCCTAATTTTAACAACAGCTTTATTGTTATGTCACATCAATACAAAATCATTGGAAAAAATTATCATTATGCACCAAAAAATTGGCTATTTTCGGTAAAAATGACGACCATTTTGAATTTTGGTCAGGTGTTCGTAGTCGGGCGTCATTGGAAATGGTTCCATTGAAATCCTGATATGGCAAAACATAGGGATGGACACCAAAATCATGTCGCTAGCTTAAACCAATCAAATGTTATGCTCAATTTTTTTGGAAAATGGTGGCCATTTTGAATTGTTGTGATGTGAACATAGTCAGACATAATTGGAAATGGTCCCATTGCATTCCTCGTATGCCAAAACGTGTATATACCCCAAAATCATGATCCTAGCATGCTCCAGTGCAAAGATTTAACACATTTTTTAATATGACCTAGGTTCACAGTAGCCATCTTGGATTTGCCTGGCTCCCACAAATTGCACAAGGATGGCGCGTTGCCATCCCGCTGATTTGAGTTGAGGGACCCATAACCTACATGATTCAGCAAAAAAACCTTACACTACCAACCATTTCCAGGTTCCAAAAATGGCAACTCGACTATTAGTAGTGTTGGCAAGTATGTGCTGCAAAAGTATTAACGTGTGAGAAGTTCAGTGTTCATTGTTAGTTTTTTTTTCTTCAGTTTGTTCATCATTTTCCCAAGTACAGGATTATGTTCTATTCAGAAAGGGATAGTGTAGTGATTTTCATTACTAGCATGAACGGAGCTGTAACTGATGTTTTGAACATCTTTAAAATACCTCAGTTCTCCTAGCTTATTGGTCTAAAATTACATGCAAAAAACAAAACAAAACAGAACTGTTTTTCTACTCTTCCCAGACTATGTCATTCATCTTTTCAGTTTGAGCAACGGCTGTTTTTTTTTAATGTATTTTTCAAACTGTAGTGGCAGGCTCACAAAACACGTAGTGCAACCCCCTTGAGACTTCCAAATGCATCTCCTTTGAGGTCCCCAAATTCTTCCAACTGTGCCCCGAGACTCCCAACTGCACCCACTTTGAGGTTCACAAAACTTCCAACCGCATCCTTACCTTGAGACCTCGAACAGAATTCTTATCTCTCGAGTGGCACTCTTCTGCCTCAGTGCGGGGGGGGGGGTATATGCACCCGTCACTTCCCCCTAGCTTATAAGCCTGTCTATACAAAGAGTGTTACTACTGCTGTCTTTCATCTCATATAAACATACAAATACCTCACTTTATGGCCACCTCGGTAATACAGCCACCTCGCAATTAAGATCACCTTAGGATAGTCCCATATTTGTTCCATATACCGTAAAGTATAGGAAATTATTCCGGCTAATAAGGTCACCTCACTTGTCAGGTCACTTCTGCCCAGTCCTCATGGTGACCTTAATAGCAAGGTCCCACTGTACTGTCTGTTTCAATAAATCAGCCAATAAAAATTGATGTACATTCCTTTTTAAATATGAAGCACCTTCATTTGTGTTTGGCAGGAACACAGTCATACACCTTGGCTGGTTGTCATCTACAAGTTCCTAGAACAATGGATGGAAGAGGTCTGTATCCACACTCGTATCTTCTTGCCCAGAATGACATAGGCCACCTATTATGGCAGTTACAGTCATTTGCAAAAGTTTAAGACCAGGCACGATTTTTAAGCGTTTTATGGTATGGCATCAGATTGCATCAGATAATGTCTGGATTGCATCATCCTATTTGGGCCTTGAAGCAATACGCCTAGTCAATACTTCCAGGTCATTTGTTTGCTGCTGTCAGTATCGATTAGGTGTTTTTCAGTTTTGTCTTCATCCCTGAAATGGGCAAAAAATTGTCTTTGACAGAGGTTCTAAGAGCACAAATAGTGACTCTACATGGAGAAGGATATACGGAAAGAGACATTAGTGCTAAATTACGTTATTCCAAGACAGCCGTGCATAACGCCATCATCAAATTCAATACTGATGGCACTTTTCGTGACAGTAAAAGGAGTGGTCGTCCACGGAAAACTACGCTCAGGGGTGACCACGCAATGAGACGCATCGTGATGTGCTCGCCAATGAGCTCATGCAAGAAAATTCGGGCTGCATTACTCTTAAAAGGTACGGAAATAAGTCTCGGTACTGTTTCGAGATGTCTCGGCAAGGAATTTGGGCTCAAGTCCCGCAAGCCGGCCTGGAAGCCACGCCTGACACCTGTGATGAAAAAAAGAGACTGGACTTTGCCAGACGACATCGCCACTGGACTCTTGCGCAGTGGAAGAAAGTGTTGTTCTCAGATGAATCGACCATGCAACAGTTTATACCTCGCAAGAGGCACGTTAGGCGGCCAGTAGGTAAGCGATTTTATGAGAAATATACAGCAGCCACAATGAAACACCCGCCAAGTCAGATGATTTGGGGTGCCATGTCATGTTTTGGCCCTTCTGGTCTGTATTTTATTCCACCTAACACCACTATGAATGGACCTAGGTATGTGGAGTTGCTGAAGGAGAAGCTGAAACTGCATATGGACATCCACAAATGTACGATTTCCATGCAAGATGGCGCTCCTTGTCA
Organism: Escarpia spicata; assembly: GCA_963995525.1. NCBI lineage: Eukaryota > Metazoa > Annelida > Polychaeta > Sabellida > Siboglinidae > Escarpia > Escarpia spicata. The sequence goes on from OZ023214.1 coordinate 40,642,243, forward strand.
CCGATCCAAGGTAGCCACTGATTTCCTCAAGAAGAACAAAATCTCCGTGCTGGAATGGCCTGGGAACAGCCCAGATCTAAATCCCATTGAGAACCTGTGGACTATAATGAAGGATAAGGTGGCAGACAAACAACCATCAAGCGCTCAAAACTTGAAACAAGCTATCAAGGACGTTTGGGTCACCGAAATCACCCAAGAGTACTGCGAATCTCTGGTTTCTAGCATGCCATGTCGCATCCAGACAATCATTGACAGCAAAGGAGGCCACACTAAATACTGAAAAGTAGAGACACTGACATTTTTGGACGACTTAAAGTTTCATATTATGTTGTACTACGTTTATTTGGCGAAATAAACTGATATAATGTTATGTGAAGGCTACAAAATCATAGTTTTGTCAAATTTCTTCAAAAAATCGTGCCTGGTCTTAAACTTTTGCAAATGACTGTAAAAGCCACATCAAATATGGGGTCAATTGCATATTTATTATCAAAAATGAATTTAAATGCATTTTTTTTCATTAAATAATTTCCATTTGGCTTCGTGTTATTAGTTGTTGGTAAAATGTTATTTTACTGATACTAGTTGTATGTGCAGAGGAAATAATGTGCAGTTAGATTTGGTATTTATTAAATATTTTGTTTAAATTAAATGTTTTTGTTGCAGCATAATGGAGAAATTCCAAAGAATTACAAAGAAAAGAACAAGCTGAAAGAAATTATTAGAGAAGGTAACATTACATATGGAGCCTATAGTGTATGGTACAGTCCTGAAAATGAAGCTGAGAGATTGTTTGGTTGATTTGGGGATTTTAGCTTCTGCTGAGAAATTATATAAACTATCTATTATATATATATATAATTCTGGATTTAGCATCTGCTGAGAAATTATATTAAATATCTATTATTCATATATTATATATATATATGTGTGTGTGTATAATAGATAGTTCATATAATTTCTCAGCAGAAGCTAAAATCCAGAATAAATATATATATATTTATGTATACGAGTATTAAAATGCTTTTGAAATAGACTACCTTTGCAGGCCTTTAGTGCAAGATTTCTCAAAATTGCTTTTTCTGTAAGTACCGTGTACAATGACTTAGCAGTTTGCACACAAGTACATTGACACAATATCATTGGTGTCACTGGTGAGCAATTTTTCTCTTATTTAACAAACAATGAATGATGCATTGAGACTAATTTCATGATGGAGTGTCACATGTGTGTTTCAAGGCCTGGATAGCCTCTATGTGGTTGCAGTATTTTATGTTTCTGTGACTGGGTAAGCATGACCACCACAGACTGTAACTGTTACTTAATTTGATTAAAATTTTTGCATTTTATTACAGTCCTTTTCTCCATATTCTGACATAACATTCTATGGTACACACGAAAGGCAGTGGCCATTAATAAATGTGATTTGTGTAGGTATTTTAAAGAATAAGGACTTAGTTCCTGAAGATGAAGAGAACTTTGATGAAGCCATACGGAATGTGAACTCTGCCCTTGTACCAACCAAGGTAACACGCCCACTATTTACCCAGTGACGTGATGTTTGTGTTGGTTTTGTTACATTAACATTGGCAATGTACAACTGCAGCTGGTGTCTTTTATATTTTAGTGACTTGCCAAGATTTATTTAAATGTAACGTATTCTTCCTTGAAAGAGTACATATCCTAATAAATATACATCCTCCTTTTATAATCTACGATCTTCAGTCTTGGTTGATCCATGTTGTAATATTCTCTCCACTGTCACTGATTTCAAGGGCCTAACAGAAGATTCAAGCTATTCCGGTATAATTTTCAGCATTCTGGTATCCCTTTGACCACCAGTGAATGTATAGATGGCTGCCAGCTTGGTCCCTTCATTAAATTACTTGCCAGTCACTTTTGTTGAGATGTGACATGTCCTACACAAAGTTGTAATCTGCCTTTGGTGGCCTGCTATATGTCTATCTCAATTTAAAAAAAATTGTATGCTATGTAAGAAACTTGCCTCTCACTTGTGTGACTTGTCCAGACTTAAAGCTAGCCTCATTGACTCACATCGCAACAAATTGTATTTTATATAGTTGGATGTGTGGAAGACTGGAAGTTGCGAAGTGATACTTTATGTTCAACATCACATCCAATGACATCTAGTGGGATAATGTCCAAATAATCACAGGCACAAGTATCACGTCATCTATCACCATCATCTGTGATGTCACGTGTCACGATCATCCGTGATGACACAATTGCCATCATCATCTGTGATGTCACAAGTGTCAACATCATCACTGATGTCACAAGTATCATCATCATCTGTGATGTCACAAGTGTCACTGTCATCTGTGATGTCACAAGTGTCACCATCAAGACTAAAACAAATTTGACTATGTACTTTTGTTGTGCCTATGAGTTATTAAACATGACAGCATGCATTTAACGGAGGTAGTTTTCTTGCAGATTCCAGAGAGTGTGAAGCAGATCATGAGTGATGACTGTTGCATCAATCTCCAGTCCGAGGTAACTCAAACATTATTTCACTACATTGCTATTTAATGTTGCTTGAGTTCAGTTGGCTTACTACAGGATACTTGATATAATTGCCAATTCTGACACTGCTGTGATGGTGCCATTTTGCTGTAGGAAGTGAACGAAATGTTAAGTAGCAGTAAACGGAATGTGAATCTGCTGGGAGGTCATTATATTTGTGTGTGTGTGGTGTGTGTGTGGTGTGTGTGTGGTGTGTGTGTGGTGTGTGTGTGGTGTGTGTGTGGTGTGTGTGTGGTGTGTGTGTGGTGTGTGTGTGGTGTGTGTGGTGTGGTGTGTGTGGTGTGGTGTGTGTGGTGTGGTATGTGTGTGGTGTGGTGTGATGTGTGTGTGTGTGTGTGTGTGGTGTGTGTGGTGTGTGTGTGTGGTGTGTGTGTGGTGTGTGTGGTGTGTGTGGTGTGGTATGTGTGTGGTGTGTGTGGTGTGATGTGTGTGGGGGTGTGTGTGTGTGTGCATGTGCGTGCGTATACATACATACATACATATATGTGTATGACAGAATAAATGAGCGAGTGTATGTGCGTACATATAGTAGAAAGATGGCATGCCATTTTTTTCCAAATAGATTACAACTGGTAACAAATACCAAAGGAGGTGTACATAAACTTTTTCAAGTACTTGTATTCTAAATGTCATTATTCATAGAAAGAAGTATTATTACTTGAATGGATGTGGTTTTACACTTACCAAACTCAGATCTGTTGAATTTTGAGGTGACATTGATATATGTGGCTTTATTTTTATTAGAGCAAACCTTTCTGGATCCTGGCTAGGGCAGTGAAGGAGTTTGTGCAGAATGAAGGTCAAGGTTGGTATAAAAGTGTTGTATCTTCTTCTGATTGTAATATACTGGATACATGTTTCATGTGCATTTGGTTTATATTAAAACACCCAGGAATTTTGGAGTTCAAAATATTGGGAATATTTATAATTTAGAAATTTTCTTTATAAAATTGTCTTGTAAATAGTTGGCTCGCAACTATGCTGTGCAGTGAATTGTTATTGTGCTCTTCCGGTTCCATATGCTACATTAGTGCAATTTGCAGTTTAGCACATTTCCAAGAGAGTTAAAGAATCTAGTGGCAAGTCCTCATCTTGTCAGAAGATATCCCCTATATCTATGCACAGTCACAAGATGTGTTAAAATATGCTGTCTGTGAACACTGTGTAGTGCTGTGTACTGAAGTGCCTTGAAACTGATATTTTTATTTAGTTAAACCAGTTTTCATACGGTATGTTATATTTAAAATTGACTACTCAAAGCTTCCAGAACCACGAAACAGTTACAAAATTGGAACGAAAAGAGAAGATATATGACAAGGATAAAAAGCATTATTTTATTTTCCTACGGAGTGTGCATATCTGGAAGAGCAAATCATAAAAGTCGATCAACAGTGGTTGATATTTGTATATGAACAGTCTTCACGTAGTAATTGTAGTGTGACAGAATTTTGCCATGAGAAGGCGAGATGATGTTCTAATAACAGACTTGCCAAGGGGTGAAGTGTAAATGCCTTTGAACAGTTCTAAAGACTAGATACTATGCTGTATACAAACTTACCGTATTCAGTGTATTAAGTATACAGTACGTGTCACTAAACAAGTAATTGAGAAGTGGATATATGTGACATTTTGTGTTCCAATAAGCATACAGGGGTGTACACCCATTTTCTGGGGTTCCTGAGTACAACCATCTCGGCAGACGTGACTGGGAAGAGATTTATACATCTCACATATGAGCAACAGGACACCAGAACACTGTACAGTCTGATCATTTAGGTGGCCTTTCGATATTTTTTCATCACTGAGCTTTGAATCTAGTGTGCCATTGGTAGAAATCAAATTATAGTGATGGATTCAACACTCAAGGTTGTCATTGAAGATCGGTGTCACGGTGTCAGGCGCTACTAAAAAGGGGGGTCTACACTAATAAAGGCATGTACACCTAATAGAACAAATACGGTAGCTTTATTTGTGAGCAGGTCGACTGCCTGTGCGTGGAAGTATCCCTGACATGACGGCTGACTCGGAACGTTACATCCAACTACAGAACATCTACAAGGAGCAGGCCCTGCAAGACATCGCCGTAGTCACCAACTACGTGCACCAGCTTCTGCAGACTCTAGGACGGGTATAAGACTAATCAATATTATTTGTGAAAATCTTCATCAAGTTGGAAGAATGATGGAGTAAAAATATTTGTTAATAGACACTAGATATTTGATATTCACATCAACGAGCAAACGAAGAACAGTTAACGATGTCGAAACATTTATAGTTTTGTATTAAGAAAAATATCTTTATTGAATAATTTTTAGTCATAATTACAATAATTATGTTTAAAAAGGAAACAAAAAATACTAAATTTAAATATGCATTTGTAAATAAATAACTTATATGTAATAACAAAATTGGCTAAATATGTAACCTACACATTCTGATTAAACTATTTACCTAAAATCAACTTTTCAAATTAGTTTTTGTACAGAATCAATACTCGGTGTACGTTCTTATGTAAATATATCGCCTGGATATCGGTAAAGTGTATAAACCTGCCCAACAATGTATTGCATCAAGCACAAGTTTGTGTTTTGTGTATGTCTTTATTTCATCTACCAGGTAATCATGTTCTGGAGATGATTCAGAGCCAGGGTTTTGGTCATGTCAGTGGTAATATTTTAAACTTTGGTATGTATCATAGTTTCATGTGACATTCTCTAGATGCCTAACACGTGCCAGCCTGTTGTCCCAGTGATAGCTGTGACAGGTGACACCTTGTGTTATCTCTTGCAGGACGAGCCCCTTACAAGAGAGTCTTGGAGTCCCAGTTCATCGCCAAGAAAAGTAGGTTTCCATTCTGTCTATTTTGTGCGAAAACTATCTAACTGTTGCTTTGTGGGAAACTAATAAAATTAATATATTCAGTTTGTATTGCGGTCGTAGTTTGTGCTTGGAAAATATTGTAAAACACCCCTGGATGTGTCTCCTGCCTAAAGTATATTTGGATATGTCAGTCATGTGATCTCGTAAAGACAAGGATTATTAAACAAAATCTATTGAAAATATATTTATTATGTATAATTTGGCAGCAGATCATATCACAATATCCTTTCTTGTTAGGCATTAAAGTTACTGTTATGGTCAGGTAGAAATTAAGTTGATTATTCTTGGAATTCTTTTTTAGCCGCAAGACAACATATCCGATTCTGACATAAAGATGTTTTGTAAGTACATATGATCATGACGTTAGACAATTTCTGTACTCTTGTTGTCACAGTTTTCAGAAAGAAACTATTCCGATTAACTGTTGAGAATTATTGTTGCCAAATGCTTGTTGTTGGTGATAACAAGACATGTTAAGAATGATTGTAAGAAACTAGTGTTGCCTTATCAAAGTTGAAATGACTCTTTGTGATGGTCTTGTTTGGAGCAGAACAAATTACATTGTAAACAAATATTATCAACAGCAGTGATATTTATAAATCAAAAAATTAACATTCAAATGTTGTGTAAACTTGTGTTACTATATGCTAACTAAAATTCTTTGACTGAAATCATGCTGTGCTCAGTATAACCCTATGGGATGTAATAATGACGTCCTTGCTCTGTGTGATCTAAGAAATAACGTGACTCTGTGTGTTGGCAGGTAAAAATGCAAGCTTCTTACAGCTAATTCGGTGCAGATCTCTCGCTCAGGAATACGATCCAGCGATGGCAAATCAAGCAGACATAGGTTAGTGCAGAAATGTCTCGCCGTTGGTGCTCATGTTTATCCTTACGCCTGATCATGGATCGACAGACCGAGTGCAGCGGTTATCACCATTACATTTTTTCCTAAAATTGTTCCCGCTGATCATGTCAATCTACTGTCGCTGACAACTGTAACATAATGCCACAGTGGTGCCCTTTGGAAAGTTGAAAAGATTTTATATGAGTGGTAAATAACTCAAAATATTTTTTTGAAATTGGCAGTTGAATCACCAGTAGGTAGGCTGGAGGACAGTGGTCCAAGGAAGAGATTGATCAGAAAGAGGCGAGTGAACCTCGCTACCTGGAACGATATACGTGCACAATCAGTTATAGATAGATATAATATATAGATTAAAAGTTTAAGTAGATGCCAGTGTACTATTTTAGTTAAACATTATCAGTGTAGTTAGTCATTATGCGCTCAATTTATTTAATTATTTATCAATGGTAAATGACACCATTCCTTCCTGCCAAATATATATAATTATATTGTTTGTAGAATTTTATTAATTTATTTATCATATTTTTACAATAAAACGTGTGTATAATTTTACTTACATATATATATATATTTGTTGTTGTTGCATATATGTATTATGTGCAACTAAAATTATACGTGTGTTGTGGTTAACAAATTATAAATAAATAAAACTCAACAAACGGAGTTTGATGTTGTAGCGATGCACCTTGAAGACACAGACGATGATGACCTTGTCTTCTACATCCTCCTCAGAGCAGTTGACAGGTTCTACGGCCAGTACAGCAAGTACCCAGGATGCTACGGGGACAGCATGGAGCCCGACATTCCCAAGTTGAAGGTCTCGTCACACATTCTTCTAGTTCTCGTTCTGTTCTAGTAACTAATTAGCCTCTACATATTGCCGTTAGAATGTTATTGTCTTATGATGTCTCATTCAACTAGTCAGCCTTTTTCAGAATATTATCGCCAAACCGACCTTTCTATGCTGGCATTGAGGGTGGTCACTGCCAGGGTGCATGTCGTCCTCAGTCATTCTTTTACGTCCAAAATTGAAATGGGATCAACATTAAGGGTAGCCACTACCCGAAAACGGCCATAGGCCATATCTCTGTTAATACTGAACGTAACTTACCAAAATTTGGAGTACCGATTAGTTAAATGAATAGTATTTGATATGTGGAATATGGACTCAGTTGCTTGTGTATTACCATGGCAATGTACGTTTCTAGTGTGGCAGAGGGGCATGCTTCCATGAAAATTATTCTGAGCTAACAACTGTATGTGTGATCATGCAGTTGTCAAGAATCATCAACTAGAATACTCCTTTGTGCAATAAGGTGGTTTTGGGCAAGGAAATCTGACTGCAATGACTTTTGTGAGATGGGACTTTAGGTTTGAGCATTTTTCAAAGCGTCTTGAAAAATCCTAATACCTGAACAACAGTCACTGAAGTCAGATATCCTTGCCCAAGACCACCTTATTGCACAAAGGAGTATTCTAGCTGATGATTCTTGACAACGGCATGATCACACGTACAGTTGTTAGCTCAGAATAATTTTCAAGGATGTGAAAATCAGTCTCACTAGAAACATTCATTGCCATGATAATACACAAGCAAATGAGCCCATATTTCAAACATCATATACCATTCATTTATCTAACTAGTACACTAAATTATTTAAAGGTATGTTCAGTATTAATAGAGATATAGCATATTGATTATATGGCCGTTTTTGGGTAGTGGCTACCCTTAACGTGATCTCCGAGTTATGAGGGATACATAGTTCCCAATGTTGAAAGCCAGATTTTTACATCATTACATCGTATACCATGCCTGCCCAGTCCGGGTTTTGAACTCAGAGCGCTGGCATGCCAGGCAGATGTGCCAACCACTTCACCGTCTTGCTCTCTTCTTGAAATAATTTGTAACCACAAGATATTTTAACTTGTTATTGTTGTAATTTTGGTTTTTCGTAAAGCATTTGTTTTGTGTAGACTGTGTATGCCTTTTGTGTTTTTCTTGCAGGCATGTGTTTCAAAACTACTGCAGGACTGGGGCATTAGTCAGAATGTCAAGGATGATTATGTGCATGAATTGTAAGTATTGTTTTACAGCTAAGGTTTCATGTAATGAGAAATTAGCCACGCTTTAGAAGGAAAATATTTTTCAACTAAATTTATAGTGTACCACAAAATATTTGATTTAATATAAAAAAATTTCAGAGAAAAATTACCACAACATTCAGTTCATGGTATATTAGGGCCAATGTCCCCAAAAGTGTACAATTGATATTAATTTCCTTTTTTTCTCTCACACTGAATTATAAAGTCGGGCTTATGAAAATTTCACCAAAGATTGGTTTCAGTAAGAGGCTTCAGACCATATATAGTTTGTCCACCTTTTTAATTTATAAAATGGCAAAAGGTGGACGTAAGGAGCCAAAAACGGCCATAATGGCATGTCCAATTGACCTTTCCAAATTTGGAAGGGCTACCATTCAAAATCAATGCTATATTTCCTATTTCTGATTTCACAGTGCAAGTGGGGTACATCTTGGCAGTGTACAGAAACACAATCATGTTTACAAAATGAGAAATAAAAACATCACAATGTGTTTTCTATGATGACCACTTTTTGCGTGTCCAGCATCATCGGTTTAGATTGGTCCACTATATTAATTTATCATAGTTCAGGAATGAGAGAGTTCTGCGGAAATGCGGATTTCCGCGTTTTTGGAATCCAATTGGGTCATTCCTGTAATTCGCCCAGATCCGAGGAGACATTTTGGGGGGATTTATATATGTGGTGTCGCAAAGCTGGGTAAAAATAAAAAAGTTGGGCATAAACCGTCGCTGTGCAGTGAACAAAGCAAAGACTAATAATCAAAGTTCTTTAGTTTGGTTCTGTTTGAAACTAATAATCAATATTTGTATATGCAATATCACTATGGAAGAATTAGCTTTCATGCAGGTTTTGGTCTCTCTGTTTCGTTTACTGCCAATGTTCCCGCTAGGTGGACACACTGTGTTCTCGTTGTGAATGCCAGAGCTTTTGAGATACTAATAATTATGATGTTTATCTGTATAGACAGTCAATAACTTGATAGTACCAGTTATATATGGGGATGGGGTGGTGCAAGGTGAGAGAAACATGAAAATAATCTCAAATGTTACTCCTTATCATGTTAGAATGGCTTTAACCCTAACCCATTAGGGCTTACAGCGCCCTCCACTGTGAACCTCAGCTAGAAAGCACTTGCACCACTCATACCGTGTTCCACTCGTATCCTGCTCCGCTCGATCTCATAAATTTTCAACAGTTTTGATCAAATGTCACTCAACCCTGATTGTTATTGCTGGGTATTTCGATATGTATTCTTTTTGTATAAAGTTACCGAAGGAATCCTGAAAAATATTGTGAGGCTGAATCTAAATTTGAAGAAAAAAAATAGCACATTAAAGTTAAAAAATGTAGGGTGGTGGTTTACGTGCTTGTCCAATGTCATCGACGGAAAAAGCTATGTACAAAAACCTAGAAAATGTACACAGTTAACTTTTTCATGCACGTATGTAATATAGTAATTTTTTGTCGATGGCGCAGAACATGTGATGAAAATCAGGGTTGATTTCAAGTAGCTGTCATAACAAAAGTAACTCATATTACATTGAACTATTTATAGAAAATCTGCGTCATTATATGTACAATAAGAAAACATAACTTAATTGTTTAGAATCAAACATTTATTTTTGGACATGCAAAATCCCATTTGTACACTTTTTGGGACATTGACTCATTAGTTATATACCATTGCATATTTTGTTTAAATTTTAACCACAAATGTATTCCTTTGTGATAAATACATCAGGCAAAGTTGTTTGTTTGAGAACTGTATGCAGGAAATATTTGATGTCACATGTCATGCCACCCTTGTGATGTTAAGCCAATATGTATACATTGTTGGCACGGGAACGCCTGATGGAGGTCATGCGCATCATTTGTTTTGTGATGTCAGTTTCTGGACCTCACAGTTACTATCAACCCTCACAGCCATTGTTGATCAGTTGATTTTGTACTCTTTGAAAGAAAGGTATTGTGTAAAAATACAAAATAGTAAAGTTCCTAAATATCTCAAATGTCCCAGAATAGCCCACCATATAAAAGTTTAAGAGATATCTGGACCCCCTCAGCCACAGCATACCAAACGTGTGGTTATATTTCAAACTGGACAAGTGTGATCCACGGGTCACAACTTGTTTTCTCCAGTTCAACAAGTACACCAACAGGTCACAGGTCAAAACTTGCATTCTTATGTCCACAATTATTTTATCCTAAAAGTTGGATGTTCTTTTGTTGGTCACAACATTTGCTGGAAGTTTCCCAGTTTGCTCCCTCCATGTGACAGACAGTGTGTGTCGTGCACATATCCTGAAGCAGCACTGGATTTAGGACTAGGGCAGTGACTGTTGGATATCGCATCATAATAGTTCTCACTCACTACCTTCTACAATAGGGACTTCACTGTTAGAACACCGACTGCATCATATTGATGCACTAGTTACATTTAAAATAATTTGATCTCAAAGGAATTACCCAAAAAGCGTTTTGTGAAGGCCCGCGTAAACTATATTATGAAGGGGGCCCCAGGGCAACTGCCCCGTCTGCCCTGTCCTAAATCTGGCTCCGTCCTGAAGGTGACATCTCTGTTACAGTTGTAGATACGGTGCTGCGGAGCTGCACTCTGTGGCTGCGTACATGGGCGGCGTGGCAGCGCAAGAAGTTATCAAAGTCATCACTCACCAGTTCATACCAGTCAACAACACCTACATCTACAATGCCATGAAGCAGTCGTCAATCACAGTACAGATGTGATCACATGACATCTACAAAGCCATGAAGCAGTCGTCAATCACAGTACAGATGTGATCGCATGACATCTACAACAGCAAGAAGCAGTCGTCAATCACAGTACAGATGTGATCACATGACATCTACAAAGCCATGAAGCAGTCGTCAATCACAGTACAGATGTGATCGCATGACATCTACAAAGCCATGAAGCAGTCATCAATCACAGTACAGATGTGATCACATGACATCTACAATGCCATGAAGCAGTCGTCAATCACAGTACAGATGTGATCGCATGACATCTACAATGCCATGAAGCAGTCGTCAATCACAGTACAGATGTGATCGCATGACATCTACAATGCCATGAAGCAGTCATCAATCACAGTACAGATGTGATCGCATGACATCTACAACGCCATGGAGCAGTCGTCAACCACAGTACAGATGTGATTGCATCACTTGGGCAGAACGCTCGCTGTGAAATGATGTGAGAACTGGTAGATAGTGTGTAATGTGTCAGTGTGTCATAGTAAAGCTATGTAATTGACATGGTATGCGTGTTGATATTGCATTTATATAATAACTTTATATAATCTGTTGTATTAGCGCAGTACTGTATATATGTGAACTTGTGATGTGAACTGTGCATCAATAAAAATTATGTATTGTGCATCAGGGAAATTAAGTCATTGGCAGTTTATGGTGATGTGAATTCTTTACATTAATCTGTGCTACACTACATTCACATGACAGTGGAAACACCTTTTTGTCAACGCCTTGAATAATGTCCTAATACTCATGAATCCAAAAGTTGTTTCAATGTTCCAGTTCATGTGGCATTATTTACTTGCAACAAAATGCAAGTTGTACAACCTACAGTTATAAGTTTTTATGACTTTGACTTTTTTCATTTCCAGCATGGTATAATATCGATGTTATTGACAATGAATATAATCCGGTCATTTTTGATAAGAAATGATCGGAACACCTCTAGTGTTGATTACATGTTAATGTTATAATCTGACATTCTGTAGTCGTTACATCGGGTATAATATATTCTGTGTATACGGCGCGCTGTTGCGCCCTTTGTGTGTAGTTGGTTTCCGCCGCAGGCGTGGTTCTTCGTTCTCAAATAAACGGTTTATAATACTTACTACTCTCTAGTTATACATTAATAGTCAAGTAACGACAGCTGGCGACGAGGATAATGGCAGGCTACATCGGTCAGCTAGGAGAGTTTAAAGAGGACTTTGAGAGTTACGTAGAGAGGCTGGATCAGTGGTCTGAATTGAACGGAATCGATTCGACGAAGAAAGCAAATGTGCTTCTTTCTGTGATCGGGCCTACGTCATATAAACTACTCAAAGATATCCTGACGCCGGAGAAACCGAAGGATAAGTCCTACGTTGAACTATGTGATGCCTTAAAGGGGCATTATTCGCCAAAGCCTCTGGTTATTGCTGAGAGATTCCGATTTTACAAGAGAGGACAGAAGGAGGGAGAGTCGGTGGCAGACTACGTGATCACCTTGAAGCAGCTGAGTGGTACGTGCGAGTTTGGAGAGTTCCTACCGCACGCCCTGAGAGACCGTCTGGTGTGTGGTCTTTGGGATGAGAACATTCAGAGGCGATTGCTAACCACCAAAGAGCTCACCTTCCAATCAGCAAAAGAAGTAGCGATTGCAATGCAGCTGGCGACCAGAAGTGAGGTCTGTCTACGGGCCACTGGTGAATCCGTAAATAAAGTCACTTACTCGCCGCGTCACGGAAGTGGTCGTGCTGCACGCAAGCCCGAGAAGTCGAGACGGAATGAGTGTTATCGCTGTGGCGAGGACTATAATCCTGAAAGATGTCACTTCAAGACGGCAGTGTGTCATGTCTCTAACAAAGTGGGACATTTTTTCACGCAAATGCAGAGGAAATAACCGCAGAAACACGTCTCAGAATCAAATGACCAAGAGTCAGTCCCAGAATGTTCGCTACGTCGGTGTGGTCGCTGATGAGTCGGACATTGGAATCTACACGTGTGACGTTGGAGGGGCCGGGGCGCAGCCAATTTTCGCTGAAGTGGATATTGGAGGAAACGCCGTGAGAATGCAGGTGGACACAGGTGCAGCTAAGTCGCTCATTCCAGAGACACTGTACTTGAGACATTTTGCACATCTCGCTCTACAACCCACCAACCTCACTGTACGCACCTATACTCAAGAGGTCATCGAGCACATTGGCGTGGTCACTCGGGATGTGAGGCATGGAGACCAACAAGCTGAGTTATCCGCAGTGGTCGTCAAGGGCGACAAAACACCTCTACTAGGAAGAGCGTATCCTGGCAGTCACCGCAATTGCAAGGCATTCGGTGGAGGAAATGCTGAAAGGGCATTCAGAGGTATTCCAAGAAGGAACGGGCACAATAAAGGGCTACACAGCGCACATCTACACGAAGGAAGACGTGCAGCCTCGCTTTCATAAGGCTAGGCCGGTGCCCTACGCACTGCGAGATAAAGTTGAACACGAACTGGACCGGTTGGAGAAGGAGCGCATCATCCAGAAGGTGGACCACAGCGATTGGTCGGCTCCGATTGTGGTAGTGCCGAAGGCGAACAAGACGGTGAGGATCTGTGGTGACTTCAGGGTCACGATCAATCCGAATGTGGAACGTGAGCACTACCCATCTCTTCGCGTCACTAGCCGGTGGCAAGGTGTTCAGCAAGCTGGACCTATCCCATGCGTACCAACAACTCGAGTTGGACGCCGAGTCGCAACATTACGTCACAGTGAATACCCACAAGGGCACGTATCGCTACCTGCGTATGCCGTACGGTGTGAGCAGCGCACCGAGTATCTTCCAGTCGGTGATGGATCAGATCCTGCAGGGTATGGATCATGTGATGTGCTTCCTAGACGACATCCTCATCACAGCCGAGTCGGAGCAGGAGCATCTGAAACTTCTAGACGAAGTACTCACTCGTCTGGAGAAGTGTGGCGTCCGAGTGAATCTGGCGAAATGTGAGTTTGCCAAGAAATCAGTTGACTACTTGGGTCATCTGATAGATGCGGAAGGCATCCATCCCACATCTGAGAAATTGGACGCAATCACCAATTCTCAGAAGCCGAAGGACGTGAAGGAGTTGCGTTCGTACTTGGGGTTGATCAACTACTACGCTAAGTTTATACCCCGCATGTTTACCGTGTTACGTCCACTACACCTACTGCTCATGAAGGATCGTGAGTGGCGATGGACTCCCGAGTGTGATGACGCAATGCAGAAGTGCACAGATCTGCTGACATCACAGCAGGTGCTGGTGCACTACGACTGTCGTAAGCCACTGCGACTGGCTACGGATGCGTCTCCGACAGGCGTCGGGGCCGTGCTGTCATATGTCATGGAAAACGGAGATGAGAAGCCGATAGCGTTCGCGTCACGGACCCTTTCGTCGAGTGAGTGCAACTACGCACAGATCGAGAAGGAGGCGTTATCGATCATCTTTGGAGTCAAGAAGTTCCATAAGTATCTCCATGGACGCTCTTTCACATTGATCACGGATAGTAGTAAAGGAGGTTAAGTACCGTGCACCGTTTGAGTTGAGGAAGAGTAAAGTACCCGGATGTAGGTCAAGGTCAAAGGTCAAGTACCAGGATGTAGGACAAGAGGTGCCAATGGCGCCACCTTTTTTGAACTAAATAGTCTTACCCGTAGTGCCACCTAGCGGATTTTTTTCAAACTTAACGTAGGGATACTGCCCAAATTCGTGCGTCTTGGTTTGACAATTAGCGCCACCTAGCGGATTTTTTTCCTAACTAAATGGGTTTAACCATTAACGCCATCTAGCGGTTTTTTTTAACGAACTAACTGTACAAGTCGTGCCACCTGACAGAAAAGTTGTAAACTAAATGTAGGAGTACTGCCCAATTTCGATCGTCTTGGTTTGACCACTAGCGCCACCTAGCGATTTCCCCCCAAACTAGATTGGCTTGACAGGTAGCGCCACCTGGCGGATTTTTGTGAACTAAGTTCACCTAGCGGATAGGTCACGAACTACAAGTGGGGCCGTCTGGCGGATAAGTTGTGAACTAAATGTAGAAGTACTGTCCAAATTCGTGTCTCTTGCACGCTTGCGTGCAATAGAGCCCCCTGACGGATACTTCATGAACCACAAACATCACCCTTGTTAGATAAGTGGTGAACTATATAACTACTGTGCAGTTCGCGCTTGTGTACATTCTACTCAGCAGTCCGTGCTCTTGAATTTTCTACAATTCGAGATCTTTCGGCACGCCCACGTGACTTTTCGATAAGACATAAATAAGTTAGTTAAATGATAATAAACTACAGTCCATGCTCGTTCGACACGCCCACGTGACCTTTCGGTACATTCACTAACTATATATTTTGTCAATCGGCTCACCATTCGTATTACGACGCCATCACGCCTAACAGCATGTTGAAGACACCTTATTACCGACCTTGCGATGCGGCAGACTCCAGCGATGAGGACGAGCCAACGAGCCGATTCATCATGCCGGTCACCAACCGCCCTTCTGTGTCGACGGAACCAGAGAGCGAGGACATCTGGTACACTAGGCTCTGCGATGTACCAACTTTCGCTTCTGATGATGTCGCAATTTCTGCTCCTGTCGATGTCACAACTTCTGCCGATACGATCGATGTGACAACTTCCGATCCCGCCGACGTCGTAACCTCTGCCGATACGACCGATGTGACAACTTCTATCGATGGTACCAATGTAACAACGACCACTCCTGAAGACGTCACAACTTCTACTCACGTGACGAATGTCTGCTGTGGGGATCACGCGTTCTGGTTCCGTCAGCCTATCACCAGGCGATGCTAGATGAGCTCCACTCGGAGCATAGTGGAGTCAGCCAGACCAAAGCATTCGCGCGCAGCTACATATGGTGGCCAGGTATGGACAATGGTGCAGGCTTGTGCAGTGTGTCAGTCAGTGAAGAATCAGCCAGCCGTAGCACCACTGCATCCATGGCCTTGGTCCACACGCATATGGCAGAGAATTCACATTGACTTTGCTGAGAAGGACGGTGTGAACTATCTGATTGTGGTTGACAGCCATTCAGAATGGTTGGAAGCTGTGGCGATGAGGTCCACTACATCCGCTAAGACCATTGAGGTACTCAGAGGAATGTTCGCGTCTCATGGTCTACCGGAGGAAGTCGTGTAAGATAATTGGCCTCAATTTATCGCACACGAGTTCAAGACGTTCGTGGACAAGAACGGCATCAAGCATACGAGGGTGGCTCCATACCATCCAGCGTCGAACGGTGCTGCTGAACGCTGTGTGCAGACTGTGAAGCAGAGTCTTTGGAAGTACTCTGTTGGAACTCAACTGACGAAGGAGAGTTGGCTCGTTAATTTCCTCCTGCGTTATCGGTGCACTCCGCATACCGTGACCGGTGTGTCTTCTGCGGAACTCTTCCTCAACCGTCGACTGAGGAATCGCTTCAGTCTTCTCAAACCGCACCTAGAGAGACACGTGGAGCAGAAACAGATGCAACAAAAAGAGCAACACGATCGGAGTAGAGTAAAGCTTCGAGAGCTGGTCAGCGGTGATCCAGTACACGTTCGCAATCATCGTGGCAGCGGTCCTCCGAAATGGGTCGCGGGCAAGATCATCAGACGACTGGGTCCGCTCACCTACTTAGTGCAAGTACGTGCACAGCGTCGCTATGTGCACGTAGACCATCTCCGGCTGAAGGTGAGGTGACTGTACCTACGGTTCCGGAGATTCCAGAGTCGGTCAGTGTTACTCTTCCTTCATCTTCTACGGAGCCGTGTGTTCGAGCAGAGTCACTGAGGCAGATGAAACTGTTCGAGCACCAAGTGATGTGACTGGTTCCTGATGAATCATCGTCAGTAGTAATAGAGGTTAAGTACCGGGGACGCTTTCCGCGCCGCGGAGCAAGAGCAAAAGTACCCGGATGTAGGTAAAGGTCAAGGTCCGGATGTAGGTCAAAGCCAAAGGTCAAGTACCCGGATGTGGGTCACGTGGCGCGGTGGCGCCACCTGTCGGATAGGGATTATACTAAAATAGCGGATTTTCCCCGAACTAAAATGGGTTTGACCAGAAGCGCCACCTAGCGGATTTTTTTGGTGAACTAAACGTATGGACCAAAGTTCAGTACTGCCCCAATTCGTGCGTCTTGGTTTGACCAGTAGCGCCACCTAGCGGAATTTTCCTTACCTGAAATGGGTTGACAAGAAGCGCCACCTAGCGGATTTTTGGTTAACTAAATATATGGACCAAAGCTCAGTACTGCCCAAATTCGTGCGTCTTGGTTTGACCAGTAGCGGAATTTTTCCGAACTAAAATTGGTTGATAAGAAGCGTCACCTAGCGGATTTTTTGTTAACTAAATATATGGACCAAAGTTCAGTACTGCCCAAATTCGTGTTTTCGAACTCAAATGATTTGACCAGTATAGCCCCTATCGGATTTTTAGCGAATTAACTGTGGTGCCACCTTGCGGACAAGTTGTAAACTAAATGTAGGAATACTGCCCAAATTCGTGTCTCTTGCACGCTTGCGCGCAATAGAGCCCCCTGACGGATACTTCATGAACCACAAAAGCCATCCCCTAGTGGACAAGTGAGCGAACCCCATGTTAAAGCATAGGGATTTTCCCCATGGTAAAGCATAGGGAATTGTCACCATGTTAAAGCACAGGACATTTTCACCATGTAAAGGATAGGGATTTTTCACCATAGCGCGTATGTAATGTAATCCCTTTATGTGTCGTCATGATGCAGTGACATCGTTAAAACTCCGCAGTCTGTGCTTTTGAATTTTCTACTCTACAATCTGTGATCTTTCGGCACGCCCACGTGACCTTTATGTTCTGTTGAACTGTTATAAAAGCCCTGCGTCTGTTTTTTGTGGTCATTATATCTTACATTTTGGAAGATGAACAACATGACTAGTGATAACGTCCGACAAGGGATTTTGCTACCGAAGGCGCAGCCTTCTCCGGCTACGGGACCACTCGACCTCTCGACCCCGACAATCAACCCGGACCAACATCCAACGACCAGTTCAACGACCAGTCCGACGACAAGTTTGACGACCAGTTCGACGAGCAAACCAATTTCTTCTCTGTCACTTACATCGGCAACCGACCAAATCATCAACCTGACATCGTCACCTCCGCCGAAGTGTCAGAAGCTTTTGCCTCGTTATAATTGCTCTATGTGTGGCAGTACCTTCAAGTATAAAGGGAATTGGCCCGCTCATGTGAAGCAGGGCTGCTGCCAAAGGAAGCAAGATAAACAGCGGCGACGTAAACAACTCGAAGAACAGCTTGAAGAACAACTTGAAGAGATAACAGTAAGCTTCAATTTCTCATAGTGTTCAAATGCTATTCATGTCATTTTGTTAGAAAATTTTCAAAAGCACATATTATATTTTTTCTTATACATACCAGTTGACCATTCATTATTAAGCTCATTCCTTCACTGTTTCAGCGTCAAGAAAAGGAGTGTATTCCTGCAACCGTCGATGCTTCTCCCTCGTCTCCTGTCGTCGCGACAAATCTCGTCCCGCCAATCGACTGTCTCTACTGCTGATCACACCCAAGCAGTGCAAGGAAAACGACGACAGTCTTTACGTAGTAGAGTTGAACTTACTTCAAATGGGTGCCTGTTTGTAAACTGGTTTGAACTGGTATTCGCTGTGCAAGTCTGATCTACTCTACAACCCGTGAATGTGTATTTCCTAACCTACAGTCCGTGCTCGTTCGACACGCCCACGTGACCTTTCGGTACATTCACTAACTATATAAGCGCTGTGTTTTGTCAATCGGCTCACCATTCGTATTACGACGCCATCACGCCTAACAGCATGTTGAAGACAGACTCCAGCGATGAGGACGAGCCAACGAACCGATTCATCATGCCGGTCACCAACCGCCCTTCTGTGTCGACGGAACCAGAGAGCGAGGACATCTGGTACACTAGGCTCTGCGATGTACCAACTTTCGCTTCTGATGATGTCGCAATTTCTACTCCTGTCGATGTCACAACTTCTGCCGATACGATCGATGTGACAACTTCCGATCCCACCGACGTCGTAACCTCTGCCGATACGACCGATGTGACAACTTCTATCGATGGTACCAATGTAACAACGACCACTCCTGAAGACGTCACAACTTCTACTCACGTGACGAATGTCACAATTTTTGTGTTAGCGTTAGGGTTGGGGTTAGGGCTAAGGTTAGGATTTCGGGCAGCATTACGGTTAGGGTTAGGCTTAGGCTTAGCGTCAAAATTAGCTCCATAACCAAGGTGTGCAAAACTGAACTCTCAAGACGACACTATACACGTGTAGTATCAAGTGTTGGTTCCAAGACTCCGTTTCGAAACAGGGGCGAAACACTACGAAACAAATGGTTCTGACACTAATGGAGGGTGATCTGTAAAGACCTTTCTTTTGTCTTGTATACGATTAAACTTTGCAAGACCCTGTATCAATGTCTAGTCTCCTTCTTCTTGTAGTTATGGAGCGTGACATGTAAATACGTTTGTATTGATCACGAATAAACTGTGCAAACCTTATCTTGCGTCTTTTTTCGTGTCTTACACTTCACAAGTAAAGAGACAAGAAGCATAAGATTACGAATGACACATCACACGTTATGTCACGAGACTATGACCGAGATGTGTCACGAGACTTCGGATGACACGAGACAAGAGACGAGATTATGGCCGAGATGTGTCACGAGACTTCGGATGACACGAGACAAGAGACGAGACTATGACCGAGATGTGTCACGAGTCTTCGGATGACACATCACACGAGAGTACCGACGAGACAAGAGATGCCGCGAGACTACGGATGACACATCACACGAGACTATGACCGAGATATGTCACGAGACTTCGGATGACACATCACACGAGACTACGGATACCACATCACACGAGACTATGGATGACACTTCACACGAGAGTACTGACGAGACTATGACCGAAATATGTCACGAGACTATGGATGACACGAGACAAGAGACGAGACCGAGATGTGTCACGAGACTTCGGATGACACATCACACGAGACAAGAGACGAGACTATGACCGAGATGTGTCACGAGACGTCGAATGACACATCACAAGAGACGAGACTATGACCGAGATGTGTCAGGAGACTTCGGATGACACGAGACAAGAGACGAGACTATGACCGAGGTGTGTCACGAGACTTCGGATGACACGAGCCAAGAGACGAGACTATGACCGAGATGTGTCAGGAGACTTCGGATGACACGAGACAAGAGACGAGACTATGACCGAGATGTGTCACGAGACTTCGGATGACACGAGACAAGAGACGAGACTATGACCGAGATGTGTCACGAGACTTCGGATGACACATCACACGAGAGTACCGACGAGACAAGAGATGCCTCGAGACTACGGATGGCATATCACACGAGACTATGACCGAGATATGTCACGAGACTTTGGATGACACATCACACGAGAGTACGGTTCGACGTGTTATCGCGTCAAATCCCTCCGTTTTCAGGAAAATAGACGTGTTATCGCACCCCATCTCCTCCGTTTTCAGGAAAATAGACGTGTTATCGCGTGGGATTTGCTTCAACACTCACTCACTCACCCTTCGTGTCTGTTCACTCACTCACTCACTCACTCACCCTTCGTGTATGTTCACTCACTCACTCACTCACTCACTCACCCTTCGTGTATGTTCACTCACTCACTCACACACTCACTCACTCACTCACCCTTCGTGTATGGTCACTCACTCACTCACACATCCTTCGTGTCTGTTCACTCACTCACTCACTCACTCACTCACTCACTCACTCACTCACTCACTCACTCACTCACTCACTCACTCACTCACTCACTCACTCATCCTTCGTGTCTGTTCACTCACTCACTCACTCACTTATGGTCACTCACTCACTCACTCATTCACTCACTCACTCACTCACACATCCTTCGTGTATGTTCACTCACTCACTCACTCACTCACTCACTCACTCACTCACTCACTCACTCACTCACTCACTCACTCACTCACTCACTCACTCACTCACTCACTCACACACTCACTCATCCTTCGTGTCTGTTCACTCACTCACTCACTCACTTACTCCACTCACTCACTCACTCACTCACTCACTCACTCACTCACTCACTCACTCACTCACTCACTCACTCACTCACTCACTCACTCACTCACTCACTCACTCACTCACTCACTCACTCACTCACTCACTCACTCACTCACTCACTCATCCTTCGTGTCTGTTCACTCACTCACTCACTCACTAACTCACGCCGTCCCTTCGTCGTTTTCTAACAGTTTATCTTTTCAACATGTTACCGTGGTAACATTTTCGTAACTTTCTGACAATTCGACGGGTTATCGCGTGACATCTCACCTCTTTCTGACAACTCGACGGGTTATCGCGTACAGCTCACCTATTATTGACAATTCGACGTGTTATTGAAACACTAAACTTAGCCGAACACGTGACACGAATTGAACACAGTAAGGACAACCACCTGACAGGACTTCATTCAAAGAGGTGACCATCAAGGTTCCCAACATCACTCAACGGATACCAATGTAATTAGTCAGAGTATTGCCATCTACCGACCATGACAGATCTCTATTCGTGGACACACTTCCGGGAATACCCGAAGCACAGAGGCCGCCATGACAGTCAAGTAACTTCCGGTGTGACATCACTTCCGACGTAGCGTCCCTAGTATAGGCTGCCATAGCAAACGAATTTGAAAACTGCTATGACCAAAACACTAAACTATATACTCTAGTTTTCGGCGTCATCTCATTTGCATAACCAATCAGACCGAACGTACATCACGTGACTTCCCTTAACACAAAAACTGTGCACGTCCATGAGAGAGGCGACATTCGACGCCACCTGTTATGTATGTGTGTAGTTCACTACAGACGTTAGCTGGTAATGTCTGTGTGTAGTTCAGTAGAGACGTTAGCCAGTGATGTATCTGTGTAGTTCAGCACGGAGACTTTAGCCTGTTATGTATATGTGTAACAAACTTGCAGGATTCTGTGACAAACGAAACACCAAACACTTAGATCAGCGTGTGACAAGAATCAAAGTTGTCGGATAAAGAGAAACACCAAACACTTATTAGGTTTCGGCGTCATCTCATTTGCATAACCAATCAGACCGAACGTGCATCACGTGACTTCCCTTAACACAAAAACTGTGCACGTCCATGAGAGAGGCGCCTTTCGACGCCACTCAACGGACACCAATGTAATTAGTCAGAGTATCGCCATCTACTGACCATGATAGATCTCTATTCGTGGACACACTTCCGGGAATACCCGAAGCACAGAGGCCGTCATGACAGTCAAGTAATTTCCGATGTGACATCACTTCCGACGTAGTGTCCCTAGTATAGACTGCCATAGCAAACGAATTTGAAAACTGCTATGACCGAAACACTAAACTGTATACACTAGTTTTCGGCGTCATCTCATTTGCATAACCAATCAGACCGAACGTACATCACGTGACTTCCCTTAATACAAAAACTGTATCAGGACTTCATTCAAAGTGGTGACCATCATCGTTCCCAACGCCACTCAACGGACACCAATGTAATTAGTCAGAGTATTGCCATCTACCGACTATGACATATCTCTATTCGTCGACACACTTCCGGAAATGGTGAAACCGTAGAGGCCGCCATGACAGGCCGTCACGACATTCAAGTAAATTCCGGTATGACATCACATCTAGCATAGCGACTCCTAGTGGATAATCGGAGTACTACACCACACGATGGCGAAGGCCAACTACCTGACAGGACTTCATTCAAAGAGGTGACCATCATGGTTCCCAACGCCACTCAACGGACACCAATGTAATTAGTAAGAGTATTACCATCTACCGGCCATGATAGTTCTCTATTCGTTGACACACATACTCGTTGGGAATAGCGGAAGCGTAGAGGCCGCCATGACAGGTCGCCATGTCATTCAAATAACTTCCGGTAATACGTTACTTCCGGCGTAGAGTCCCTAGTAGAGGCCGCCATGACAGTCAAGTGACTTCCGGTATGACATCACATCCGGCGTAGCGCCCCCTAGTGGATAATCGGAGTACTACGTCACATGATGGCGCCATCTAGCGGGTAAAAATATATAATTAGGTTAGCTAGAGAAAAAAAGTCGCCAAAATTTATACAACCACTTTGGTGGTTGTTTAAATTTTCGCGAGGTTAACCCCAACTTTTTTCTCTAGCTAACCTAATTAGATATTTTTACCCGCTAGATGGCGCCATCATGGGACGTAGTACTCCGATTATCCACTAGGGTATAATTATATATTTTTACCCGCTAGATGGCGCTATCGTGTAGGGTAGTACTTCAATTATCCACTAGGGGACGCTACACCGGATGTGATGTCATACCGGAAGTCACTTGACTGTCATGGCGGCCTCTGTGCTTCGGGTATTCACGTGATGTACGTTCGGTCTGATTGGTTATGCAAATGAGATGACGCTGAAAACTAGTGTATATAGTTTAGTGTTTCGGTCATAGCAGTTTTCAAATTCGTTTGCTATGGCAGCCTATACTAGGGACGCTACGTCGGAAGTGATGTCACACCGGAAGTTACTTGACTGTCATGGCGGCCTCTGTGCTTCGGGTATTCGCGGAAGTATGTCCACGAATAGAGATCTATCATGGTCAGTAGATGGCGATACTCTGACTAATTACATTGGTGTCCGTTGAGTGGCGTCGAATGTCGCCTCTCTCATGGACGTGCACAGTTTTTGTGTTAAGGGAAGTCATGTGATGTACGTTCGGTCTGATTGGTTATGCAAATGAGATGACGCCGAAAACTAGTGTATATAGTTTAGTGTTTCGGTCATAGCAGTTTTCAAATTCGTTTGCTATGGCAGCCTATACTAGGGACGCTACGTCGGAAGTGATGTCACACCGGAAGTTACTTGACTGTCATGGCGGCCTCTGTGCTTCGGGTATTCCCGGAAGTATGTCCACGAATAGAGATCTATCATGGTGAGTAGATGGCGATACTCTGACTAATTACATTGGTGTCCGTTGAGTGGCGTCGAATGTCGCCTCTCTCATGGACGTGCACAGTTTTTGTGTTAAGGGAAGTCACGTGATGCACGTTCGGTCTGATTGGTTATGCAAATGAGATGACCCCGAAAACTAGTGTATATAGTCTTGAATGTAATGTCATGACGACCTGTCATGGTGGCCTCTACGGTTTCACCGTTTCCGGAAGTGTGTCGACGAATAGAGATCTGTCATGGTCGGTAGATGGCAATACTCTGACTAATTACATTGGTATCCGTTGAGTGGTGTTGGGAACCCTGATGGTCACCTCTTTGAATGAAGTCCTGTCAGGTGGTTGTCCTTACATGTTATTGACATAGTCGTTTTCAAATTCGCTTGCTATGGTAGACTCTAACACACACACACACACACACACACACACACACACACACACACACACACACACACACACACACACACACACACACACACACACACACAAACACACACACAGACACACACACACACTCACACACACACACACACACACACACACACACACACACACACACCACACACACACACACACAAACACACAAACACACAAACACACAAACACACAAACACACAAACACACACAGACACACTCACACACACAAACACATACAGACACACTCACACACACAAACACATACAGACACACTCACACACACCACACAAACACACTCATTCACTCACTCACTCACTCACTCACTCACTCACTCACTCACTCACTCACTCACTCACTCACTCACTCACTCACTCACTCACTCACTCACTCACTCACTCACTCACTCACTCACTCACTCACTCACTCACTCACTCACTCACTCACTCACTCACTCACTCACTCACTCACTCACTCACTCACTCACTCACTCACTCACTCACTCACTCACTCACTCACTCACTCACTCACTCACTCACTCACTCACACACACACACCCACCACACACACACATACACTCACTCACATACACCCACCAACCACACACACACACACACATAGCCCTCCTCCTCCTCCTCCTCCTCAGTTTTGAGGGGTTTTACGCGATAACACGTCCATCTCTAGCCCTCCTCCTCCTCCACACTTTTGAGGGGTTTGACGCGATAACACGTCCGTCTCTAGCCCTCCTCCTCCTCCTCACTTTTGAGGGATTTGACGCAATAACACGTCGAATTGACAACTTTGTTCAGCGTGTTGGTCAAAGCATAGTGTTTCGTTTGTCCAACTAGTTGGTCTGAGTTCAATTCGTGCAGGGTGATCGGCTAAGTTTGTGTTTCGTTTGTACAACTAGTTGGTCTGAGTTCAATTTGTGTAGCATGTTCGGCTAAGTTTCTGTTTCGTTTGCGCAACTAGTTGGTCTGAGTTCAATTTGTGCAGCGTGTTCGGCTAAGTTTCTGTTTCGTTTGCGTAACTAGTTGGTCTGAGTACATTAACATCTCTGTACTGAACTACACAGACATAAGTGGCTATCATCTCTATTGAACTACACACACACACACACACACACACACACACACACACACACACACACACACACACACACACACACACACACACACACACACACACACACACACACACACACAGACATAAGTGGTTAACGTATATGTACTGAACTACACACACAGACATAACTGACTAACGTCTCTGTACTGACCTACACAGATACATAACTGGCTAACGTCTATGTACTGAACTATGCAGATACACAAGTGGTTAACACGGCTGTACTGAACTACACAGACATGAGTGGTTAACATGTCTGTACTGAACTACACAGACATGAGTGGTTAACATATATGTACTGAACTACACAGACATAAGTGGCTATCATCTCTACTGAACTATACACAGACATATTTGTGAAGTGTAAGACTATTAGTAAGGTTCCCAACATATGCTTTGCATTACACTATGAAAAAGACACAAGATGAGGTTTGCACAGTTTATTCTCGAACAACACAAACGTATTTACATGTCACGCTCCATTCTCTGCAGTTGGATTAATGTCACCAAAGGTCTCATAAAACCACGAGACAGATTTACAGATCATCTTCCATTACTGCCAGAACAATTTGCTTTAATTTGTTTCGCCACTCCTCTGAAAACGGTTCTTGCAACCAACTCGGATAGCTTCAAACATGCGTCTAACAAAACACACAACCAGTCTTTTATCACTGCAGTTGAATTAATGGCCTCCACAGCCTCGTCAAAGTGCATATAAATTAGAATGTCATCAGGTAACATACAATCGTGATGAAATTGACTAGGATCGTCTATCTCGCAAGCGAGACACTGTCGTCTCGAGAGTTCGACGATGGCACATGCTATGTGAAGCGCAATCGTCTTCTTCATTTCCAATGCCGGAAACTCAAGCGTAAAGTTCGGACCAGTGGCGACAGGAGCGGCAATTGTCACATTGGTTGCGTGAGTAGAAATTGTCACATCGTCAGGAGCGGAAGTTGTCACACCGATCGTGTCGGCGGAAGTTGTCATATCGAACATTGATTTTGTTTACACTTTTTTTGGTTTATGTTTTCACGAAGTAATATAAACCAAATCATTTTTATACTATGATGCACTGTTTGCCAAAATGCCAAGGAACGAATGCCTTTACCAACTGAGCTAACAGGACTGATATAAATTCACTGACTGATTTAAGTTATGATAAATTGTACAACTCCTCCTTCATACATCAATATTCTAGTGATATTATGGGATTATACCCGTTACTTTCTGTAGCTGGATACAATATATGTTTGTTATGTATGTTTATTTGTGTAGATTATCTCTCGTTGGTTGCATTCGATAATTATTCTGAAAACGAGCCCAAGGTGGGCGAAACCTAGTCGACTTGTAGGCCCATTCACATTCATTGTTTTGAATAAAATTGGATTTATGTGGAACGGTAAGATAACTGTTTGTTCCTCTGTGATGACTAGTGTTTGTGTTTCATCGGAATATTGCACAATAACTCATTCTGACGCTCGTTTCCACCCAAAAGCTATACTTGTAAACAAGCTCTGAATGCATGGAAAGAGTCGGCCTGATGCGAGTGTGGGTCATAAGTGACGTCCCGATACCACGTGATCGCCTAGTTCATTACATTTTAATTTTCCGCGGGAATCGCTATACAGACGGGTTTAAAATCGAATTTATGCTACAAATGTATTTTTCTGTGTTGTTTTAATGTTGTAAAATGTTACATACAAGGTTAAACTTTGTGTACACATGGAAAAAGGATTTTAGCTACTGCCTTATTTTGATTTCCTTTAAGTTGTAATTAAGG
The DNA here is from genome assembly GCA_963995525.1 of Escarpia spicata. Taxonomy (NCBI): domain Eukaryota; kingdom Metazoa; phylum Annelida; class Polychaeta; order Sabellida; family Siboglinidae; genus Escarpia; species Escarpia spicata. The sequence continues at coordinate 40,669,787 of OZ023214.1, forward strand.
CAAATTTAAGCTAGTGCATCATTTGGTGGTTAAAAAGAAAACACTTCATGGGGTTGGAATGTTTGGTGAATGTTGTTATACTAAACTTTTTAAAAGGTGTATTTTTTGTTATACAATGTGTGTGTGTGTGCGTGCGTGCGTGCGTGCGTGCGTGCGTGCGTGCGTCCGCGTGTGTATATGTGTGCGCGCGGGTATGTGTGACCGCGCACACAAACCTTTTCCAGCCTTTCCAGCCAATAATGATATAACTGTTTGTAAATTAATACATTTTACTCAAAAAAGCAGGGTCTGGCCCCTGAATTCCCATTGCAGGCTTTGGATTCGTCCATGAACAATTTGCACATAACAGGACTTTTTAAATAAAATAATAAACCAAATTTGACGGCGCTACAAGCGGGAAGTTCGTTAACTAGGATAACAGTTGGCGCCACCTGGCGAACGAAATATTTCATCCACATTTCCGAACTGTTCCACCATGGCTGATGCACTTACAGTTCTCCGACAATATAATGTCGAAAAGAGAGATATTGTGAAGCGCGATGAGCAAGTTATATTTGGAGATTTTGCTTGGCCGAGCAACACAAAAACGAACTATTTGATTTATGGGTAGGTAAATTCAGATTGTCGTTCTTCGCAGTATTTTTACAGTAGCATTGTTTACGTCAATACGTGTGTACCTCGTTTCGTCGGCGCAGTATCACTTTGTTTGTGAATTGTGTGTATTATAACTGCAAGCCAGCGAATTTTAGGTCGCCCATATTTGATACAGTTACCCTCTTCATGGGATATATCGTCAAAGCTAAAAAATCCGACCCATTTTTTTCAAGTCAAGAGATAAGACACTTCATCGAGTATCATGCCTGAGCCTGTCTTTGACTTCAGATAAGTTGACATATGGCGTGCCTTGGCTTTGTGCTGCAGTGCCTGTGTCTATACTTGTGTTCAAAGAAACAATAAATGGTAGCAATGTCACGTGATTGTATCAACAAAAAGTATCTGACATGGTCTGACAAGGATGCACCAGCCTGTCAATAGAGAAATTTGCCTGAAGACCAAAGATGATGTACGTATGACAAAGTCTCTCCGTAAAAATGACACGATTGTGCGAGATATTCCAAAAGGGATGTAGGTATATACATGGTCCAACGTCCCACTTGGGACATTATTATTACAACATTTCCCCCATCTATGGGTCATATATGAAATATACCCAGGAGCAGCCTTGGTTAAGGAATAGATGCGCCAAGTTTCATAATTCTTGTTGGCACTTTGGGGATTCTTTATATAGGATTGTAGCGATGGAGTACATGTTTTCAGGTTTTCATCACACAAGTGTAAAATCAAATTAGAAACCGGTAACTCAGTTGCAAATGATGTTCTGCTTGCAGTACTGGGAAGGACAGCATATCTAAAGACTACTATTCCTTGGACTGCATCCTCTTCCTCCTCAATAATGTTGCTTTGCCTCATGCCCTCTATGTACGACAAGCTGCGGTAAGTGTCTTTCTTTCATCCGCTGTATTACACACAATGCAGTCTTGCCTTTCAGGTCCTGTCACTCCTGTTCATGGTATGCCAGATTAGGCCTCAAATTTGAATCCTCAGGAACCAAGGTCAGGGGCGCATCAATAAAAAAGGGTTAGTCAATCTCAGCATTGATAAGCCGTATTAAAGTTGTCAGCAGATGGAACGATACGCCAGGAAGCTAAGGCGGATACGCAGGGTTATACATTTTTTTTTTAAATGACTGCAACATTTGGGGGGGGGGTCGTTATGAAGAAAAGCTCAATTGGCCATGAACCAGTGCTTGACATCTGGGGGACAACAACCAGTTGGCAAGTGGTCGCTGCTCAATTTGATGTCTGCCAGTGCATAATGTGGCATGGATCTTTGCTTTTAAGCAATATACTCTGACAGATTTGTCTTAGTGATTATTTGGAAATGCTTTGCAGTACTTTGTTTATTTGTTATTTCTGATGTGATTTGTGTGGTATTGTAAAGAGACATGCTTGACTTCACACATGGTGTACGAATGCTATGCTATTAAATAGACATTGACGAGATAACGTGTGGAGATCATCTTGTGTGTGACACACTGACAGGCAGCAAATGTACCAGTGGTACGACGACCAGACAGAAAGGACCTCCTATCCTACTTGAATGGCGAAACATCAACATCATCAAACATCGACAAAAGTGCACCACTTGAAATATCATTGCAGAGACCAACGCAAGGTAAGTTTCCATGTGGAAAGGTATACAGAACCATGTTTGTTCTCTGAATTTCAGGATCATGCTGACGTTGATACTGTCCCGTGATTTTTGCTTTTCTTTAGTCATTGATCCTGTTTCACTGATGTCTCTTCTCTTATCACCATTTTCCCCTCCCAACGATGGTTGATGGTTAACATTAATTAGATTATTTTGATGTCATTTATCAATCAATTAAAGACACATTTGAGACACACTATTGATGGGAACTTGCCTATGCCCCGTGACACACTTACTGTAAATTTTGCAGGTACATTGATTTAATTTTTATTTGCACACCAGGAAACCAACATGTCAGCTTGATCATACTATTTTCAGAAATTTTTCATAACTGGTGGGTAACCAAAACTAACCATTTACCTCTTTTCAGTAAAAAGAGCAGCAGATGATGCTGGTTTAGAACAAGAAAAGAAGAAGCCCCGCCTTGAGGTAAGAAGGTGAAACAAGGTAATTGAAGTTGCAGTAATTCAGCACTCACAAACTGAGATCAGCCTTGTGGTGAGATCACTTTTTGCAGCAATGTTTACATAGCTTCTTTGGTGAAAATTGTGTTTGCCGTGGCAGGTAACAATCCAAGTGGCCACTGCAATATTTAGGGAATGCATATTTGAAAGAAGATGGCTTCTTTGGCAAAATTTATTCATATTAAAAAGTAAAGGTGGTCTGAGCACTTTACACTTCAGCCAGTGGCAGACCTGTTTTTTCAGACATCATCCCAAATTCTCTAGGAACCATTCAGCCACAATGCAAATATTTGTGCAGCAAAGATTTTCTTTGCATATATCCGCTGCTATCTGTAGCCAGGTACTCATTTATACAACTGGGTGACGTGAAGCATTGGATTGAACAAAATGCAGAATTTTTAAAGCAGAATCATGTGGTTCAAAACTGGGTTCCCTCGATTGAGAGCATGTTATAAATACTACACACACATACCCCACGATTTTTCTGACTATCAAATCTAAAGTTAGGTCACGCTCACACTAAACAGATCATTTCCTGTGAAAAGTGAGCCCACTTGTCACATTATAATAAACAGCCTGTTTTTATTCATGTGAATTGTATATTGAAATGTGATTATTTTCCAGGAAGCCCAAGTACAACGAGACAAGGAGAGACTGTCAAAGAAACTAGATGCTCCGAAAGAAGGCTCCATGATTCCAGAACAGATTAAGTAAGTTGCAACACTTCAACGATGTGTGCTAAATATTGAAGTCTGTCACACTTGTGACTGCTGAGCTGGAATCAAAGTGACTGTTTGGTGATGTCTCATATAGAAAAATCGTTGTGCATACACATGATAAGGCACGATTATAATTGGTTGGCCTGAGCATTTATGAGACATATATACATGGGTCGATTGTTCATTAGAGATGGACTGTCAGGCACTTCAGCATGAAGGTGTTCACAGATAAGTGTGGTTTATATTTTTCTCTGTTTTCTTATGTTTTTTTGGCCATGAGTGGATGTCCACAAGGTGCTGTTGACACAAAATGTTATGCACACATTTTTTAACCATAATGGTTCTTGCACAATAAGTTGTGAATAAGAGGACGTCAAAGATTACTTGCGCTGTTCAATCTGTGGTATTCACAAATCAGCCTTGTTGTGGTGTTGTTGATATAGTGGGTTTTGTTGTATGTTGACATCAATGTTTACAGATGTTCCAACTTGAAATTGCATTGTTCACAGATCATGAAAAACTAATCGTTTGGTTTTGTTGTACCACAGAGCTTGGCATTCCAAGGATATTGGTGCCATAGAAGTCTTTAAATTTTTTATTATGTATCACTGGTGTTCTGTATACAAAAAATAGCAAAATATGTTATTCTTCATTTTCCTCCCAAAATATTTGTGTCAGATGACTACACTGATGTGTCTGACTAGTAACGCCCTGACATGAGATCTAAGATGACACTAGACTCTTAACATAACCACAGACAACAAGATCAACCATTTTATATAATCAGAAGGACTGGGTTGGAATCATTTCTCATTCTGCCGTGTTAAAATGCAGTATATAATCACATCCGCTGGTTAGTGTAATCAGATGCTGAAGAAACTACATGGTTGTGTGAAATGATAGGTTTTCCTAGAAAACACCACAGCTTTCTGACAATAGAATGTGAAAAATGATATGTTGTGCACCGAGTCCGTTTTTAAACTTAATAGTCAAATTGTTGTAATCCAAGGTGATTCCAATAAGCAGATTTTACACATCTAGCAATTTTGACCATGTGTTTTTTAGACTTTGTTTTTGCATGATTTATCTAATATACCCATTAATGCTGGTGACAAGTAGTTATCTTCATGACTGTGCATGTGCCTTTGTTGTATCTAGAGTACAGTAGAATCTGTCTTGGGCTGCCAGCTGTCTTGGTAACCACATACCTAGGCATCGATTGTTCTTACCATACTGTGCAGGTGTACTTGCAATGAATGCCTGCCAAACATGACAAAATACCATGTAAACCAATCCCATGCCCGCTATGTTTACCTGTTATGAGCGACCATCTAACACCAACAGCCAAAATTTGATGGTTACATGCCTCAAAATAACCGCCGGCACAGCAGCAAATTGTACAAATATACAAGTTCACAAAAAATAGTATAACTTCAAAATCTGAAAAAAACACCATGGAAGATTGGTCAACAAATCACTATGCGGCGTACTAACAGTGCCCCATTATCCGCATCTCGGTATACCTGCAACTTGCTGTGGAAGACGATCTGTCTTGAGAGACCACTTAGGCTGTGCAGAAGGGCGCGGCTGCACAAGACAGGTTCTATGTATACGTTGGTTCTAGTGAATAATATTACACTTCAAATGATACTAATGTACTCGTGTTTTGTATTTCACAATAAATTAGGTAATACATATGTAAATACTCGTGTTCTGCGTGCATGTTGAATGGGATGCTGTACTTTTCCACGTCTTCTCTTAGTTGCTCAAGATATTTACTTGCACAGTTGTGTTTGGTTTATAACAAGCATATCATTCTCTTACATCTGGAGCTTGTTTTTATCATGTGAAGACTACAGTTTTACAGACTCTGTTAGCACCTTCTATTTCCACCCTCACTGAATTTATATATCAACTTATTTCAAGTTCTTTGAAAGTGGTAATACATGATAATGCACCATGACCATGAGACAGTGGCATACTGGCCCCCGGTGGTAGTCATGAAGATCCATAACAATAGTCAACCAAAGGCAGTCGTCTAGCTAGAACTTTCAGAAAGGGGTGTCATGGCTTTTTCCGTAACTTTCATTATCTGCGGCAGAGGGCGGGTCCTTGCATGTGTTTTTGCAGATCTAGGAGGCAGACATCTGTAATCTTAGCCTAACAACCTTGGCGAACATCTTTGTCATTGTCACATGCAGTAGTAGGTACCGCTGTTATTGCCTTCAGTGTTGGCTTGATTACTTCTTCGTAGTATATACTTTAGGATCGGCATAGTGCAATCTTCGGTCTCCACTAGTGTTCTGTGAGTTCCTGTAACTAATAGTATATACTAACCCGCGACTACGCCAATGTCGCCACTACTTACAGTTACAGTGATGTTTCTAGTCATATATCCTAGCTTTTAACTACCATCATGCTTACATTTTTGCAACTTACTAGAGTTCTAGTTCTAGTTGTTTCCAGCACTCGGCAACGTTCTATTAACTGACTAGTCTGTATATATTGTGGTTACAGTGATCTTATGAGGTCTCATTCAACTAGTCAGCCTTTTTCAGAACATTATCGCCAAGCCGACCTTTCTATGCTGGCACTGAGGGTGGTCACTGCCAGGGTGCTTGTCGTCCTCAGTGGTTCTTTTACGTCCCAAATTGAGACGGGACCGACATTAACGTGATCTCCGAGTCACGAGGGATACACAGTCCCCAATGTTGAGAGCCAGGTTTTTACACCAAATATACCATACCTGCCCGGTTCGGGTTTCGAACTCGGGGCGCCGGCATGTCAGGCGGATGTGCTAACCACTACACTATCGCGCGCCCCCTGTGTGGGTGTGTATGCACGTGTGTGTGTAAACTTTACTTTCTGCACTAATAATTTCAAAGGACAAAGTAGGCTTTTAGCTCAGAACTGGTTCTTTATATTGTTCTTTTTCTACAGTTTCATTTTTTCTTTGGTGTTGGTGTTTCCATGGTGATGACTCATTTGAATCTGGTGACATTGTGTACCAATGTTCTGCCATAATCCACTGTGGCATCATTTATGTCATGAAGTTTAATCCAAAATTCTACAGACCAAAGCATAAATAGTTTGTCCAACAATTGAACTCATTGTAGATCTACGGGACACAATATTATTCATGTATAGTGATGTTGGCCATGCAAACACCTTGTATGACAATTTTGCCAGATGCCAGTTATATAAGTTGAATGCAGTTGTTATGAGTTATTAACATATTACTTTGTGTGGCATGATTTTTACACTAGAAATATAACAAACAACCACTCACAGCTGGTTCGAATTTTTTGAATTTGAAGAAACAGTTACAGCGTTTTATGAGATATAGTAATGTTTCACGTTGGCAAATTTAACAATTGTTTTTTTTGTGTGCAGGAGTTCCTCGTTGCCAGAAGCTATTCCGCTCGACAAAATCGCTGCCATCAAGGCGAAGCGTCTCGCCAAGAAGCGAGCAACGATTAAGGCAGATGACGAACTGGGGGCGGGGATGTTGGAGCAGAGGAGTTTCATTGATGCCGAGGTGGACGTCACGAGAGACATTGTGAGCCGGGAGAGACAGTGGAGGACGCGAACCACAGCACTACAGAGCATTGGCAAGGTAAAAACCTGACAGACAATCACATACTTACCTGTCCTCATAACTAGGGTCGTGTGCCGTATGGCTCTGAACTGTGTACGGTACTTACCGTATATCTTGTATGGCATACGGTATAATATAATTTTTTTTCGTTATACTCAAAGTACTGTGATCGCCCATGGAATCAATGGTTTGAAACATAATTAACTTCACAGGTGAAAAATCCATTTTACATAGACGACATTCAAACAAAATGAAGGACGAATTGTAGGCATTGGCATCATTCCATACAGTTTGAAGCCCGTTCATTTTTGATTGTGCAATGACATGCGCAGTGCACAGCTTGTCTTGGACTTTGGTTCGTATTGAGTGATGTTTACGTTTTTGGGAATATTTAAGCATTACTAGTTGACAATGTACACATACCATATGCAGTACCAGTTTGGCTGAATACAAAAACGGTTTCAAAACTGTATCGAAAACTTGGTTCACCGGTACACATCAATGCTCATAACCACAGTGCTACAAAGCATTGGCAAGGTAAATACCTGACGCAAGATCACATTTTTACTTTACCTGTCCTCACTGGTGGATCTAGTACACCTCTGTTTGCCTGTGTCACAATCAAAATGATGCGCATAGCCTCAAGCTTTGCCTCAACAACAATGTTGGCATAGATAATATGTGACATTCTAATTAACAGCATTTGGTGCTGATTAGTAATGTTCATAAGAATGGTGACATCAGTGTAGACTGAAAAACAGGAAGATTATCAACAGCTAAATTATTTGGTATCAGCAAATTGGGATCATTCCTGAAAGGTGACTTTTGCACTTTGATTTTGTTTTGTGATAAATGTCTCTGTAAACTTTATTGGATGTAACGCTATACAAAGTAAATGTTCAGTCGAAAATTAGGATGATTGACACATGGGTTTGGGAAATGCACGTAGTTGGGACATGTTGCGGTGAAGTTTGCATACATCAACCTACGGTACTGTTGTAGTCTAAATGTATCAGACTATCAGTATATGAAGTCTGGTTTGATCTGAATTTGTTTGTTTCTTGTAGCTTTTTGCCAAGAATGTGTTTGGGATTCTGCAAGCGATGAAGGCTCGGGAAGAAGGAAAACACCACCGGGAACACCCCACAGTCATGCCACGCACACCCTCGGTGAGTGGGAGGGGATAAAATAGGAAGGGAAGAGGGTAAAACCACCGGGAACACCCCACAGTCATGCCAGAGGTAGAAGTGAGTTGAGGACGGACAAGTGTGTGGGTGTACACTGAAGTGTGTATGTTTCAGGTGCCGAGTCGGCCTCCCCAGCAATCAGTCGCCTACAACAGGTTCCACCAGGAGAAGTTCCGAGGCAAAGAAGGTTGGTGCATTCAATACATGTCAGTGTCACTATGTCAGCAGTTCAATGTTTTTTTTCATTTTAGGATAATTTTGGAAAAGTCGACCCTATCTGGTATCTGCTACAATCTAGTTTGGTTGTGAAGATGTGTTGTGATGAAAAAATGTAGTTTTGATGATGATGACATAGTTTTGATGAAATCATCAGACAGATTTCTAAGTTTATTTCGACTTCATTCAATTGAAATTCGGCAAGAATTATATTCTATGACATCAGGCTATTCAATTACTTGATCTAATGATCAGAGACAAGTTCAGTTGTGATTTTAATAAAATTAATCTGTCATAAAAGTGTTATTACACCGACTGTGCATATATACTCACCAAAGTTATGAACATCAACAAACATGATAGACTAAATGAATTTAAGAGAAAATGTTTTAAGTGGTAAAAATTCTTACTGTTTAGAGCAAACATGGCGGAGAACTGGAGTTGCAGAAATGTGGATATTTGAGTATGAACAGTCTTTGTGCAATAGTTGCAGTGGGGCTGAATGCTTCCCAGAGTCGATAAGATTGTGTTTGATTCAACAGGTCTCCCAGGAAATGAAGTGTAAAGCACTCTGTGCAGGCGTAAGGATTGGATACTGCGCCATATAAGAACTTACCTTTACGATTTACTGTTGTGTTTCAGAGACGGAGGGGTTCCAGATCGACACGATGGGCACATATCACGGCATGACACTCAAGTCAGTGACAGAGGGAGCATCAGCCAAGAAAGTACAGGTCGTGGAACAGCCAGCCCCACAAGTTCCACGACCGATATCACAGGCGCGACCCCCACCCAATCAGAAGAAGGGTATGTAGCAGAGCTACGGCGTGAAAAGTGATGGGGAGATAAACCAGCATTGCTGATTCGTATCGGGTGTAATGAAAACTAAACCATAATTGTTTATTTAAACCATTTGTGTGACTGTGGGCAGGATGTGCTAAACCTGGAACCAACAAGCAGGATTTGTAGGTCATGTGAAGAGAAAGTGCAGATTAGGGCATATTGTGACAACTAGAAAGATTGAGGGGGGAAACCAAAGGTCAGATGTTTAACGTTCCTCTACCCAGAATTAGCCAGTGTAGTAATTTGTAACAGGAGGTCTGCTCTGTTGAACGTGGGAAAATGGGAAATTGTTGAACATGAAAGGGTATTGGGTTAACTCAGCCCGGCTCGGCTATATTACCAATAAAGCTTATTTTGAAACTGGATGTTTTGTTCACCATTTGGACATTCTCTGGGGAGTATCTTCCAAAGTGCGAACGTTATTATGGACTTACTAAGCACTATTTGATGGAAATTATACCTTCAGCATAGTCATAATCTTAGGAACATTATATTAATTAATAAATGAAAAACTCACGAGTGTCATGATTGCCCATGACTGCTTCAGACATAGCAATTGATGATGCTTTATCTATTTGTGTATTAGGTTAGTCGAAAGATGTACAGTGCTGTAAAAAAATTTGATCTGGCCCTTTGTAAAATTAACATCTCTGATTGTCCATTTTATTGTAGGTTCGAAGACACCAATAATAATAATTCCAGCTGCAACTACGTCTCTGATCACGATGTACAATAGCAAGGAGATCCTACAGGAGCTCAAGTAAGACAAGGACATTCTATTTGTAGTGCTGTACAAGTATATGTTGCAATTAGCAGTTCTCCAAAGTTAATCATTCATGGTTAGACAAGTGTGTTGTCGTTAACTTTATATTGTTTAAGGTGATGTTTAAGTATATGTTGCAAATAGCAGTTCTCCAAAGTTAATCAAGTGTGTTGTCGTTAACTTTATTGTTGTCGTCACTCCTTTTTGATTTTCATCAGTGTCATCTGTCATTATCATTATTATAATATGAGTTTTGTTTAAGGGGTGGTCGAATAAGTCCACAGAATCCCCAAATACGTGTTAGGAGGAGTTGAGTTTGGTCATCACCACATATTATGGGGAAAATAAACCACAGTGGCACCACTTATTGAGTGGAACAGGTATTAATGCACATTGATGCTATTGTGGTTATGAGAACCGGGCAGTGTGATAGGTAATGTGTAGGCAGCCATGTCATGTCAGTGGAATCTGGTTTTGGAAGCCATTTTGGATTGCACTAAATTGCAAACTGTACACCACGGATTTTTAGAGATGGACAGTGGTTTGATCCACTGCAAAACGCTGTACTTTTTAACTTTACGAAATAATGAGAGTGAGATTGTAAATCATCTTTGTCATCGATATTTATATACTTTTTTCAGAAATATCTCACAGAATTGATCAGTAGATAAGCCATTGTTTCAGGTTTGTGAGTACGGACGAGAAGAAAGCGCAAGGCTGTCGTCGTGACAACGAAGTGTTGTTACAACGACAGAAGCCAGGTGGCCTCACAGTGCCCTACCGAGTCATCGACAATGCCACGAAGTTGCAGCCAGATGATTGGTTCGTATCTTTAGCAATTGCTCACATTCTTGTCTCTGTAATATGCATTGTGGCCAATGCTGGATAATAACAGTGTACAACTGGTGCCTGTATCTTCAGGAACCTGAGGTCAGAGGCCCAACAAAACAAGAATCATTAGGCGTAATTATGAACAGGGATGAGCAAGAGTCATCATTACATGATGTGTATGACCGGACGTCAATATTACATAATGTTTATTATATTTTGAACACCTGTTTTGTTCCTAGGTATGGTAATTTCTGGCTAATGATTAGGGATCATCTCAGAATGTGGCATCGGACATCAATATTTTACGCTTCGGACTGATACTGTTAATATATTAATGTCATTATATCAGTGTTTACAAACATTTGTCTGGGTGTGGGGGGGGGCTGAGTCCAGATGAAAGTAATTTCTTCTGATATCAGACATCAACGTTCTGAGATGATCCATTACCACTCCGGATTTGAAGTTCTGAGATGATCCCTTACCACTCCTGATTTGATGTTTTGAGATGATCCCTTACCACTCTTGATTTGACGTTTTGAGATGATCCCTTACCACTCCTGATTTGACGTTTTGAGATGATCCCTTACCACTCCTGATTTGACGTTTTGAGATGATCCCTTACCACTCCTTATTTGACGTTTTGAGATGATCCCTTACCACTCTTGAGGTGACGTTCTGAAATGATACCTTACCACCCTTAATTTGAGATAATAATTGACCTATCCGTCATGTGACCTGATGCCTAGCAAAACCTCCGTCAAACCATCAGAAAATGTGGTGGTTTGGACATTCCGTCATATATGTTGTTGAAATTCTGATCACAAAACTGTTTCTTTCTGTCAAAAACATAAGGCAAAGTTTTTAATATAACAACTGTATGCAGAATATTTGATTTATGAGATGTCATGCAGCAAAATAGTAATGTAATTCACCTATGTAACTGTTTTCAACATGGTTGGCAAAGGCAAAGGTTGACGAAGATCACGCGCAAAAATTGATTGTGATGTAGGCAAACTGCGATGTACTGGATACATCAGTTCCGTATAATAGAACAGACAAGATTGTTTTGAAGCCAGAAATTATTCGGTGCCGACTTATGTTGTACTTCATTGCAGGGATCGGGTGGTCGGTGTGTTCGTTCAAGGTCCAGCCTGGCAGTTCAAGGGCTGGCCGTGGAGTGGCAACCCCATTGAGATATTTACTAAAGGTCAGTATCTCAATCAATAAGTTGCCTTCCTTAAGGGTACATCTGCAGCAGAGAATTTTGTTGTTAGGTTTTAATGGCAGTGAACTGAAACTTTGTTAAAATCATTGAAGAAAAGAAAGAATTGTCTTTTATTGTGTGGTAATTTGCTGGGATGATAGTTAACTTTAAAAACACTTAACTTTTCCGGCATCTGGTATTCGAGAGAAGGAATGGCAACAGTGAATAAGTTAATAATTTGTCTGGTTATTTTGAGGAAAATGCAAAAAACGGTTGTACATACAAGCTTGCAAGTGAATAGCATTGGACACTAGGTAGGTTTGCATTGTTGCAAAAAAAAATTAAAGACGAGCGAAAATAGGCACCATTAAAAATAATTTTTTAAAATGAAATTGCTAATTTAATGTTATATTCTTTAACTTTTAAACTGATACACCTGCATGCTGCTGCAAATGAAAACTAAGAAATGGTGGTGCTATTTCTCAACATTCTAGGAATGGTGGTGCTATTTCTCAACATTCTTTCAGCATGTTGTCATGTTTGCAGTAAGAGCATTCCATCTCAAGTGGAACGAGACGTCCCTCGACAACAACATCAAGAAGTGGAATGTGCACGTGCTCAGTCTCGACCGCCACAAGCGCCACCTGGACAGGGCAATGCTGCAACAGTTCTGGGTCGTCCTCGACAAGTAAGGCTCTTTCAGTCGAGGCTTTCAGTTCCTCAATGTTTAATATATTGTTTTGACTATGCGTATCTATGCATTCCTGCTTGTTGTGATACTTCTTCTTCTATCACTTGTTCATTCGTCACTCGCACCCTCATATCTCATCCATCCACCCATCACTTATTCCCCAATACATCTCTCTGAAATGCTTCATTACCTGTCTTAATATGTGTCTTGATTGGTCCAAGTCACAGTATTACTTTCTCATAGACTTAATGAGAGCAGGTTGTAAAAAGAATTCTTCTCTAAAAAAGAAATGATACTAGAATATATATATATTGAAGGTACAGTCGAACCTTGCTTTACAGTCACCTCAGTGTTACAGCCACCTCACAATTAAGGTCACCCTAGGACAGTCCCAAATTATTTCTATGAAGTAATGTATATGAACTTAGTCCCACTAATATGATCACCTCGCCAGTCGAGTCATTTTTGTCCAGTTCCGAGAATTAACTGGTGTCGTCCGCGACCTACAGCTGGTCGACAAAAGATGGGGCAACGTCAGAACACTAGCAAACAACAGATCTGGGTGGAGTGCTTTGACTGCTCCATGTGGGAGACATTAAGTCTAAGTAAAAGTTGACGGTGTGATAGTGAACGTCCACTGATGATCACAAGTGTTGTGCCCATGAAATGTTCAAATTATAAACTGAACATTCATATCGTAAACACCTGTTAACCACTATGACCTTTTGACGTTCAGTGCGTCCACTTGGTTCCATGCAATCAAGACACGATGACATGAGAGGACGGTTCCGGGTAATGGAACAGGCAGCATCGCATTTGTACTTGTGCAAAACAGAATAACTTCTCTTTGAATGTGGCCAGGTTCAATGCAATCGTGGAAATAAGACACTGAACACTCGTCAGAAGTCTGGTACAAATCCTCAACTGGTTCAAACCTTGAAGGGAACTTTGAACAAATAAAAGTGTGGTGGATCCTTCCTGAGGTTGTGGATGAACATCTCAAAGTTTAGCGCCCGGGGTCCAAAGCATCTACGAGGAGCAGACGTTTATAAGACGCATAAATACATAAAGCCAGCTCGATTATAGTTAGACACTTTTTTAGGAGCAGTGGCTGAGAGGTAGAGTGCCCGACTGTCAGTCAAGGGGACTGGGGTTTGAATACTACTACCGACCGCTGTTTCGAAACAATTTCATTCACCCGATGATGTGTCTTTCAAAAGAGCCTTCTATGCCATTGGTCCCTTCTATCTGGTGTCTAAGGAAGGGGAAGTTAAAGATCTCCACTGGGGCTAAACGTACAACTTATATTGAACTCACTAAGATCACAACCATGGAATAGTCTACTTCATTTGAATTGTTTTTTGCAGATACATGGCGAAGTACAAGCCACACCTGAGGGTCTGAGTGACGTCGCTAGCAAGTGTGTGGAACAAGACTGTCAGCAGATGACCGCTTGCTGGGCTGTCCACTGTGATGACATGCCCAAGCAGGCTCCACCGGTGCTACGTGAACCACATCTGTCAGGTCACATGACGTGTCATGTGATCTCAAGGCTAATTCATGTGTAATGTTGGGCGAGTCGTACTTTTAACGCAGTTCCCGTTTTACCGCCATCAATATCCTCATCACTGTTAAGTTTAAAATAGTTCACGCTGTAGAAATACTGGTTACCTCGTGCAGTCGGCGTATGTAAATATGTACATATATACCAGTCGCATGTGCACTACTAAAGGCATTTTGTAAGTTTGTAGCAGAAGCATGCCGAGTGTATTTACACCATGTGTGTTTGTTATGGTATTGTCACCAAGTGCCAAGCCATGTCATTGCTGCAGCACACATAGGGCTGACAACTCACACGTTCTAGTGACATGAACTATTTGTACAGCTGCTTACTGACAAAATACTAGCGTGTGTAGATGGATCAGGAATTGAATGCATTTTAGTGGATATAAAGAAAATATATTATTAGAAAATTATGTTTGTTGTAAGGTATGAGATCATTTCTTGTAATCTGTATTAAAAGTGGTTTTGGACACTTGTTGTCTTGTAATGTTCCTGTTACCACTGAACAGTGGTGTTTTTATAGAAGAAGCACACGTACTCATGTGATTTGTGGTTACTGCATATCTCGGAAGCTACTTACTGTAATTTGTATTTCAAGCTTGCGTAGTCACTGATGCAACTGATGGATCCAGTGACTGACAGCATAATCACACTGTGACCTCCATTAAACTTGTCCCTACCAACAATGTGCATTACATCACTTGGACGACATGATATCTACCAGATCAATCTTTCCCACACACTTCTCGCTTTAATAACTTTGCTCTGTCTTTGTCTCACAGAAAAAACATTGGGCCATAATCTCAGCAAAATGTACGATGGAATGCCTGATATCCACCATTTTGTAAGCTTGAGATTTTGGTTTTATATAAAAAATTTACTTTGTTTTGCTGTTTTTTTTTAAATTCAAATGATTCTGTAGCAACACATCTGATTGGTTGATGCAGTAACTCGGACAAAGTTCAAAACCAAATTTATGGGGTCAGCACACTGATAGTTTTCCCATTGGCGACCATGTTAACATTTTGTCTGATTGTAAGAAAACGTGACCTAGAAAATGTATTAAACTTCTCACCTGCCGTTGTCATCATCTCATTGACATGCTGGTCGAGTTTAGTCAAAATCTAATATTTCTAGCTCTCTAGCTGCTTGTATATATGACACCTGTCAATACTTACAAATGGATGCAGGCAGTAATCCGGCTAAAGTGTCAACTAGCCAAATTGCTGCCAAATACCCTTCCGCTTAGTAAAATCAGCTAAAAAGACACCATTTTACTGTCAACAGCTTCTACAATCATATCTAGAAATATGACTACTCAAATGCACTTATGTCAGAGCAAGTGAATATTATAGTCATTTCTCAAAATATACTGCACTTTTTTAGTCTAACAGTGTCCTAACTCCTTATGCTATAGGCGTGATGATAATATGACCAACAATGATTGCCATTTGAGTATATCAAAATACCAATAAACCTGGGATGAAATTCTTCAACTAATTACCCCTCGGTAGTATAACTAGCAAAAATATACATTATCCAGTAGAGATAACTGTTGTTTGTAACAAGCTCTGGGTGACAGTCTTTATGGCAACAGCTTATATAAAAAACCAAGACCTTAGTTCGATATGTGCCAGGGGATGCAACATACGAGGGATGGTTTCATGAAGTATTTGTATTGGACACTCAACAAAGACTTGAACCAGTTATTTGCAATGCTGTGTAATTTCTGCGACTCTTCCAAGCTACGTAAACAATCCACTAATCGGTTGGAGGTGGTTTACGTAATTGGGATCAATCGTAGAAAACACGCATAGCAATTGCAAATAATTGGCAAACATGAACTTAAAACCTTAATATGAGAATAAAAAATGGAATGTTGAGGTACGCTCCACAAGCAGCGTATATTGAGACACATCTATGATGTTCAGTAGCATTGCAAATTGATGCCAATCTATCTCAATGTGTTAAAGTTGCATTCAAAGTTAACATTTTTAAGTGTATGTATAACATGAACAATATCTGCTTATCTCATCATCTTCACTTTCTCATAACCCATAAGGGTCGTTGAGGCACCACTGATGACTTTTTAACCAGCTCCACGTTTCCCAGTTCTCCATAGCCCTCTGGGAGTTTGCGAACTCCAGTCCAGTCCACTCTTTGAGGTTATCTTCCCACCTCTATTTTAGTCTACCTCTTCTTCTTCCTCCTCTCACAGTGCCTTGCAAGATGGTTTTTGCAAGGCCAGATGATCGTGAGATGTGGCCGTACAGCTTCAGTTTACGCTTCTTGACTGACTTTTGTGTTGATGCCTTGTGTGTTGCCGTATGCTGTAGAGGTTTTGTCAAGGCACTACACCAAGTTGACTCGTTCTTCTCCTGCTAGGCCGTCGATGTCATCTGTGAGGCGTAGGTTGGTGATTGTCCTGCCTCCAATGCTGATAGTGCCTTGATAGTTTTCGAAGGCATCATTCATGATCGTTTCCAGAAAGATGTTGAAGAGGGTGGGTGATAGTAGGCATCCTTGTCGAACTCAAAAACCAGTCTCCTATGGTGCCATTGAAGACGACTGCACTGATAACCTTATCATATAGGTGTTCAATAGTTTGGACTAGATTGGAGCCAAGGTTGTACTTCCTCATGGTTGCATATAGGGCCACATGCCATACCCTGTCAAAGGCTTTCTTAAAGTCTATGAAGACATGATACAGGCTTTGTTGGTGTTGAAGATGTTTTTGCAAAGGATTCTAAGGTTGAAGATCTGTTCAGTGGTGCTCCGTCCTGTTCGAAAACCTGCCTGTTCTTCTGTGATGATCTCTTCTGCCTGGGGTTTGAGTCTGTGGAGTAGGACCTTCAGCATGACTTTGCTCAGGTGACTGATGAGGCTGATTGTTCTATAATTTTGGCACAGCTGTAGGTTGCCTTTCTTGGGAAGCGTGATGATCAGTGACCGGGTCCTGTCTGCCAGATCTTGTTGCAGATTGTTGTGAGGGTGGTGATCAAAGCTTCTTCCCTAGCTTGAACCAGTTCTGCTGGTATGTTGTAAATTCCAGCTGACTCCTTTTTTCAGAGATTTCTATGCAGCCTACACTTCCTTATGAAGAATGGGATAGTCATCCTCATATAATCATGGAATGGGGTAGTCGTCCTCACATTTGATCATACTTGCTATCATATATGTCACTTTGACATTTTATGTTATACAATAAATTATTCTTTTGCAATATTCCTGGTTGCCGAGTAAGGCCTGCAGAATAATAAATGTATGGCATGTAGATATCATTTTTCATCTTTTGCAACATTTCATCTTAAAATTTGAGTTGCGAAACGTGACATACAGTGTATGAATCATGTTGATTCACTGGAAACTTGTATTAACAAGATGGACAATCTCAGAATGCAAAACTAATACTTGGTATGCTGTTAAAATCATGGGATTTACAATTTGAAAATCACCACCTCTTCTACAGCTGATGAAATTTACCAGTACATTTTCTATCTGACCATAAAAGAGCACAACGCGTCAATCTGTAGTATGCTAAAATATTATAACGCAATTTTATTGAAATGTACAGGCTGGCGTTGTGCTTGTAAGTGGTGTATCTTATGACTGCCATTATGGAAAGAACAGTGAATATACGTGGAGTAGAACAGTGAGTATTCATGGAACATATAGTGGTGAGTACTCATAGAATAGCACCATTACTCGTGGAATAGAAGAGTAAGTACTCATGGACCATAATGGAGTAGAACCTTTACTCATGGAGTAGAGCAATTACTCATGGTAAAGTACAGTGAGTACATATAGCTAAACAGTGAGTATCCAGGGTACTCAAGGAGCAGAGCAACAAGTACTCCTGAAGCCATGCAGAGAATCACTGGAGCTGTATGGGGTGCAGCGAGTGTATTGGTACGTACACATGGAGTCCTGAATCGATCACTGAAACAACATACCTTTGAATGACAGTGGAGCAGTGTGTGTGCGTGTGTGCGCATGCCAATATTTAAACAATTGCTCAACTAGTCGTTTAGTCACTAATTGTTGTCCATAGAAATATTTCCTGCCAGCATTGTCAAAGAATATACTGTTTCTGAAGATCTGTAGACCGACACACAATAAACCTGTCCTTAAATACAACTGCCAACCGTCAATAGGCGTAACAGAACTGCACTGGCATGCTTGTAAGTCAGCGATTGATACCAGACAGCCATTAGTGACTCAATACCAGTGACGTGTTAACATTGCAATACCGAAAGATTAAATATTGGCTTAAAACACCCGTGGACCGTTTGACTATCCTGACAATGGCTCGTAAGGAAAATCCAACATTAAACAGCATCCGTTATTAAATGCAAAAGCCACAGCAATATCCCCGAGGACACTACTTCTGTGAAAAACCAACTACAATGCCCCAGAGGCACGTGTTGATACCAGGACACTAACACAAGACCGCTATTATTTAAATTTTCTTTAAAGAAAAAAATTGGGCATGAGCTCATAAGAATATTAGTGAAACGGTCCCCAACTTTGAGTTTATATATATAATATATATACATATAATCAACTGCTCGCACCGGTACGTGTGTGGTGGTTAAGATACTAAGTCTTGAGTCAAAGTCACTGTGGCAGCAGCATTCATAGAAAGTAGGGTGTTGTCGACCGGGGAGGTATCACCCTCTCAGAGTCTGGCACGGCGCGGAACAGTTTTGCTTCCTTATTTTCGGTGTCACTGAACGCCAGCACGGCGGCGATGTTGCCGCATCGATAACAGTAGTTTGGTGCCGACCAAATTGTGACGAGTTTGTCCTCGAACATGTACTTGTATCCTGGAACAGGAACAGTTTTGTGTTTTCTCGACCCATGTTTAGCCTTTTAAAGCAATTCTTTGAGAATTTAAATCTCTATATTGTACACTTTTATTCATCAATCCTATTGCCTACTATTGGACAATATTAACAGTTTTTGTCCTGGCGGTGGGATCTGTAGTTCAGACAAAAATGTAACAAACATATATGGCGGACTAAATGAAAGTAAAAAAGTAGCGTAACCCTAGACAAAACTACTTTGTTACACATAAAAGTTACTCAAGTAAAGTAATGAAGTAGTTTTACTTTGTCACATGACATTACTGCATTCCACACAAGAAATCCAATCACTACTCCACACCAGACACACTCGTGTGCACGAACACCAAACATACACACCCATACGCACCAAACACCCCTCCAGTGTGATCACACCACACAATACTGGCAGGTACCACACATTTCATACTAACACCAACTTTGGGACATACCAAGCCGCATCAAAATATAATCCCGTCAAGTATAAGAAACTGGCCAACAAATGGAACATGTGTCAGACCAATAACTGAGCAATAAGCAATGAGAGTTTCAGAGCACTTCACCACGTGTTACTAATGTCCTAGTCTTACCTTCGTGTACTAACTGATGTGCTCGACATATCAACTTGAGGTTGTTGATGTGAACAAACTGAAACAGCATAAACAAAACCTTTTCACTGTATCCTGTTAACTCAACCGTAATTGGTAACTTTTGTATGTAAATCTAAATCGTTTATCCTATTCCCCAGTGCATACATCCATCTGTTGATTAAGTTAAAATGGCATAACCATTTGCAACTGTGTTACCCCTTGATTTTCACATGCCCCTGGGCTTGGGTTTCAGGGTATTTTGATTCGAAAGAACACATCATTATTGTTTCATTACACATCATTTTTAAAAGATGTACATTCAGAGATAAGTCTAGAAACTTGAGCAAAAATGCTCATGTATGCTAGAATAACGTTTTCACAAATAATCAGAATGCGTAACATTGAGATGGGCATCTCACACTGCTGCAAGTTGAATTACCTCGTTCGTGACTCGAGCTCCAAACAACCAACCAGCCCCTCGAGGGCTCATTGCCCACGTGTCTACATCGTCTGGATCCGACCATACCAGATGTAATCGGCAATCAAGGAACGCAACAAGACATGTCATGTAAAAGTAAAGTAAAAAAGGTATGTTCTTATATAGTGCAGTATCCAGTCCTCAGGACTGCTCAAAGCGCTTTACATTTTACTCCCTGGTAGATCTGTTCAATCGAACACCATCTTGACTTCTCAGGGAAGCATCCAGCCATGCTGCAATTAATCGCGAAGATTATTCGTACACAAATATCCACCATTGTCTGTAACCAGGTGCTCATTCATACAACTGGAGCAATGTAGAATGAACGTACTTGCCCAAGGTTCGACATCAAAGCACAGGATTCGAACCCAGGTTCTCTCGATCGAGAGTCCGAAGCTCTAGCCCCTGCGCTATTGCACTCCACAAAACACCAACTACAAGACAAATAGTTAAAAAAAAAGTTCCCTTAATGTGGATAGGTGAACTGGAGGTAGATCTGCATGTAATTGTTGACAGAAAGACCATTAAACAAGTGAACAGCTTTGTATACCTGAGCGGTACAGTGTGTGAGGATGGAAGGAGTAGTAAAGAAATACAGAAGAGGGTGCAAGCAGGAGCAGCAGCATGGAAGAGGGTAGAAGGCATTACGTGGGACAGAAAACTGAAGAAACAACTGAAAGGAAAAGTGTCGGAAGCCTGCGTTGTACCAGCCTGTATATATGGGTTGGGAACACTGCCACTGACAGAGACAGGAGGAGAAACTACAGGTAACAGAAAACAACTGGGTCAGAAGAATATGTAGAGTAACACGAGAGGATAGAAGGAAGATGAAGGAATTGAGAGAGGAGATTGGAATGAAAAAACACCTAAAGAGGAAAGTAACCGGCAACAGAATGAGATGGGTGGGACATGCACAAAGACAGACTGCCGAAGAGCGTGGAAATAGAAGAGGGTGGCAGACGGCGGAGAGAAAGACCAAGGCCGAGATGGAACGACAGCATAAAACGAGACCTGGGGAGGGCTGGCGTGAACAGCCATGAATGGATGGCAATTGCGGACGGGAGAGAGAGAGGTGGAAAGAACTGATAAGAAAAGTAGAAGTGGACCTCACCCCATAAGGGGAAGAAGATTCAGATGAAGATTGCAATTTTGAAAATCATCCAAACTGTTTCTTGGTTAAACACTAAATAAACTAATAGTTTGTCGGACGTTTTTAATTTTACCAAAAAACTACACACATGGCCTGTACAAACATTGCACAAATGGCCAGCATGTCATAATGGGCATGATTTTCGCAAAATTACTTTCAATGAGATGTGCGAAAGAAGAATCCAAGAGAAGCATTTAATAAAAGAGAAAAACTAGAATGCTCTGAGATACACCGAGAGATACACTGCGCTGTAGTTTATATGAAACAAAATATATGCTTTTGGCAACTATTAGTTGTTATCAACATTTGAACTGAAGATTTTGGCCGACGAAGAAAGACTGAGAAAGGATATCACAAAAGGCGCCCTTGTGTGGAATCTCTTGATTGCGTTCTATGGTTCGTATTTGGTCGAGAGTCTTGATGTCTGGTGAGAGTCCGCCATGAACACACAGCACTGACTCATCTATGATCTGAACACAGCAAACACATCACATTGATCAACATCACTCAACAATTTTATAACACACACATACACGTTTAAAATGCCAGGGCATGGCACACTCGTGATTCCTGAATTGTCAACAAATTTACACTCCCTTAAGCTTAATGGATGGCAGCGAAAATGTTGGTTTGACAATGTCAAGGAGTGGACGGCCCTCTCTGTGCCAGAGCTCCTCACCATAGCCACGAACAGAGAAGAATGGCGAAACATTGCAGTTGCAGTGTCGCTTATGTCCCTCCAACGACCAAGTCGGTTAAGGGTATCCACTACTCGAAAACGCCCATATAACCAATATGCCATATCTCTGTTAATATTGAACATATCATAACCACATTTGGAGCACTGATTAGAAAATTAATGGTATATGTGTGAAATATGGGCATGTTTGGTTGTGTATTACCATGGCAATGAACATTTCAAGTGAGATGGATTTTCACATCCTTGAAAATTATTCTGAGCTAACTGTATGTGTGATCATGCAACTGTCAATAATCATTAGCTAGAATACTCCTTTGTGCAATAAGGTGGTTTTGGGCAAGGATATCTGACTTCAGTGACTGTTGTTCAGGTTTGAGCATTTTTCAAGACGTCATGAAAAAACCTCAAACCTAAAGTCCCATCTCACAACTTTTGACAACTGCATGATCACACATACAGTTGTTAGCTCAGAATAATTTTCATGGAAGCATGCCCCTCTATCACACTAGAAATGTTGATTGTCATGGCACTGCACAAGCAAATGAGCCCACATTCCACAGATCTTGTACTATTCATTTAACTAATTAGTACTCCAAATTTGGATATGTTCAGTACTAAGAGAGATATGGCCTATGACCGTTTTCGAGTAGTGGCTACCCTTTAGGGTGAAAATCCATCTCACTAGAAACGTTCATTGCCATGGTAACACACAACCAAACGTGCCCATATTTCACACATCATATACCATTCATTTTTCTAATCAGTGCTCCAAATCTGGTTATGATATGTTCAGTATTAACAGAGATATGGCATATTGGTTATATAGGCGTTTTCGAGTAGTGGCTACCCTTAAGGGACTAAGTAAGTATAACTTATTTGGAAATTGTACATGATTTTATTGTATTGTACAATGAAACCATTTTGCAAATATGTATAAGAGGTCTTAGCAACCAAAAAAAAAACATTAGTGTCACAATAAGACAGATGGGTCCAAACACTTACAGCTGCTATAGTAAGTAGGTCAAACACCTTGCAGCAGTACCGCCACGCATTGGCATTGCCATACTTTGTCTGGCATTCATCTGTAACATTAATAGCATAAGTCAAAGTAACTGTCCGACTAAGCAATTTGTCATCACAAATCTCAAACAACTATCTATTGCTCGGTCCTTTCGGTGGCACCATTTCAAATACATCCTTAGGTATTGATCTGTTTAGATTTGAGTAATTGGATAATCAGAATTGCATTACTACCTATGATAGACATATGTATGAAGAACTGATTAAACATAATTAAATTGATAGAACCAGTCCATGTGTAGAATAGCTTAAGGCAAGATGGTACTCCTGAAATGGCAAACTCAATTAAACACTCCATAACTTGGCTAATACGTGATGGATTTTGATGAAATTTTCAGCAAGGTGTAAACATATGACATGAAAATTATGCATTTTAACTCTAACTCATTTGCCTACAAATGTCACTCTGTAATAAAAAGTAGCAGTCACATATTAATGATATTTTGCAGGGATGTAACTAATAAGATGTTTAAAAGAATGAGCCAAAATTTAAAAGTTGCTGTCATTTTTCCGACATTAACATAAAATGATGCCACCAGCGATAAAAACACATATCGTCGCCCATGTCTGTTATTCACAGAATTCACAATTTTCAACATAATTTCATTCTTGTGCCTCCTCTCAGGCAGTATAGCATCAATAACATTTCTTCCAAATTTCATACAGATATTTGTAATATTTATTGAGATAAATGGGAAATAATCGAAGCTGAGAAAAACACATTTAAAGTTTCAGTATGTGGTATTAGCAAGTCTCGTGCATAATTAATTAGGTGAAAAACGAAAACAAAAGGATATACAGCTCTCATGAAACAGGCGAAATGTCAATTTATTTGTTTGTTTTTGTAAAACACTGTACCATATACTGAAAGTAGATAAGTAATAGATGCTATAGATGCAAAAATTATTATTATTATTTTTCAGGGGTACCATCTTGCCTTAATTAGTTCACCTCGAGATTGCTGTAATAGTTTCTTAGAATAGCCATTGCACACATGCATACCCATGCTCATATACATATTAAGTGATGCTTACTGAGGACAGTTTTGTTAAACCTAACAGAAATGCGAGGCAACTAGCCACTATCACTTGCTATTGGACTAGAGGAACCTTCATCCATGTCAACAACACCGCCAACTGACACCTACCGTAGAACCCGTACACCTGAGTAATCTGTCTGCTCTCATGATTTCCCCTAAGAAGTGTTATGTTGTCTGGCCAGCTGTAAAGACAATACACAGGTTCTAGTCACAATACAGATACTCTTAATAAATATGCGACTCAGGAAATACTACACCGTGCCACATTGAACCCCTTCATAAGAATACACAATAGGGTAATCCCAGATAAAAAATTACATCAGGCCAATACCTAACATGATGGTCAGTCTGCGTAACTTAATCATGTCATCATAGCTCATGTTAATCAGTTAATGAAAACAATTAGAATTGCCAGCAACTTTGAAGAGATATGCATGGCTTACTCAGCCGTCAGTACTTACCGGGCTTTTAAACATAGTAACAATGTGAAAGTCTCCAGGCTGTAGTATCCCCGGTCAACAAAATCACCCTATCAACAAACAAAAGCAAGAATTAATCATTCTTCTTGCTGATGCAATCAGCAATAATACATACAGCCAGCAGATAACCTAATTAATGGTTTTATTAGTAAAATAAAAATGGGCCTAGATCATATCTTTATATTGCATTGATAATTATGTCCATTGCTGTTTTAACGTTTCTCAGGTTCTACCAGTGCAGTAGGGATTCCCATTACACATTATAGTTACAGGCCACATGGAGGCATTCTGTTTGACACTGGGACAATGGCAAGCTGCGAGCCCAGGATAGTCCAATACACAGGCTTACAGCATAATCTCTGTCACCCAGGCCACTCCACTCAGCCACCCCAGTGATTAGAGATGGGCAAGTCTACTATCCAGTTATAAATAGAGATCAGTGCAGGAGGCTTACAGCAGTAGGAACATAGTAGGACAATTTAGCATTTTGGGGGTCCCCGAGTTGTCCTTAGAATGTTTAAATCAAATACAGATTTCTAGTGTATAGTGGCACTATCACATGAAATGTCTATGCAAAATCAGAGAAAAAGTGAAGTTTAAAAAAAATAGGCAAAATGTGAAAAATTACAAGTTTTTGGTGCCCTGGGGGCCCTTAGATTTATTCAATCAGATACAGATTTCTCGTGCACAGTGGCAGTACCCTAAGATACATCTATGCAAAATTAGATAAAAAGTTGCTGAACAGTTTCCGAGATATGGCAGGTAACGGCGCACAGTGCACGGCGGACGCAGAGTGATTGATGGCTTTAGTCCAATGGACCTTCGGCCCAAGGAACTAAAAATGAAATAAAAACTAGCGTGAAATTTAACATAGGTTATATCCCACTTTCATACACAAGAGTCAATACCTGACTAGGCATGCGAGTAAATTGATTCAGACAGAATTTTTTTCTGAAAGTGTATTATGCCATCCAGTCAATGTTTTTTTTGGGGGGCAGACACTAGTATGTTTAGTCAATCAAGTCGGTCTACTTGAAATAGCTCTAAGTAGGTACTTAGCGAGTTCAACTTGACAAAAATATATACGACTCACCATAAAGACATAATGTGTGTCGGGAACCTCGCCACTTGTTCGAAACAGCTCCTTCAAGTCATAGAACTGAAATTGTGTTGAAACATAATATTAATATTTTAATAACACAGCCATATTGCACCAATCAAATCTACTAGATGATACTGTATTCATATATATACATGCTTGAAAATGTACTAAAACCATTATAGAGAAGTATCCATTCAAAATAACTAACATTCTAACTTTATTTCTGTTGTATGTACTGTGGTTTACCTGGGTGTTGCGCATATTCAATTTTATTTCTTGATTTCACAACTGTGAGACTCTCTTTTGAGTTAAAAATATTCCACATAGGCCAAAACTATCCCCTACCTTGTGTGAATGCAACCAAGTCCCCAACTCAATTAGACGTTTTGTGACAATGTTTGTGTGACAACTCACCTGGCCGTGAATGTCCCCACAGACTGTGACAGGTGTGGAGATTGGCTGTACATTGCACTCCTCCAGCAGTAGTTCACTCACAAGGTCACACAGCTTCTGCAGGTCGCCAAGGAAACAGTTTGGGTTCAGTTACAAATTTCAATGCATTATACAGCTCACATTACTGTACAATAACACTGCTTTACGTACCATTAAAAAAAATCAATTGCCTATAAGGATTAGTTGTAATAGTCGATAGGTTTATTGCCTCAACTTAAATTACATTAATCACTTAATGTTGCAGCATTGTACCCATTAACATTATGGTGCTTCAAAAATCATTCTGGTTTGCATTAAATATAAAGTTTACTTTAACTGCACTATATCATTGGAAAGTACAACTACATTGTTTTATAAAGGAATATTACATTGTATAAATTCACTACTGCTCATTTCTAGATATTGTACCTAGATATTCTAGAATTTGTGAAATCTTGCTATGGCTACCAGGGGTTCAAAAAGATACATTTTCTACATCACGCACTGACACTTGTATTTCGTTTACTGGAAGTTTCTCTATCGCAATATGGAGACATGGAATACACTCATAAATCTTTAGGTACAGGTGTAACAAGCATTCTTGTCATACCAACTGAATTTCTGGGTACCTAGGATTTTTGGCAGTAGGAGTTTTGTTTTATTTATGGCTAAACACTTTAATATTATATTCTTCTTCCATTATGACCTACATTGTTTTGTTGATGATTCTCTTGTAGAGATTTTGAGAATGAGACCTCCACTCAGTGAGTCCACAACAGATTTTTTCATTTCCCTGCACAAGATATTTGCATCTGCTGGCAAAGTCACCAGATAGAAGGGACCAATGGTTTATACTTTACAGCATCTCTTCTGAAAGACACAGACAACTAAGGGCAAACAAACTGCTCAAGTTTTGACACAGCAGCCTAACCAGTACTGAACCATAGATACCAGGATGCGAACTCCAGTTCCTCTTCCTTACAGCCCTCTAACCACTCAACTACTGTATCCTGGGACATTATTATAATTTACAGTCAGGTCACAGAAAGTCATTAAGGTGGATCTGGTGGCAAAGACATGCTTGTTTTTAGAAAAATTTGCATGTTTGTAAGCACAAACATATTATTAACATTCACACGGGTTTGTTTTGAGAACAAAAACATATTACGCATGCTACAGCTTCTTTAAAATATTACAACAATGTTGAAAGACAGCCCAAACTTGAAGTGTACTTTTGCCACAACCCCTTCACTGATTGTAAATCAATCCCATGTAATTTGGCGGACATGTAAGGCCAGCTTGCATGCCAAGTTATACCTTCGTAATTATAGCAATTAAAAAAAAATTACATTAAGTAATGCTTCCTGTTTGTCATTGATAACAGACATGTCACCAGATAGGTGGGTTTTGCATAAAATGTGACTTTTTTCACTGGCAAGTCATTTGTTTTAATACAAATTGACGGAGACACCTGTTTTTTAGATATCCCCGTGTTTTCCCGCCAACTAGGCCCTGCAATCTGTATTTGTAATGACTAAATGTCGAACGACTTTGTGTTTACAACTGGCCTACAGCCCAACATGCTATTCTGTGTCTTGGTGGCACCTGGTTGGTCAGGGGTCAACCCCAGGTTACTGACAAATTGCGGTGTTGTCAAGTGTGGAACAGCGTTCAGTCGCAAAACAAGAAGACTACCGCCAGCATTGGTTATTTAACATCACGATGCAATTACGTAATCTTCATAAAACAAGATACTGGTATCAGAATAACCAGACTATACATTATGCGTTCACAGCGAGCAAGTTTACACTCGCGGACATCTGACTGGCGTGAAACCGATGTCATCATTTCTACGGTAAGGTCGTTATAGTTTCCAAGAATTTGAATGGGAATTCCACTGAGACACATAAAGTAGTAGTTTTTAAAAGACGGCCTGGTGACATATGGCATTAATGCCACATTTTCATTTGTAGTAGATATGTTCATGCCAACACCTACTAATGTTCTATGAAGAAAAAAGAAAATAAATCGACTGACACGATAGGCACCCAAGCAACCTTAAATAGTAAAGTATTCACCCCTGGTAGACATACTGTCATATCCTCCCCCTTGTTTACTATATTGTCCAACTTCCTGACAATAGAATAGAGCTAGGCTGTGTATTAATTTAAAGGGAGACAGTCTGTTCCTCTACTGAAATTAGTCAGCGTAGTAATCTATGAAAGGAAGTCTGCCGTGTTGAACGTGGGAAATTTTTGAACATCAAAGGGTATTTTGGTTAGCTCAGGCCAGCTCGTTTATATTGCCAATAATGTTTGTTTTGAAATTGGATATCTTGTTTACCATTTGAAAATTGAACATACTCCGGGCCGGGGCGTATCTTCCAAGACCAAATTGTGAACGTTGTTACGGGCGTACAAAACACAAGTTGGTAGGCAGTATACCTTCAACGTAGTTATTATTGTCTTAAGAACATTATATCAATTAATAAATGATAAACTAGCAACAGACAGCCTTCCTTTAACGCAGGTGTACGTTGACATTGGTATGAGCTAGTTGAGGCATGAAACGGATACCCCATGATTGGCATGAAACTTATCAGTTTTCTTTTCTAGACTAATGAAATGTTGTTTTTCCGACTTAATTCAACGCCGAAACAAATGTTTCTTTTAAAACTATATCAGTTTTATTATAATCTTTGGATATTTTGTAATAAACCGAAGAAATGCATTACCTTTAGGTCATTTTCTGGCAAATATTTACATTGTTTTGCAATTTCAACCCATTTCTCGATATCCGCCATGATGATACTCCGCGAGACTTCCACGTGATTTCCTGAATGCGATTTTCCATATCCGGAATGCCATCGGAGCACAGTAGTTGGCTCTCGCAATTTAAACAGACCAAACAAAATATAATGTTTCTCATTTGAACACACTGTTTTGTACAGCACGCGGATATTTGCTGTTGTAGTTTTTTAAATACGTATATTTAAGGTAAAAAAATGTTGTACATACAAACAGTTAGATATGCAAAACATTGACTTGAGAATAATATTATATGCTATATTTTTTTACATATTTCTGAATACAGTTTTGTACATGGGGCCAATAAAAAAAATTACTGTAGTTAACACCGAATGATCGATGGAATGCAAACAATAGTTGCGTACATTTGTGTTCGTTAATGTGAACAGATTACCTGCTGATTGTGTGGGTGCTAGTAGCGTGAATATGTTTAAAAATAAAATCGACACATACCTCAGACGGGCGGGATACACATAGATAAACAGGTCGGACTCTCGATAAGCCAAGGGCTTCCTTGTCCACCTGCTACCTAGAGTTAATTCTCTGGGTGGCAATCTTGTTAAATCTTGTTACATCGGTCACACTAATTAAGTGCGTATAGCTAGCAATATGCAGGTACGCGCATGTTTCCTGTAATTAAATTAATGTTGCAAAATTAATTCCACTTCATTCATACACAGGACGCACGATATGGTGGTGCATGCCTACGTACGCTAGCCCTAGCAGATCTCCTATATGCATTGTTGTATATGTAATTTAACTCCTGGCGCGCGCGAGGCTGATGCACACTCCTTTAAAGATCTATATAGCCCGTTCAGTACTAGAATATGCATGATCAGTGATCTTGAACCCCCATCATATATGACGCTCAAGTCTGACAGCGAGGTGGTACATGCAAAGGAAATCGAGCTGCCAGGCGAATCTTCCAAAATTTTAGAACAACAATTAATTAAGCGTCTCGATCGATTGATTTGCTCTCGATCGTCACCAGACCTGAGCTTTCAAAACTTGAAACAGGAAGTAAGGTAGATAAGGTCTGTACAGTTATAGAAAAACGCCACCCAATCAAGTAATCCACCAGAGGGCATCATTCAATGCTCGCAATTCCACATTACAGGTCAGCCGGACCAGATACCTAGCTCCTCGGTTTTATGAAACGTTCAAACAGCAACTGGGATCGAGGCTGGGCGGCAATCATTTTAATCTAACATTGCATATATGACAACAATATAAAGTGTAAACAAATCATTCTACCATTACTCATGATTTTTATTCATATGTCGCTCATAAAATAATCTCCCATAGTGTGCATACGAAACATATCAACACAATGTATGGGATATTTCCCTGAAATCAAGGCCTCCACGTGTATGATTCTGGAAAACAAATTATGAGGCATAGCTAGTCTGGCATCACAGAATTGCATGTTTTTGTATTATTGAAGCCGACAGGACAACTATTGAATCAATGCCAATGGATATGATCACAAAGAGGTGATCCAAGACTTCAAGTTAGATGTATTTAAGTAATCTGTCACTAGACATATTTAGGTGTCCATGCAGCGCTACGAGGTGATCCAAGACAACAGGCCAGGCCGGCGTTCTGGGGCACATATCTTTAGTATCAAATATACTATAAGGCATCAAAGTCAAAGCAAATGGTCAAAAGCTTGAAACAGTATCCAGCTTCAAACTTCAGGGTGCAATTATCACAGATGAGGGGACAAAACCTGAAATGTTATCCAGGATTGCACATACAACAGCATTATGACTAAAAGCTATCTGGAACGACAACAACATCTCACTCAACTCCAGAATCGGACTGATGCGCTTCCTTGTACATCATATAAATATTCCTTTACTCTTGCGAGATATGGGCCATTAATTACAGCAGACCTGCAAAGACGAATCCAGGCCATGGATATTGTTATATGTAATATATATGTAGTGTGCTTGTCACACATTGGACTGGTTGTTAGGAGACAATGTCCTTAAGAGGCTGCAACCCTATAGAAGACGCGTACATTATACAGGCTGGCAGTGGCCAGATTAATGAAGTGTCATGGGGGCCCGGGGCACCGGACCTTATAGGCTGCTATTGCTGTACTGTAGTAAACAAGGACTCTGTGGGGAACACAGACCGTAACAGACCAGCTAGGCAAAGATGTGTGGGGAACACAGAGACCGTAACAGACCAGCCAGGCAAAGATGTGTGGGGAACACAGAGACCGTAACAGACCAGCCAGGCAAAGATGTGTGGGGAACACAGAGACCGTAACAGACCAGCCAGGCAAAGATGTGTGGGGAACACAGAGACCGTAACAGACCAGCCAGGCAAAGATGTGTGTAATAATGTCATTTTCACCCATACGGCTTTGGAAATGGAGCATCTCAGAAGAAACTTGGCTCCAGCCAGCACCATAGGCATGCTGAACAGTTTGGGACGCATGATGCTTCAACAGAGCATGTTGTAGCAGAATGTGATATGGTGCTTGTATGCCTTTATAACGGAAACCGGAAGACAGTATAGTTTATTTGAGGTACAGAGGGTTTTGTGAGAAGGTGACAATCAAGAATTCGCACATTCAGCCAAATACGTTAATTCCGACATTTGCAGCAGCCTACTATCACAGCATGCGGGTGTACCAACAAGTGCAAGAGTGGATGGGTGTAAGCCACTTGAGACCAGAAGGTTGGGGATGGAAGACGAGCGACGGTTGTTTTCTTCCCGACATGACAGACCTGCCCCCAGCACTTGATGTCTTGTTGCACACAATCCGGTGTAACTGCTCCATAGATTGCAGTTCGTCAAGGTACACATGCCGCAAGAACAACCTTGATTATTCCATGCTCAAACTAAATGCAGAGTTACGTAAGTGATGGGGTGGAGATGGGCAATGAGTAGTCTTGCGTTTTTCGATGGAGAGAAAAAATCAAAACTAATCGTGATAATGTACTAGGGGTTTTAAGTCATACTTGTAGTTTAATGTTTTAATGATTCCGTGAAATTCAGATGCTGGTTCTAATTTAAAAGCAATACATTTAGTCGGAATTGGTGTGAATATTTCAGTAATTAACATAACATATTACCATTTTAACCATTACGTAATTCGGCGATTTTACCTAAATTAAGTTTTTGTGTGGAGCGCATAGGACTCCCATCGAGTGAACTCGGTTTCAAATCCTGTTGCACCCTGGACAAGTTCATTTACCCTACGTTGCTCCAGGTACCTGGCTATAGACAGTGGTGGATATTTGTGTACGGATACTCTTCGTGCATTAACTGCAGCGTGACTGAATGCTTCCCAGAGAAGTCTCGACGGTGTTCGATTGTACTGGTCTGCCAGGGAGTAAAGGGTGAGGCGCTTTGAGCAGTCCAAAGGACCGAGTACTGCGCTGTATAAGAACTTACCTTTTTGAGCTCCAGAGATTCATGTATGTACCTGTTTTGATCTTATATCACGGAAAGGTTCATTACAATTATTATGCGCTATGCTAAAATGTATTTGTGTTATGTTACGTATACGAATAATGCTCATGACAGTAGCATATTAATAAAAAAAATTACATGGTAATGCAGATTATAATCATGTTATAGGGGGTGATTACGACAATTGTTCCTCGATTAAGTTTATTAGCTAGATTAATGTATTTATATGTTGACTTTATATCAAGGGGTCATTATAATTATTATACATAATGTTCCCCTGTCAAATGTACTTGCGCTATGTTGCGTGTACGATAGATACTCATCAGAGTAACATACTTAATTATGCTGAGCATATTCGTGTTATATGGAATTGGACAATTCCTGCATGTTTTAATACCAATAATCATTTTTATTGGAAAACTAAGGCAATAGTAAAACATTTTAATGTCTATGTATGTTGTTTTGTTCTCTGAAAATGATGTGTTCGTATTTACGAGCACGCATTTGATTATTTGAGGTTTACAAAACGTTATCTTGCCCATTATTTATCCCGAAAATAAACTAGTTACGAAATCGCAGAAGAAAAAGCTACTGAGTGGGCCCCAACATTTGCGTAATTTTGACAATGCTCCCCAATTTTTAGAGCTGTATACTTTTGATATGTTATCTAGGGTATAGAATTGCTTCTGTTGCAATTTGTTCCAACATGAGCTTATTTTGGTAATACAATTAAGGCCTGGACTATAATTACGGCAGGAGTTGCAATAAATGTGGAATGCGAAACCAATTTGTACGAAGCTGCAGTCGCTTGGTCAAAACACAGCAGACGCAGAAGAAGACGTCAGTGCACACAGTAAGCAAGATACAAACAGCCATGCAGACGGCAACATGATTGTATGTGCAATGCACAATTCAAGAAACAGCGAATGGGACGCTGTTCTCGACATTTATGGTCGAGGCTTGGAAGTCAAGATTGACATAGGAGCATCATGTAACGTGATGTTAAAGCAAGGGTATGATGTACTAAATGCTCGACGACCGACAGGCATACGATTGAGCAAGACGAAGCTTGAATCGTGTGGGGGACATCGTCTTAGTGTGCGAGGAAAAGCGTCCTTCACAACCGAATACAAGCGGAAGTATTATCGGGGCGGCAGCTGCCCCCTGCCCCTCCGTCCCCGCGTCTATGCACGTACACCATGACATCCGATATGTCCAAAGAGCGCACCAGGACAGCCACAGACAGCGATCGAGGGTATAACCTTGCTGAAACAGACCATATGACGAATGGATGGCCTCAGGATAAGAAGTCATGTCCTGAAGCAGTAACGCCATACTGGATAGTTCGGAATGAACTTGCAGAATACGAGGGGATCGTATTCAAAGGTCAACAGATCGTGGTGCCAGTGGCGCTACGCAAGGCTGCAATCATATATATGTGTGTGTGTGTGTGTGTGTGTGTGTGTGTGTGTGTGTGTGTGTGTGTGTGTGTGTGTGTGTGTGTGTGTGTGTGTGTGTGTGTGTGTGTGTGTGTGTGTTATATTCTACAATGCACTACAATCGATCTCCAAGTTTAGTCATTACTATATCCCCATATGTCGTCCATCTCAGTTGATTGTGCACGTCGCTGATTGCAGGCAATATTCAACACACTGGTACTAGTTCGCATGGCTACTTTATTTCGGCTACTCCCTGTTTACTACAGTCTGAAGTGATTCGCTCTGATAGGTATAATGACGTTCAGCTATGCACAAACACTCGATCCAGGCTGATCGGCTAACTCACCAACTGGTGTTTATTGGGCGTAGTGATACATGCGATAATGTAGTTCGCTATAGCAATTATGGTATGTGCTATATCACAACACAGTCTTCACTTCACTTCACTTTCCCATAACCCGTAAGAAGCTATGGCGCACCACTGACGATTTTTTTGGCCAGATCTCTCCACGTTTCTCTGTTCTCCACAGCCTTCTGCATGGGAGTCGGCGAATTCCAGTCATGTCCACTCTAATGTTGTTTCCCCACCTCTTTTTCTGTCTACCTCTTCTTCTTTCCCCTCTCCTGGTACCAGGCCAGATGATCGTGAGACGTGGCCTTACTATGCACTTCAGCTTTTTACTACAATACAACAGCCTATGTGTGTGCCGAAAATCGACTGGTGTGTGCCTAGGGTTAAGGCAGAGTCTCATGCCCCTCCATGACACATAATTAATCTGGCCACTGCCAGCCTGTATAGTGTCTACTAGGGTTGCAGCTTCTCAAGGACACTGTCTCCTAGAAACCAGTCCAATGTGGGACAAACACACTACACTACATGACATCTCCCTTTTTCGCAAACAAAAGTAAGACTGTACTTCACAGAGGGTGGAAGAGAATCGACCAAGATGACATGCAGGAGCTGTCAGGAAGGAACTCGTCAGTGGTGTCCAAACGACCGCCTGGTTGCGGGATAGAAAAAAGATGCTACTTTTCCGCCACATGCGGTCCCCGTGACCTAGCTAATTCCTGTGGTTGGCTTTATGAAGCGTTCTTAAAGTTAGTATGTCACGTCATCAGCCCAGGTATTCTTATATTTTTTTTTTTTTTTTTCTTTTTCCATTGACTACGTCGTACAGGGAGCCTCATCATGCATTGTTTTTTTGGAGAGACCTATTGATCACGTGACTTGGCCACACTATTGCAATTTGTGCCATATCTCCCTTTGGACACCGAGTGGCTCACCAGCAGCAAAATTAATATAAAAAGTAGTGCATCAATTACTGTAATTAACCACCTTTGTGTTTCTTGAAATGTATAGCCAGTTAGTACCAGAGGTCAATGAAGAAAAACAAAAAGAGGCGAATGAATATAGGAAACGCGAATGGAGCTCGGCAGTCGTGGATAAAGATACGGCTGGATGTCTCCAGTTGGCTGATTATTATAGTCCGTCGACGGTCCACCTGCTTACTAAATCCGTTGTCACTAGAAATGTCCACCGCTATGAATATTTTTTTAAATCCAAACATTACCTTTATATTGTCATTATTTTTACTGTTTTTCTCGGCATAATCGCAAAAATTATTACGACCGTATATATGCGGAATGTTATATCATCAAGCTCAACGTTAGTAGTAATTAATATTATGGGGGTGTTATGCAGTTTAACCACTGGTATTGTATAACCTGTACATATCTTTTTAGGCTCACAGTTAAAATCATAAAGAGCATCCTCAAAGACACGAGAGTCTGTTTTTCAACAAAAATACTACGAAGTAATCTCACTACCTAACGAAAAAGACTTCGGATATATAATGTGGCGCCACCTAGTGAATATAGTTTGTGTAATTCCAAGGGTTAGTCACATGATGACTTCGGAGGCAATTGGCCAATCAGCATTTAGATTCGTGCATGCCGATAGCCTTATCGGATTTCATCAATATGGCTGAGGAAGGTTTGTTATATTTATTCATACAAAACCTATTGAATGTGCATCTAAGATCATGATATTCGTGTATGGCACTGTTTGCTTGAATATCTATACCGTACATTATCCAACTGAATCAAACGGAAATAGCCTAACTTAGTAATATTAAGCCAATAAACTGGAGGTAACTTAAACTTGGCAAGTGACAAGCAACACTGTCGGCGACGGTGTTGCTGTCTGCCAGTTCCAGGCCAGTAGTTGTCCAGATGATTATTTTCAGAAAATAAACCTTTATGCACCATTAGACAGATGTATTGTTAAGAAGAATTAGGGTGATTATCTTAAAAGTGTACATTGAGTAGTATTCACTAAACGCCACTTTGAACTGGAGAATTAACCCGTCCATAATTTTGTATACATGTCACTGACACTGTCAGTGTGTCACTGTCAGTCAGAGGCAGTGTCAGTGTCGTGACAGTGTCACTGTCAGTCAGTGTCGTATCAGTGACAGTGTCACTGACGCTGTTAGTATTGCTGCTATTTACACAATAAGTCAGATTATATTTTTATAGGCCAATCTATTTTTTTTACCAAACTACAATGTTTATTGTTTTTAAAACATACACCTACTGCCTACATCTAGGCATGGCCATGGGCAAGGATTTTTCACAGAAAATATCATCTTCTGCGTAGTCTGCAACCATTAGCAATTGTCGTATTCCAAATAAATGCACCACTGAAAAACCCATTATGTTATTTGTTTATGTGCTATATTTTTGTTCTGTAGCTTTATTATTATTAATTTTACAGTCATGCATTTATAAAGCTGTATCTGTTGCATCTTGCTGACCTGCGAAACGAGACTTGCAAAAATTTTGGCAGTGCAACAAAATCACTTGAAACCATGCCTTGTTCAAAAGCTAGGGGCCTCACCAATATTCATCATATCCAAACGCAGTCATTTTTATTTAAGGTGGGAAATGCTATTTGTTCAGTCAGTGAAAGTCTCCATTCCATATTTGGGAAATTATACCAGCAATCTACATGTACCGTTACCCATCTTTTATTGCTATTCAGTCATTACTTTGTGCGTATCTTCAAAAGTAAAAAGAATAATTGTCAGGAGACTTTTACCATTAAATTTGTCGCTAAATTCTTAATCATGTGTGCCAAAATTAGTAACACACGTTTTGATTTGAAGAGGCATGAAAGTTTACAGACCTCAACCTGTTCAACTTACTTTTTTATTTTGTTGGTTTTTCAGCGCCACTGGGCATGTTGCGGCCAATATCCCAGAACTTTCCGCACCACTGTGACCAGATTCTGGAACAGTTGAACGTGCAACGCTACTATGCAGCATTCTGTGACATCACAGTGCGCGTTGAAGATGTCGACTTCAAACTGCACAAGTGTGTCCTGGCTGCTTCCTGTGCCAAACTGCAAGGAATGCTCTTCAACATGAGACCAGAATGTGGCAACATCCTGACACTGAAGGACCTTTCACTGAGCGGCTTCCGGTGTGTCATCGAGTACATATACACAGGGATGTTGAAACTGGACTCGATGTACGTGCACGATATCCTCGCAGCGTCGCAGTTCTTTGAGATACGCGAAATAGAGAAATACTGTCTCGACTTTTTCAAAAACACTCGAACCGAGACACAGTTGCCGCCGCTGCGTACGGCGTTGCAGGGATTCCTGGGAATGGGCAGTGGTTCGGCCACTCCGTCCAGCATGCACCATCACGCAGGGATGCTAACCAGTTCACATCCTTCTTCTATTCAGGCTCCATTTCCTGGTCCAGCATTTGTGCCGGCTCCAATGCCCCACCCCGCGGTGCAATCGCCCCTGCAACTCCCCCATCAGCTTCAGACTCAACCAGCAAATGCCGGCTTTGACACAAACTATATAGAAGACTATTTCAAACTCATCGAGACGTTACAAGGCGACCCAAACCAGCTCGCTGCTGTCACCATGCCAGCACTGCAACAAAACATCCCCACTGCCGTGCTTCCGCCAAACCCCACCACGGTAGCCTACAAAGACCCCGTG
Organism: Escarpia spicata; assembly: GCA_963995525.1. NCBI lineage: Eukaryota > Metazoa > Annelida > Polychaeta > Sabellida > Siboglinidae > Escarpia > Escarpia spicata. The sequence goes on from OZ023214.1 coordinate 40,707,724, forward strand.
AAGCCACTGAAGCCAGCAGATGGCAGCACAGGTAATCGGCCCGACAGTAGTTACGTGGAGTTAGCGGCTCCGGTTGTTGGTAAACCAGCGAATGTGCTGCCGACAAATGTGATGCCAATCAGCAGTACCACCATGCAGTGTACTGCAGACGAAGTTCGACGTACAGTCATGAATGTGTTGGCACAGGAGAGATTCGGCGATGACTCTATCCCAGCTACGACACAAACCGAGTGCGATTCAACGAAACCATCCGAAAGTGTATCGCTGACGTCACTGTTGACCATTGGGTCGACAAAGAAACTGAATGACAGTGCTAGTGAGGAGGCAGACGAAGATCCGGGAAGTGTCGGCGGAAAACATGACATTACTATCACTATGAAAGAAGAAGAAGAAGAAAGTTCTTGTTCAGACGATGACAACTTGGTCGTTAACGAGGACGGTAGTTCGTGTTCTGACAGACAGGAGGAGCAGGCAAACAGCTCTGGCGGTGAGAACGGTCAAGACCCGGCTATAAAAGAGGAGATGGATGCAACCAACACGAGTCCCAAATGCGGTGTGTCCGAGCGATGGAGTAGGAAGGAACAGAAACGACAGAAGCGGAAAAAGAAGACGCCCGTGAAGCTTGCCGAACAGAACACGCAGCCGAGCGAGAGCGACGAGGAACTGAAAATCGAACCGACGGGTTCGTACAAACATTTCAAGACCACCAACCATTGCGTGAAGCCGCTGAAGAAACGTAAGGTGAACATGAAGAAGAAGATCAAGTGCGACAAGTGCGGTCGCGAGTTTGGCAAGAAGGAGTTATTGGACAGACACATGCTACTGCACACAAACATCATTATGTATTCTTGCCATGTGTGTGGTCACAAGTACGCACGTCCAGGCGAACTGACACGCCACATGCGAGTCCATGCCCTCGATGATTACAAATGTCCTCACTGCCAACTGGAGATACGCAGCCCGGCGCTGTATAAGCGACATATGGAATTAATGCACCACGAGGTGAAGGCGTTCATTTGCACATTTCCCGGCTGCGGGTTCAAATCGGATAAACCGTCGAATGTTGAAAAGCACGCTGTGATACATTCTAATGTGAAGGCGTACAGCTGCTCCGAATGCGGCAAGCACTTCTCACAGCCGAACGGTCTGCGTAGTCATCTTCGCAGTTGTCAGCAGCAACGTCGTTACTTGTGTGACATCTGCGGAGCCAAGTTCAACCATCTACAAAGCATGAAATCGCATCGGATGTTACACACCGGCGAGAAACCGTTCCAGTGCATCGACTGCAACGCGCGGTTCACAGATCACCGGAACTTCAAGCGGCATCGTCGCATCCACGAGAACCTTTATCCGTATCCCTGCATGCAGTGCGACAAGAGGTTTCGACACTCGAACTCATTGAAGGCACACTCGAGTACACATCTCAACAAGCTGCTTGCTCCTCCACAGCTTATGATGCAACAGTTCCAGAACTTGTGATGTCACTCATGTCTCTATTTAGGGGTAGTCGGGTACGTTCACAAAGTTCCGAAATTCGTAAAGCATTATGTATGGGAAGGTAGTGAGTCGGTTGTTGCTGCATATTGCATGGGGAAATAAATTGATGCAGTGGTGCCACCTACCGAGTGGAACATGTATTAATGTATTTTATGCTATTTTGGATATTGAAACCAGTAGCAATTTTGTCGGTTGAATTCAGTGGATATTGGCTGTTGTTTTGGAAGCCATTTTCGGTCACTAAAAGCGGAACTCCCACTCCACCTATTAGTGGGGGTTTGAACCAATGCGAATATGTTTTTCTGAACTTTGCAAACTTTGGTCTACCAGAATAGTATTTGTGTTCCCTGTTACATGCTCTCAAATCTTAGGGTGGGTAGTTAATGAAAATGTCTTTTTTATTAGGTTAGTGGGGAAAAATATTTGAAGGTAGATATACATATGTTTGGTAATTTGTAAGATGTCGCCAATAATGCTTCAGGCAACTATGAGAAAACACGTTTCCATTATTAGGCAGCTAGGGGCCAGGTAACAAATATTTACGTTGTGCGTGAATTTTTACAGGGTCAGAAATGACTGATGTATTTGCTGTTTCCAGTATAACAACTTCTAAGGTTAGAGCTCCAAGTTTGTTGGTCGAGTTACAGGAAACACAAATATTATTTTGGTACAATGTTTATTGCATTTTTATTTTGCATCCGATAAACTAGCCTTGTTATAATGCCCAATGCAAAGCACATCAGATGGATAGCTTGCAGTAATTTATTTGTGTAAAAAGTGGTCAATGTTTATTAGGTATTATCCAAATTATGCATGCAATTCTTCATGTAGCTATTGTTTTTTTAAATATGGCAATCAGCATAGTTGCATGAACTGTATAATTAAATTGTAAACCATGTGAATGCAGAAACTGCTGGGCTAATATTTACCAGTTTATGTGAATTTGATTTCTAAAATGTCTTGTCTAAGTGCAAACAAATTTATGTTGAATGTTTTCACTGGAGACTTGTTCTAAAGACTTACTGAATGGATGCCTGTGTGTGATGCATGATGGTATATATGATGTGTGCCACTTCATGAGTCCAAGATGTTTCTCAGCTGGAACAGTAAATACCAGTTTGATTCATGTCTGCAGTAAAAACTTTTCTCCCCTGAAAACTTGTCTCGTCTGAGCCAGCATGATGCTAGACAGCTAGAGTTATGCATGGGTATATGTTTGTAGACTTACTCTGTGAGGGATTGTACAAACTTGTATTTTCACGAGATGTTAAACTTCCTCCACAATTCAGGTTTTTGCATGTCTTTTTTCAGAATAATTCTGAAAAAAATCGAACATGTCATCATTGTATACACTATCTCTATTATAATAGTGTAACACAGACAGCAAGAAATAGACTTACTTTGGAGCAATTCTTGAAACATGCGACATTTTGACCTGTCTACAGTGGATCTTGTTCATGCACTGATGTTATGTTTCAACAATTACCAGGTACTCCAAATCAAGTTTATTTTTGCTGTCTAATGGATTCTTGGAGCCATAAACAGTATCTTTCATACATGGTGCTAACTTGTTTAGATAAATTTGTTATATAGTTTTGGTGACTGGGTCTGGCTAAAATAGTTTTAAAATGGAAACATAATCTGGCTCGCTGAAATGCCATCCACATTTTCACAAGTTACAAAATCTAATGAGCAGTGTAAAGTCATTTGACTATTTCAACAAAACTACCTGATGTAGAGTGTACACTTTAAAAAATAAATTGATGCTTAACCTAGTCAAACCCTACAGATAGTAACACCCACGAACATGATTTGCAATCAACTAAATTAATTGTGGAGACATTTTTGGGTGGTTTAAAATATGCTAGGCTGTCTTGTGCTCTGAAAATGTGTCAAATTTGATGTTTTTGAAACGTAATTATGTATGAAAAAATTACGGGCAAAGGAGAGATGAAGACGGATATCTAGATATGTCTAATTGACATTGTCATTCATGAGGATATCCATAATGCAAGCTGATCATGTTGGTGATGAACAAAACAGACGGATAGCTGTGTGCATGTAAGCTAAACACACCACTGAAGGAGTATTTCTGTCATTGGTACTTGATTGTCGCAATTTCCTCTGGTATAATCCTGTAACAGGACTTTAAAATAATTAAGATATTGTATTGGAATTCTTGAGGAAAATGTCCAGTACTTTCTAGTCATTGTATTATTCTAGCAACATTGTTTAATTGTCAGAACTTAGTGCTTTGCATTATGCAGAAAACCCGGTGCATGGAAGCGGCACCGGACTAGCGTGAATGTCTGGCAAGGAAAGGCAACAAATGAGTACTTGCACATCATAAATGTATATTTACATACACAGATGACCGATGTGGCCATATGTTTGCTATGACATAATTTGCTGTATTATTTATTAGTCAGTGTAGAGTTTAATTGAAATCACGTCCAGCTTTTATACATGTAGCAATCATCTGAAGCTTTGGCCTGGCTTGCAGTTATGTTCCGTAGGTTGTCTGGGTGATGCTGTTATATATGTCTTTACAGTGCTAAATGTGAAAGGTTGCAACTGTCAGGTGTGCTTGCATGGTTCATATGCTTTCTTTCTGACAAGGTGTCACATTCGCAACGGTGCTGAAACACTAGGTGCAACTAATTATTCATGGTTACTTCTCAAAGTAGGACATGGTGTTAACTAATGTGTGTCAAACTTGGGCAGTTGATCTTACTCGCGTGAGTAACAACACCAGTCCTACAGCAAAAACTTAATTAATTTCCAAGATTATAAATGTCTCGGAAGAAAATCACTGTGGTGTGTGATAAGATTGATCATGATGTCAATTAGCTATCGGTGGTAAGGAAAATGGCATTACCTGTGACCGAGAACTGGTAGAAAGACTTAAAGAACTTCGCAGTACAACATTCTTTCAGCAAAACTTTTACATGTGAACATGCGTTTCCATTACAACAATTATTGCCATATTATATAAGAAAAGTATCAAACATGTTTGCGAGACATCGCATTCCGTGCAAATGGCAAGATGTTTTACTAGTACATAATCAATAGGATGCTCTTTTCTGTTTCTCCTATAGCATGCTTTTAAATTAAAATTATTTGTTAACTTAAAGTCCTGTTGTGTAACTGCAAAACTGGCTTACCTATTGTTTGTTTTCGGTTGATTAGTGACAGCATTTAGACTGGAGTTTGGAATGCCCAATATAATAGTATTACGTTTCTTCGACAGATGTGGATGTTTATCTGTTTGTTATATTATAAGGAGACTTGGGAACTGTTTTCTGCATGTGATAGTCCATTATGTATAATAAACAATGTAAATAAATCAGTGCATGGATTGTGATCAGTTTCTTATTTTGATATGTGCACTAGTGCCGCTGTACATAGATACACATGCAGGCACACGCAAGCACACACGCAAGCACACACACGCAAACACACACACACACACAGTAAAGGTATGTTCTTATATAGTGCAGTATCCAGTCCTCAGGACTGCTCAAAACGCTTTACTCCCTGGCAGACCTGTTTAATCGAACACTATCTCGATTTCTGTGGGAAGCATTCAGCTATGCTGCAATTAATGCGCACATTGTACAGAAATATCCACTACTGTCTATATTAATAGCAGCTGAGTGAACTGGAGCAATGTAGGGTGAACGAACTTGCCCAAAGTTCGACACGGTAGGACAGGATTCGAAGCAAAGTTCTCTCGATTGAAAGTCCAATGCTCTACCGGGTAGTCATTGCGCTCCACTGCGCAAAAAACGGTTCTGTCACCTGGCGGGTCAGTATCAAACCCTTTTGACCACGAGGCGGGCTTATTTGGTTTCAATGAACCGACAGAGGGCGCCGGTTAAGTAATTTACACTAAAATCGATGACGTTTTCAGCAGAACGTGTTCCTCGCCGCACTTTCACAAGCACGTTGAAAGCTGACGGGATAGTCGAAAGTTCTTTTGGTGTTGAAATCGTACCGAATTTAGTAGCGACCAACATCCCTTCTTACTGCCACTGTTCGACATTGACACAGAATCATGGCAGTTCGCGCACAGTTCGAAGGCAATAACGAAATTGGGGTGTTTGCCAAATTAACCAATGCTTACTGCTTGGTTGCGATCGGAGGCTCCGAAAACTTTTACAGGTAAATCATGATTTAGTACCACCTGTAGTCGTTAGACACCATGACAATAACTAAGACAACCACACTTAAAGTCCATATCGCCGTGAGGCTTCTCAAAAAAACTTTATTTTAATTTTTTAAATGTTAATTAAGAATGATTAATTTAGGGGCATGGCTGATTCAGTGATTGCAGATCAAAACATGATATGTTATAATTGATATACTGACCCAAATCTACCCCTGATCACACTCCCCTCGTGACCATCGGCTTCAAAATTCAGTTTAATATGCCAGTCAACACGTAAGCCACAACATGAGACCCATGGGCATGGGGTGCCATGGCTAGATGAAGCCAGATCTGTCATACTAAACGCCATCCACAAGCGCAAACTACTGTTCAGAAGCATTTACAACTACTCATGATACTAAAGCAAAACAACTAAGGTAAAAGTCATATAGTTTGTTACAGGGCCGTATTTAAGCTTTGGTCCTCCAGTCACACTTAGTTTTCAAGATATTTTGGGTAACAGTTTTGCATTAGTGTATGCTTGTGATAGATTGTAGACGGTTGTAGATCCCACTGGATGGCAGTCCGCACTCAGACTGTGTTTCGTATGACCTCACGAGATCTTTGACAAAGACTACAAGTCTACAACCCTTACATTATGAATTATGTTTGCAGCATATTTGAAGGAGAGCTGTCAGAGGAGATCCCAGTCATACACATATCAATAGCAGGATGTCGAATTATTGGACGCATGTGCGTTGGTGAGTATCGAAATCAAACACTGCAAGATTGTTATATTGTGTAATATTTTGGGGAGGGAATGCATTGGAAAAGAATAAGAATAGTTCACAGAGAAATGGACTTACACTTATGAAGACATCAGAAACGTAATCATAACAATGGTAACCATATTATTAATAGAACATGTGCCCATTGGAACACTCAGTCCAAAAGCAACTCAGATACTTCAAAAGCTGCTAAGTTGTCAATATGATTTATTGATAAAGGAACCAGCTAAGCAAACATTAAAGGCTGGAGAAACCCATGTGAATACTTTGTGTTGCTAAAACTAAAAGGAGTAAAATTAACATCTCTAGGCTATCTTTTGCTATGTGCCACTCATGTATGCAGGTTTCCTTGTCATGTCAACTTGTATCATGTGTGCCTTCAGGCAATAGGCACGGCCTTTTGGTGCCAAACACAACGACAGACCAAGAACTTCAACACATACGCAACTCACTGCCCGATTCAGTGATGATTCGAAGAGTAGAAGAACGATTATCAGCCCTGGGAAATGTCGTGGCTTGCAATGACTATGTGGCTTTGGCACATCCAGATCTGGACAGGGTAACTAAGGCTATCAAAATTCAATTTATTTGACCTTGTCCACAGACACATTATATATGTTAATACATTGGTAATATGAATAATATGTAAGGTCGGGGAGGTTCCCGTTAAGACATATATTGTCACTAGCACGGGAGCCACCCCACAATGTAAACAATAACATGTACATAGTATGATCAAATTATAATCGTTGCTTTATGAATTACAAATATAGCAATTATGGATAAAACAGCATGATTCATAATTTAAAATAATGTAAGTTTTGATGTACATAACTTGAGAAACCATGTAGACTGTGTGTATAAATTTTCTGAATGATAATGTCAGGTGTATTATTAACTGTCTCAACTACGCGATATCTAATGCACTTTTTTTCAAATTCATGTTTGACTCTTAATTAATTTGTAGTAGAATTTTAGTTGCTGGAGTCTATAAATCTGTGCTATTTTTATTGCTAGAATTTGTTTTGTAAGGCCAATGTGTTTAACATTGATTTGTCTGCTAGAATGTGCTCATAATTTGTTTTCACTTACCAGCACTAAATTAGCAATATTTGTAAATCCTGAGACACTTTGTTCAAGCTTTTTATGAGGAGGAAAGCATTATGGCTGATTGGCTGAGCACATTAACTTAAAAATAAAGACATAGTTGGCATTGTACCCAGTATAGTTGTCAGTCAGCACCTCGCCACACTAGCTGGTCATTGAAACCCGTTCTTATTTAGATTACGTGATAATTTAATATCTTGCTCAGTTTTCACAAATGATTTATTTGGCATCTCAGCATAGCATTTTGACTGGTATTCTAGTGTCTCGATCGAATAACAGTGTTATTTTACTTGTAGGAAACAGAAGAAATACTTGCTGATGTATTAAAAGTGGAGGTATTCCGACAGACGGTAGCAGACAACGTGTTAGTTGGCAGCTACTGCTCACTCAGCAATCAAGGCGGTGTGGTAAGTGAAGTCAGTAGAATATGGAGGAATTTTATTGTATGAGGTCAGGCTAAGGATCTGGTTTAATTCATGCAAATTTGATTACTTTTTTATTACTTAATATCCTACATATATTAGATACTTGTCGTCTAATTTGTCAGTAAATATTGCGTAAAATCCATTATCATTTATCAAGTGCTGCTGTTTTAATGTACAATTTATGTAACTTCAATTTCTGAAGAATATACTGGGGATTACTTACGAGACAATATGTAGCAATTTCACCCTCAGCCTGGATACATGTCAAAGTTTAGCACTTGACAATTATTTTCTGACAATTCTATCAATTTTCTGTGACCAACCATAATTTACGTTATTCAGTTGTCTGACTTGACTCTTGGGGAATGGGAATATTGCAGAGTTTTGATGTTAGGTCAAATTTATGGTTACGGGATGGAAAAGTATTGCAATTGAAGTATTTGGAATACCTTAAGGGTAGCCACTACTCAAAAATGCCCATATAACCAAAATGCCATATCTCTTTTAATATTGAACATATCATAACCAGATTTGGAGCACTGATTAGAAAAATGAATGTGTGATCATGCAACTGTCAAGAATCATTAGCTAGAATACTCCTTTGTGCAATAAGGTGGTTTGGGGCAAGGATATCTGACTTCAGTGACTGTTGTTCAGGTTTGAGCATTTTTCAAGACATCATGAAAAAAGCTCCAACCTAAAGTCCCATCTCACAACAGTCATTGCAGTCAAACGTCCTTGCCCAAAACCACCTTATTGCACAAAGGAGTATGCTAGCTAATGATTCTTGACAACTGCATGATCACACATACAGTTGTTCGCTCAGAATAATTTTCAAGGATGCATGCCCCTCTATCACACTAGAAATGTTGATTGTCATGGCACTGCATAAGCAAATGAGCTTGGCTAAGATATGTTCAGTACTAACAGAAATATGGCCTGTGTGCTCAATACATTTACCTCTTATTTGTAAATTGTTTGGTTTTATCTGTTTTCAGACTTTATGATGTACTACTAATCTGGCACTTGATCTTTCTGTGTGAATCTTTGTTTCTAGGTGCATTCAAAGACATCAGTAGATGCCCAGGATGAGTTGTCCTCTCTTCTACAAGTACCTTTGGTGGTACGTATTTCGTTAACCCTGTACAGGCGGTACTGCGCCCCAGTACGGCAGTATGTCACTACACACTGTGAAGTCTAGGATCTCTTCAGCTAGCGAAAAAATTGTAAAATTGATCAAGTTCACACATTGAATATTTGTTTTCCAAACTATTTTTCCTATGGGGGAAGTGTCAGTAATAATTTGCCTAACTAGTTAAAGTTAATAAACGGACAGGTGTAGAAGAGTTGTCAAGATACGTAAAAAAAGACAAAATAAACATCTGTCTGTCTGTAGCATGGTCGGTATTACAAATCATATCATACACACACTCGCACACTATTCTTGTTATATATTTATTGGTGTATTAATTTTGATGACACAATTAAAAGCTAATCGCTTGCAAATAATACAGTACAATGTGTTTTAGAATACCATTGCAAAAGCTATTATCCTTGGGAAACTGGAACCCTAGATTATGTTTTAAAATGTTTCCATGAATTTTTGTTGTAACATGACGCAGTCATACTTAGATAAATTTGACATCCGATATAACATAGCATTTGTAGATAGCTACAGGTTTCTCATTGCCCAATGACTGTTCTCAGGCTGGCACAGTGAACAGAGGCAGTGATGTGATTGGAGGCGGTATGGTGGTCAACGACTGGACCGCGTTCTGTGGCCTTGACACCACCAGCACGGAACTATCAGTGATTGAGAGCATCTTCAAGTTGGGCGATTCACATCCAAGCGCCATCACAACAAAGATGAGGGACTCCCTCATTGACAGGTTGGCTGTAATCTTGGATAATATTGACTCTCGTTAAAGATTTCTTGTGCTCACTCATGTTGCGACTGGATTTGTGGCATTGTTGTCGATAAGCATTATGATAAATAGTTTGTCTGGTCACTTATATATATATATGACATGTAGGTGTCGGAACGTTGTGAATATTGGGGGGCTGTGGCTTAACAAAAACCTTCAACTGCAACCCTTGTTGAAATATTGGGGGATAAACATACCTGCTACCCGCCCACCAAAAATAACCCCCAAGCTCCCCCAGTTCCGACACCTATGTTACAATAGTGACAGCATATGCACACTTGTTTTATAATGTTGAACACTGACCGTCAAAGGAATATGTTGAGAATTTTGAGACAGAATCATAGAGTTTAGGTGATGAGAAATGTCTAAATATGTGTTCTTCCTACTTGTTCCCTGTACAGGGGTGAGATCAGGTGTAGTATTGTTGAACCACTCGTCCTGTCCGTTCTCTCCATAGCTTCCTGTCAGCATCCTCCTCTCTCCATCTTTCATCCTTATCCACACATCTCCTGTCCCCTCTCTCACAGTCTCCCATCTCAGCTGTGTCCTTGGTGTTGTTCCGCCTCTGCTCTCTTTGCAAGTTAACTTTCATCCATCTTTGCCAAGTGGCCAGCCCATCTCATCCAGCTTCTCACCAGTCTCTCTGTTAGGCTGCATTCCATCCCAACCTCTTTCCTCAGGTCATTCATCTTTCTTCTGTCCACCCTCTTTGTTCTTGTGATTCTTTGAATCCAGTTCTCACAAACTTGCAGCTTCTGTTGTGTTATTAAATGTTAATGTTGTTACGTTACACAACAAACTTATGAAACATGAATCCATTTATAAAATGGCCAAGGTGACACCTATGTCTGTTTGTGTTTTAGCATGTCATAGTGAGAGGCAGCAGACAACACAAGGGCGAAGACAAAGACAGCCAGTCGGGCGAACCTACCTAGCCCCCTTCCACATCAACTGGCTAACATCATCCAGCGTCACCAGAACACACTACTAGGCGCAGTGCTAGATGCAGTGTTCTGGTGGCCAGAGCACAACTTTCGCACATGTTGGTTCATTAACCAAAGGAGCAGTTGGGCGATTCCTGTTCTTTCTACATCATATATTTGCTGTGTGAAAATACTGACACGAGTAAAGCTTATAGGCTCTTCCACATCTTTATAACTTGCACACAATGTGTTGATTGAGGATACAAAGTGTTGTTGTGAAGTGGTTGTGCTTGCCACGTGAACGGACTCTGTTGGCACGTGTACTGGGGTTTTAAGATGGAGTATATGCATGATTCGTGTGCCGATCTGATATGGATGCGTTTTTGTGTCATTTAAAAGGTGCGTGTGGGTGTTTAAAATTTCTAAAACAATTTCAATTGAGCATTCATGGAAGTGGTTTCTCTGACCAATGAATTATGTTATATGTGCTTGTACAGTGGTTGTGGGTCAGCATATGAACATCGCACATATGTACGACTGTACAGGTTTTCAGTATATGTTTAATATTAACTAACATTCGGTAGCCATTACTGTAAGGCCACTTTACCAAAATTAGTGTTTCCTGGAAAATACACCAGATGACACGATTTGCCAAACTTTGTTGTTTTGAGTTCATACCACAAATAAAAATAGAATAGAATAGTCTGAAATAAACTTTAAAAAACAACTGCCGTGTGTTGCTGCATCTTGTCATGAACATTTTCGTATGTGCTTTGAATCAACATTACCTTACTTCAAGAAAGTAGATATAATGAAATGCGGGAAATCGCCTGCACTTAGCATTTTCATGAGGCATTCTCATTTGCGATGAAAATGTGAAATCACCAGAGAGCAAAAAAATAGCATCTAGCTAGAATAGCCTTCTTTACAGTGAATATTGTTTGCTTTTTTAAAGTTAAAAAACAGACATTTCATCCAAAGGAAAAAAGCTGTATTTCCCACTCGAAAATGGTATAGTAACTTTATACACATTTCTGTGTGGCACATTATGCAGTCGTAACGCAGGTGATAGTGGAAGATACAACATCAGGTATAAGAGCTTGCAATGGAGTGGACTGTCCATATATGTGCAGAACAGTAAAGTTGAGGTACATCGTTAATTAATGCAAATGCAAAACACCTGCTTCTACAGAAATCACAATTTATCACAACACAACGTTGTATTTACGACACGACAACTGATATACAATATATTAATAATTGTTCTTCTGACAACATCTGGCATTGACCTAAGAATTAAATAATTACACAGTGCCCCTGTGATTTCACACGACCCGTGAGGAGTGTCCGTCATTTTCTCCATGATGCTAGATTATATGGACGAGCAGTCGCAGTCTGATGAAGAAGACTCAAAATGACTTGGTCTTGTTTGAAACAACCTGGGGTTCAATGCCAATTCCATGAGTAAATCTTGGAACACCCGATTGTCACTATTATTCTGGTGAAGCACAATCCCCATGTACAGGTTCTGACTATTAGACGATCACTCCTTGGAAACTGGCTTCCAGAAGTAGCAGACGAGTTGACTGGACTTGGAGTGTACTAGGCTTGAAATTGATTTGAACAGTTGAATTTGTTGGCGAGATAATAAGACAAGGTACTGTCCATGGGACATATTTGTTAACCGTTTTAAAATTTACGTCCCTGATATGTTATAAATACAATGTTAATCTTCAAGAAAAAGGCAAGACATCCGATTTGGCTAGATGAAATACTTAAATGTGATGACAAGACTATATTGGCTTACCATTAACAGTCAAACTTTTACATGCTGGAATAGAACTCTTTACAGAAGAGGTGAAGATGAGCCAAACCTATACCTGGGCAGATGACTACTACTAGTTATTTGTAAACTTCATTGAACCCGGCTCATGCAACACCATGTGTCGACAAGATAACTTGGAATTCTAAAAATAACTTAAGCACATTGTGAGGCAAATTTCAAGGGAGATTCAAAATCCTGAACTGCTTTCAGCAGATACGTATCACTCATCTCTCGTATACACATAGAACAAAGACAACATGCATTTTGTACTATGCCAAGAGACCAAACAAATCTTCCATGCAGCAATGATTTGACATTGATATGTGAACAATAGAATCCAACTGGTGGCATTTTTACTTTTAGTGTTATCTTCCACCCGAACAATGGTCCATCAACTCGGTCATGGGATGCAACAGCTGGTAGGCATATCGTGATTAATATGTACCAGTATGCACAGCAGCAGTGGATCTTGCAGTAAGCAATACTATTGCTAGACATACTAGCCTCCACCGAATTAAATGTGGTCTATCTGTGCAAAGCGATAGTACTGTAAAGTCAGTGTTTCCCACAGACCCATTTGAGGCCTACGACAGTTTGCAGGTTGGTCAGTTCGTTCACGGAATGCCACTTGCACTGGCAACTGTAGGCCCGGTAACCTGGACATGAAACAACATTCATTATTACACACATTATGTACTGCTTTCTTTCCTGTAAACCTACACAAAACTTGGTTGTAATAATTCAAATGTATTCTTTTTGCACAGCATGTATTTACTAGTTTTAAAATGGTTCCCACTGAGAAAAGTAAACACCAAAATCAGTACAAAATTATTTCTGAAACTAGCCTGCAGCCTTGTAGAGCAACAGACCAAGTGCAGAAGTTGTCACAATTACAATTTTTTAGTTTTTAAAAATTATTCTCACTGTCCATTTAATTATATAGATGGGCAAGGAACGTGTTTCCTGATAACTCGAATGTGAAGCAACTGTCAGAGGTTCACCACTCAGTTTGTTCACTGCTTCCATCCTTCTTTGACAGGTAGAAAGCATATATACTAGGAGTGCAGCTATCACATTAGTGAATAACTCTAAATAACTACCTCTTTTTATACACTGCCAATTGGTAAATCAAAGGCCAACGATCCAAGGAAACGAATGAATGAAAGAGGCAAGTGGACGTCAGCACCTGGGAGGATATACTGCCAGACTGCTGCAAAAGTTAGCGCAAAAATAAATATATATTTACACGCTGTGTATATTAAACGCAGACTAAAGAAACAACAGCCATTATAAAACCGCAAAGATTACTTCTGATCCTTAAAAAATCTACATTCAACATCACTTACGTAAGGATACATAGTCAAGCTATAATCTAGTACAAATATCTATAACATAGGTACCTTTCTTTGAGACGAGCTTGGCACGAAGCTTGTCGAAGTCAGGCATATTATTCCTGAGGAAGAGGTAGTCTGTGCTTGGGTGCCATTTGTAGTTGTCAAAAGCAGCTACTTGGAAGTCACAGTTTGTACATCGCAGTTTATCACAGACTCTGCAAATGAACACAATGTGATAAACCATATCCTAGCAGAAGATGCCACGTTCAATTAGCAGTGGTGCAGCATTTCCTCTTCTGATTAACTATGCCATATGGAGCCATTATCAGCTACAGTTTACGATGTATGTATGCCATAAGATAGGTTAAAATCTTCTACGGTTTCAGCCTGGACTTACGGATCATTGGGTTCGTTCTAGTCTATTTTTCTGTATTATAATGCAGTCGTAATGCTTTGGTTTTATCCAGGTCTGAAAACTGGTTGATATAAACTGATACCGCCAGCACTGCACAAACAACACGGATGGTTTGTTATATATTTTAATTTTATTTAGAGTTCTTTATTTTCTGATATTATTCTACTGATCACCGCCCCTCTCCTGATAGTATTGGTATACATTATATTATATATTCAGTACATTACTCAAACTGATTAGAGTTTTGCTTTTAGTTACTCACCTTTTATTGATAGTAGTTCCTAAACCTTTGGGATCATTGCTTCCTCCTAAGTATACGGGATGGCATCTGAAAAAGTGCAAACATTGTAAAGCCACATCATTAACATTGACAATGTACAGGTATACCACATCTTGTTGATGACTGATTAATGAATAAATTGGTCTTTATTTATTTCACCAAACATAATTGAAATTGTAACATCATTACTGTATTACATAACATGACAGAGATAAGTTGAGAAAAAGGTAAGAACTAATAGCAGGACTAATTAATTAAATACGCAATTTTTTGTAGGTGACAACCAATATAAATACACAGCAGAATTTGACAGGGAAATGTACATTAATTGGACAACACCTTAAACATGTTAACAACAGTTCTACGGTAGACAGTTTACTTTCCAGCATACCTTCTATGATTCCATCTATTTTTAATTAATGATGTAACTACTAATAAGTTAATGCCTAAGTGAATCGATTATGCAATGTAGTTATTTCTAAATGAACTAGTTAGTGCTGGACAGGATGGATATTTAGATGCTGTTGTTTCACCAGCTTCTGGCATTGCAAGGGCGGGAATTTGTGCAGCATGCAGAGAACACAGTTCTTACTTGTGGTGTAATCCTGGATGATTTGACACCTTCACGCGATCTGAATGATTTGGTTCACTGCTGTGTCGCTGTTTTCTGTCCCTGTGCTGTGTGCCCTAAAACACGTCAAGTAGAACATTATATCTGAAGTTACCGACACTGACTGGTCAACATCCAAAGAAAAATTATAATTATATATTAAGTATCTGAAAAATGCATCTAGTAGTGAAATATTAATAATTATATGACATAATGGTCAGTATTTATTAGTTTATAAGAAACAGGTTTAATTCAGAAAAAAATAGAATCTACCCCAAAAATCCCCACCACCCTGGACGAATTTAACAACAAATCTAAATTTATTAACCACCCCGATGGGCCCACTCACATAAAAAATACAAATACTGGTACTTTTAATAATTAAGCTATTATCATAATGATTCAGTAATGTGTTAAACTTTTCTGTAAGTCTGATGGACAAACTAAAATGATGACATTCTGTGACCACCATAAAACTTCAAATTCACAATGTGAGTGCCAAATGCACTAGCCGATAAAACAAATTGATTGTGTTAGCTCCTTCTTTGATAACATCACATAGGTGTGATAAGGGATAATAATGATCATTATATATGAGTACTATCATACCTTATCTGGGTCTTCAAATATGTCCTCAATCATTGCATCTAAATCATTGTCACTGGAGATTCCCCTGTAAAAAATAATTAACATGATTGTCACAACACAACAGCTGACAAAACTGTATGTGATATCATGAAAAATAGGTTATATTAATAACATTAATGTTGATCATGTATATATTATATTTACTCCAGTATGTCCCTAATTTTCCTCTTCAAACAGTATTATCCTACTTAATTTTTTTAAATTCTATTCCAGTATGTGAAGAAATATGATGTGAAATATGTGTTGATGAAACAAGTAAATGTATCAAATCTGGCCTGTAGTGGATTAAAAGAAACATTTACAATTTTTCTGGCATATAGTTTAATTGTTACATGTTTTCCGGTGTAAAAATCTGTGATATTATTAAACAATCTAAGTATAATTTTTGTCTTGCTTCTACACAATAAATAAATATGACTTGGTTTTCATATTTATATATTTAGTCCATCTATTGTATATATGTATATATCTGGTGCCCATTGGTGCAGCAGCTAGAGCATTGGACTCTCAATCCAGAGAATAGTATAAATAAATAGTATAAAATAACTATATGAAATATAATTGTGTAGTTATTGCAATTTAAAGGTACACTAACACAGTAAATATTGAATTTGTATCATGATACTATATATACTATGACTATTGACAGTTGTATAATATAGTATAGCTAAGTACTACGATTTATATACTGTACTGTAGTCATTGTACTATGTAGTGAAGACAAATGTCAATAGTGTCAATACTAATCAATGTGACAATGACTATGTATGGTAACCATATACATAATTTAGTAGTAAATAAAACTATTATAACATTCAATTGTCTTGTGAATTGTAGTAACAATTAATTACAGACATTGTTATATATCTTTGGCATTTCATTACAGCTGACCATTATGGCTTACCGTTCAGGCCGTTTGTTCTTTGACGTTTTTGACAGCCGCTGTGAGTGCGATGTTGGCTGTGTCGCCGTCGGTTGTTTACCGCCGGATGTCAAGAATTTGCTCTCAACTTCATTTAACAAATCATCAATGTCGTCTGCCGTTTCCATTTCTTTTAAAGAAGAATCGTCAAACGGAAACACGCGTTTATGTGGTTTATAGTTATAACTGACGATATTATGTTATTTAAACAGAGCTACAAGTCCAGGTCTCGGAATTGTTTACACGTTGGCATCGACCAGTTTCGCAGCAATCTTCGGCAGCTGGCGAGGCGTTGACGTCATCTATTTATGCGTACTTTGATAGTGTTCCGCATGTACGCTAGGCGCTAACATTTTGGCGCTCATCCATTCCATTTCCAGTCATTATTTGTGGACAGATATCAGTCGCTCATTCTCACTTGATAGTAAACCACAATATACAGTACATGTCAAGTTAAATCTAAGATAATGAGAGCCGACTGTGTTCGATAGAAACAGGGTACGCATCAGACTTTCTTGGACTTAATTGCCAACTGGTCTTAGTCAGATTTGGGGGTTTAAAAGATGAATCCCAAACGTTAAAAACGTTAGAGAAACTTTAGTTGTAATGGTAGCGTTTTATTTTTTTAAATACATTGTAGACTATATATTGCAACAAAGTTATATATAACCGGATATGCACAAATGTAAGATATATGTAGTGTACGTATTACAAAAAAAATTACTGCGCGTACCATACTAAACAAATTTGATCACAATTAACATTGTCAATGGCAAGCTACACGATTATATTCCGCAAATCAGTGTTCATCTATGTCTATGACGTATACTACAGGTCTCTCTCCATCGGTTTTGCTATAGCTATTTAGTGTAAACGCCTTCTTGTTTAACATATCTAAAATGGTTATATGTTCGTCAAAGATTTATTCTTCTAAAGTGTACTTTTATGTACAACATTGTAAATGGTAAAACTCCCAATTATCTTAAAACGGTAACTCCTGGTATATTTCACAGTTATGGTACAATATCTAAATCATCATATAATATCTTCCAAACTCATAGTCATCAAAAGTCTCTAAAATAGACTGGCACATCATTGTTGAACAACCTATCATCTAAAGTAAAAAAATCTAAAAAACTTGTCAGTTTCAAAAACAATGTGTTCTGTGTATCATTGGTAAACAATAAGTATCAGGTATTACTGCCTACCTTTCATACTGTATATATGTTCGTTTTAAATTGTATGTCATATCACGTTCTCATAACTTGGTTAAATGTTATGACGTACATCATCACTTTGGGGTCTAATTACCACCCAAATCATATATCTATATAACAACATATAATATAACATCTTAACATCAACAAAATGCTCCCCCTGGGTGCTGATACCACAACTCCATTCCACCATTATACTTCAGTATTATATTTTCATCCAGTGTACTTGCTCACTCAGTTTTATATACATATATATTGTTAATATTTATGTTATGTATTTCTTATGATTTTATCATTATGTATGCATGCCACCACTACCAAAACAATTGTAACTGAATATAGCCTGTGAATAAATATCTTGTGTGTTGTTTTCCATGGGCATGGCCAACCACGCAAAGGTCACATTGTTATACATGTATATAATATGTATATATATATACATATATATATATATATAGCTACCAACAATTTAACAAATATATTATATACATGTATAACAATGACATCTTGTGATTATAAGCAGACTTCTGACACATAATTATTTTTACATACCCTTGAAAATTTAAAACTCCCATTTGCTTGTTTTCCATGGAGTTTGGGTAAACAATAATATAAGAATTCCTGATTGGCGTTCTAAGCGATAGAAACAACATTTTACCCGTCGTGATTACCCAATTCTTAAGAGCGGAAATTATTTGGCATGACACCTACCAGCCTCGACCTCCGCGGTGTCCTCTGCGTTACGTAGTTCGGTGGTGTTGTGATCACGGCAGGAAAAATGTTGAGTTTTGCCGTAAGATCAACTTCGGCTCTTGCGCCAGCGTTTTCGGCAACAAATCAAGTTGTTGCCTCAACGCTGAGACCACTTATACCTGCCTTTGTGCAGAAAGGGCAACAGATTTTCGTGCAGACCCCGGCCGAGGGAAAAACGTCCGACGCCCTGTTCACTTTGTTGCCACAAGGGGGGTGCTTGAATGCCCAAGCCAGGTCTACAGTCGTATCAAGTATGTATACACATTTGAGCTATTCTTGAGATTAATATTGACAGACGTTAGGTCAGTCGATTAAATCCAATTTCGAATTGTCGGGACACGGCAGTGCTCGTGCAATTTTGTACGGTCATACACTCTATTTTCGTCCATGGCGATAATCCGTAGTATTTGTTAAAACGTCACACAGTGACAGTCACGACTTCTGTAAGTCTGTAAACCTAAAGGTTGTGAAGGCTGTGCCTTGGCCTGGGAATGGAGGAAGTTTGAATAATACACCGAATACTATCAGGAGAGAGGTGGTGACCAGTAGAATAATATATGAAATGGTTACCCATGAAATTATAAAATTGAAATAAAGCTAAATAAAATGTTAACGTATAGCAAACAATCCTTGTTGTCTGCTCAGTGGCAGTGATGGCTGTTGCAAGTGCAGATTAACCATTTCAATGTGAGATCCCATAGCACTCACCGGCTTTGATGCGTAGCGCTACATGTAGTACATGACGCATGGTGCTATTGCGCGTGCGCAAACAAAAACCAGAAAACAGGCAAACTTTGACGGTTTCAGTGTTGCTTACAAGTTACATGTTGGATCGCTGGTGATAAACGCAGTTGTATTCTAGTATTCTATGTCGCCAGTATAACATTGAGTGTTCAGCATTGTTAACAGTTATGGGACTAGCAACATGGATTCAAGATACGCTCACTGACATCTGACAGCACACGCGGGGTGTTTATTTCTCCCCTTCCCCCAAACTGGCAAAAGCACACACACCTCGAAAGTGTAGCCATGTACTATTATAGTTGTAGTTGTACCTTTTTAGGTGTAGTAAATCCGAGGAAAGGCTTCACCAACTACTACTGGTGCTGGGCTCCTGAAACCTAGGGACAGTTTATTGACCTTACTGTAACTAGGGATATTGATGAAAATGTCAGATTGCATATCCATTTCATTGCACGTTGTAAATTTGTGCACTCGTTTTTCTATTTGACTTCTTCGGTGAATGTGTATGCTAAGTTGACAGCTACAACTGCTAATAAACCTTGTTGGCATGCCATCATTCAGTGTACGCCTTATGTTTGAGAAGAAAATGACACAATAGAGTGTTGGAATTTTGCGTCGAAATGTTCGCACACAAATGCAATCGACCAAGAGGTGGCAACTTCAATGGTCGCTAATTATAAGTCGTTAATGTTGCAAATAAATATTTATACTATTTCACACCAAATAGATGTAAAATAATGTAATTTTATTCCGTTTGTTGACATTCCTATGGCAGCGTAGCCTATTAATGAGCACATTTGCTAAACTGTCTGTGATGTATTGATTGCCTACTTGGTCTGAATAAAGTATTATATGTATTGCTATCAACTTATTAAAGGGGCACTGTATAGATTGCGCTATTCCACGGCAGAAGTATTTTGTTGGCCGAAGCTTGGCATCTGTGGTATTTATAGAACAGTGTGGTGCAGACGATATGTTTGCCGTCGTCAGTTCTCGGGAACACAAGACAAGCGTGCGCTGAATCTAGTGATTGTGTTGTTGACAAGGATTTATTTAGTGTTGTTAGTTTGCAACAGCATATGTCATAAATAAATCCTTATCAACATATAATCACTAAATTCAGTGCACGCTTGTCTTGTGTTCCCGAAAACTAGTGACGGCAAACATATCGCCTGCACGAGACTGTTCTATAAATAGCCACAGATGCCAAGCGTCTGTCGACAAAATACTTCTGTTGTTGAATAACGCAATCTATACAATGCCCCTTTAATATTATAGAGGTTATAAAAAGTTACTCAGATTGACGATACTAATTATTGTAACGTAACTGGTTGGTACTGACAGCCTAATTATGTATAATTAATTCACAATTGCCCATAACACCAAAACTATTAATAACATGTATGTGCATTAGATGATGTTAATTATTTCATAATAGAGACCATTTTGTTAACAATTTATTTCTACTCAATCGATGACATAACTGTTAGTACCTTAGAATATCCACGAATGCACACACACACACACTATGGCCAAGATCCGTCCACCCGTCATTTGGACGGATAGAATTCAAAAATTGATTGTGGACAGGTCGCCGGGATGGCCCTTCCATATCTGTCCATGCCATTTTTACGACGTCACTAAAACTGCCGCAAAGCCAGTTAAAAAATCTATGGAGATTGGTTAAAAAAAAGACCACCCGGATCGCCTGGCCAGCTGCCTGACACCCTCCAGAAACCAATTAAGGCCTCGACTTGCTAGGGTAATTGTCACCTAACCGATTGCTTGAAGCCAACACTGGCGTAGACTAAAATAATCCTACGTGAGGTCAACGTCAGGGCAGGGAGATACAATAAACACTTGTCGATTACGACGAGACTCGGTTGGATGGTTTAGTGAACTGATTGGGTGATGTTACAACTGGATCTGGTCAACTGGCCAGATCTGGTGCTAAACTATGACATGCCACTGGTCACGCAGCCCTTACAGTTACATCGTTCAGTCCGCGTTAAATATTACATATTTAATATCATTGGATCAACAACATTTTACAATGGTATAACGTTTTTAGAAGTATTCCTTTATTTGATAAACTTATCGTCCATGATTTAGTGAAAATGCGCGCCAAAAATTTCATGCTGACGGCGCGTCGTGAAGGTACAGTTTTCACAAACACAGGTCGCAGCAAATCGAAAACCCATACTTGTAAACATATTTGAATCGTCATGATTTTTAGTCAACCGATGAGGAGATGTGTTGATCTTCACTGCTGACGTTTATCGAAATTGATGCCGTCAGATAAACGAAAGTTACGATGAGCTGAAGTGTAAACACGTCGGTTTACCCGATATACTTCATGCATCAATGTTGCCATTTGTTAGTTTTCCACTATTCAAATTAAGCATTTTGTGTGATAATTGAACATGATTTACAAGTGTGCGGAAACTAGGTTTTGTTCGACAATGTCGCATCATTTTTAACAGGATTGCGATAAATGTAGCTGCAGCGACTGTGCTAGATTTAGGTTACGTCTGCGCTATTTTTTAGCGCGTTGTCGTGGCGACTCCCACTCATCCCGCTTTGTTTGGTCGTCGCGTGCGTGGTCTAGCCAATAAAATTAATTAATGTTTTAAATGATTTCTAGTTTAACAATTGAAACATTCACAGCAACACGAATACTCAATGTTTTAATTAATAGCTAACTTATTATGGATCAAAACATGGCCATTACATGGCGACTTATTTAAAAAATATTTATCAATCTAATATTTTGTTTTAAAAATTAAACAAAATCGAACTATAGTATTTCTAATATTATGATATGGTACTTGTACAACAAAAACATCCAATGCTTTAAAATTCCAAATATTACCTTTCATAGTCCATTATACCTTGTATACAATTTGTATATACACATTTTCATTGCATATAAAAATTGGGATTCCACATTAAATATGTTTGCTAATTAGTTATAATTTTGTTAGTAATTTTGCAAATTGTGACAACTAAATGTGTTATAATGAAACAACTTATATGTGCTGTATTGTAAGTGGCATTAAAATGTGAATCACATGCTTTGAAAAAAATATACATACAAATTAGGAATTTTCATTCAATAGCAGGTACAGTAAAACCTGTCTTAGTGGCCACCTATCCATAACGATAACCTGGATATAACGGTCACTTTTTAAAGTCCCGAATGACTAAAGTATTTAACCAGCGTAATATTAATATTTAGTTTATATAGCGCCATGTCTATTAATGTTCGTAGCACTGTACATAAAAATAACCAAGTAATACAAATGCACTGTACATAATTAAAATGCAAAAAAAAACATCACGTCACTGGCGGTATGTATTATAAGTATCAGGTATAATTATCAGAAATACAGATTTGCTGGTCATATCATATGTTGCAAGCATAATCAAACTGGGCGACCACATGTGTCAGTTTCAAACAAACTTTGAACAAAGGAAGGCCGCAATATTGCAATTTGCAGCAATCATAATTTATTACTATTAGCTATGTATTCGAATATCTTTCTACGATTGCAGAACACAGTTTCATCACAGGGCTGTCATTTTCTAATAGTTTATTTGTTGAAAAGGCGCGGAGGCTGCCATGTGTACTGTTGTGCGACGTGTTTGTTTGCCCATGTTTTCAGCAGTTCCGCACACATGCTACAAATAGAAAATTTGTACTTACATAATTTTTTCCAACATCTGAACTTAACATTGTTGTTAATGTTTCAAGTAGTTTTCATAATGGTGGCAAGTTCGATAACATTGACAGGTCAAATGCAGTTTACTAAATGTATATTGTTAATTTGTTATTGCAGTGATATAGATTTCCATCAGCTGAAGATGAAGGAAAGCAACATTTAATTAATCAGTTACTAACATTTACTGTTTGTTGATTACATTTATTTCCATAACATGTTAATTTACAATTACTGTGTTGTTTGTTATGGATTGTTTACTTGGTTACATAGTTGTAAAATGTTGCTTAATTTATTTGTGTAATATGTGTTTCAGATCATAATTATATATATATTTATATATATATTATTTGTAGTACAGTTGCATTGTTTGGTTGTTTAATAGTTACATTAACTTACATTTAAAAAACTCTTGATGACAATTTTGTTGAAGTACTTATTATAATAAGGAAAACAACCCAACTAAATGTCTTATAAGTTTTATATGCATATTTACAGTTCACAAACTTGTATGAAAATGTCTTTAGTCATAATTTTATTGCGATTATTAATGTTTTCAGAGTAAACCTGAGCCATACATTAGTTTTTGTTGCCATTAATGTTTGATCTAGTGTGTGACATGTTCCAATATTTGATTTAAAATAAGCTATTGTTGGGCCTTATGACATTAGAAACTTAGCATGTGGCCATTGCATTATAAACATTTAACTAGATAGCGACTTCATCATTCTACAGTTGAATGACATTTAATCACAATTATAATCATGTATTTGATTTCTAACAACATCCACCTAGTATTTTTCATACTGTTTATAAATATAGTGACCTGGAATAATTTGTGGTTTCAGATTTCAACCAGGTGCGCTTTGCACATACTGATCTGCAGGTTCCCGACTTCAGCTACTACAGGCGTGATGGCACGAAAGCAGTCAAAGGGCCCACTCAGAACAGTGAAGCACGTAAAGCCTTCACCTACATGATGCTCGCAGGTTTGTGTATTTTTGTTTTTTATATTTTCCAGGGCATCAGGCACATGTCTGTCTTTCGGAATTTAACTAAATAATTTTTCTTTGGTGTTTTTGTTTGTTTATACCATACTAATATTATTATGAGGAAAATTTGTGTCTGTTTAATTATTAATGCTTCAGGGATTTTGGGTCTCTGTTTCATGCTATGAATATAACTTTAATGATTTATGTTATTAAGGTAATGTATATGTCCAACATTTTGACTATTAATTTTTATTGTTGAAATAAATTATCATTGTTAAATATCATGTCGTTAATAAAAAAAATGTTGGTTAAATATGTATGTCTTACACAGGAAACTTAATAATATCATTGTTGTAATTTCAGATCTGATTTGGACCAATAATTGTAGATATCCTGCATTTAAAATACCTATGAAATATAACACATGAACTCTTCCACAGTATAGACAATGCCGAAGCCAATACCAATTTTTGAGTTTAGTTTGTGATGGATTTGATGTGTTCTTCTACTTGCAGCCAGCTGTGTGCCGGCAACTTACGGCGCTAAGGCAATGGTGGTTGAGTTCGTGTCGAGCATGAGCGCCTCTGCTGACGTTCTCGCCTTGGCGAAGATCGAAGTGAATCTGGCTGATATCCCAGAGGGCAAGAATGTCACGTTCAAGTGGAGGAACAAGCCCCTGTTCATTCGCCACCGACCAGCGGAAGAGATTGCCCGCGAGGAAGCCGTCCCTCTGTCTGACCTGCGTGACCAGGAGACAGACAGTCAGCGCGTCCAGAAGGCAGAGTGGCTCATTGTGCTTGGCATCTGCACACATTTAGGTGAGGTGTCTGTTTAAGGTAGCTGCACCGGGTATCGTGTCAGTTGATTTCTAAATTGTTTTCATTTCAGAATATTAGTAGGTGTCAGTATGAACATGTGTACTATTAAAAAAACCAAGGCACTATCACCATATGTCACCAATCAGTCCTTTAAAAACTAGTATTTTTAGTGTGTCTGTGGAAAGTCCCTTTTCAGATTCTTGGAAACTGACGATGTTTCCATAGTGACGATCACATGTACGTCAGCCCAGTTCAAACATAAATTCATTCACCACGAATGCAGATCATATAGTCTGGTTATTCTCATGCCACTATGCTGTTGTATTATAATTACCTAAATGCATCACGCTGTCAAATCACCAAATACTGGCGGTAGTTTTGTTTATTCTCCGATAATGCCCGACCTCAGCCGCCATTTGCAATGACACGTGACGGATCCCAGCAGGTGTCAATCAGTCTTGTCTACCACAACAAGTTCGACACATGGCCCTTCGTAACACAATATCATGAGACAACTTGGTGGGAAAACCTTGGGGGGAAATCTCAGTAATAGAAGTGTCTGTCAAATTGTGTTGAAATAAGCCACATGCCAGTAAAAAAAGTCACATTTCTAAGCATAAAACAAGCATCTGGTGACACCCTTATAATTGTAACAACCAGGAAGTATTACTTAATGTAACTTTATTTAAAAAAAATACAATACTTACAAAGCCATAACTTGGCATATGAACTCGACTTGTGTTTACCCAAAATTGCACGGGATGGTTTTTTGTTTGGTGAAGGGGTCGTGCCAAAAATGCAGTACAGATTTTTGCTGTCTTTCAACATTGTACCAAAATGTTTATGAAGCTGTATCAAACTTAATATGCATTTGTTTACCCCAAAAAATGTATGAATGTCAATAACATGTTTGTATTTACACTCATACAAATTTTTCTTTTGGGAGTTTCTCAAAATGAAAAACAAATGCCATTTTAAGGTGATTTTTGACATATTTGTTTAATTGTCTTTAAACACATTTAAATATCTCTAAACAACATAAAAAAATTATTGTTTTTGGTCTGAGTATTGTTTAGTATCTGAGGCAAACTCTGAGAAAAGATGGTTAGCTTATCTTCAAAACTTATATTAGAAATGATTAATTCAAAAGAAGCATATAATAGCCGGTGCAGCCACCTTAACTGTTGGAGAATGTGTGCGTTCTTGTTGTTTTTAATCCAAATCCTGTTAGTGTGAGCAAATATATGGATAATCTAAGTGATCTCATAAGATAGAATTGATGAAGACGGTTCAGTGTTTTTGTCAAGAGAATGGTGGAATGTGCATTTTTATTGTTTCTAGTTTAAGACGACTACAAGGAGCATTCATAATTTTCTTTTTTTATTATGTACCCAGTGATTATTGCAGTGCAATCTTGAGAAATGACAATATGTTGACTGGTGAAATGTGTTCAACTTTGGCATGACCTGTGTTCATTTCTTTTCAGGTGGGTACTTTGTACAGTGTTCTTTGTAGTGTTATTTTGCCTGCAGTGTGTGGCGATCAAAATTGAATTGTTTTGCCATCTCTGTTTTATAAATTTTAGGGTGATAATTCAAATCATCGGCTAACAGGGAATTTGGAATAAACGTTACATGTCCTTCCTTCCATACAATGCTTAGCATATCTTTTGAGTTTTGCACACTTATGTGATCACCCCTTAACAATTGCGTAAGTAACCTTTAAAAACATTGGGCAAAGGTTTGTCTGTGTTAAACGTGCAAGTGTTTGATTAGTTTATTGACAAACATTACCTCTGTTTCAGGTTGCGTGCCCATTGCCAATGCTGGCGAGTACGGCGGCTACTACTGCCCCTGTCACGGCTCCCACTACGACGCGTCTGGTCGCATCAGGAAGGGACCAGCACCAACCAACCTAGAGATCCCTCCCTACATCTTCACAACTGAGACCACCATTACTGTTGGTTAACCACATTCGGGATTGCCCATATGTGTTTTCGCGTCGCACAAGAACAATTGATTTGCACTTAGATGTGTGAGTTATCTATCATGTACACTGTGCAATACGCACTGGTGCACGTTGACCCAGGACATTGACTATGATAGGACACTTAATACAACTTGCAGGGAATCGTGTCCGAAGATCACAATTGTTGATTTGTGCGTCTGTTTATGTATACATAACTACAATCATGGATATTAAAATCGATGATGTTTGTTGTAAGTAAGGACAGTAAGGTGCATAAAGAATCTGTTGGACCTTGAATTGTGTTGTCATTTCTGTTTCATTACTTTTAGGGTGATGGTATGAACCGTTAGCCAACGTTGGATTTGGAAATAATAAATACGTTACATGTCCTTCCTTGGTCATAGACGAACCCTTGAATGTTCGTCGTCACCGTCTCAAGCCGTGCAGGCATTCTGATGTCTTGCACATGCCCAAGCCTTTCCACTAAATTTTGTTGTGACCCGTCTACTTTCGTCCATGCATTCGCTTCTGCATGTATCCGACGTTGTTTAATTACACTCGAACGCTCATCGTCGGTAACCATTCTGCGATGACACAATCATCCACCTTCTTGTTAATCTCCTCCACCAACACCGATGTTCAACTCTTTTGATCAACTCACACCATTTACGTACGCTCTAGGCTCATACTTTGTTCAAGCATCCCGAACACCTTCCATTCCTCCAACGTCTCTTGTCATTTATATTTGTTCTCTGCTACTCCGGCCAGGTCTGCATTCGTTGTCTTGATGTGTACTCTGTAGGTCTCTGTGGTGATGAACGGTGCAGGGCTAAGCATACTCCCTTACCTCATACTGGTGTTAACCACTTGAAACCCATGTGACATACACATGCATGCGCACATACAGTTACCTTTGCCCCATGGTTTCGCCTATTGGTATGGAGTCATTAACTAGCAAATAAAACATTTCAACGTTGAACCAGCATTAAATACCACAAAGAAACTCGCGTCTCTCGTTACATATTGATGCCAGGAACCAAGGAGACACATAGTGACTGTGACGTAACTTACAAAATGTCCGCGATGATAACTCTCGCGTACTTGTGGTAGTTACGGCGACGTCACAACGTGGACGAATGAATGTTTTATTTCCACAGTCAACTCGTACATGTGTTTATAACAATATTTTACATTTGTGGAAATGGAGAGAGTTGAAGTGTAATACTTATTACAACGTAGTTGTCATACAAGATATACACGAAAGTGTTTGATGTAACTAAACCTCTCGAAATTGTCATCATACATGACATACACGAAATAACTAAACTCTCGCGTAGTTGTGGCAGTTCTGATGACGTCTCAACGTAGTTGTAGTACACGTAAATATCGGTTTCATTAATCAAAGTGAAAGGAATGTAGCACACGTACTGTGCTTACAGTCCCTCAGTTGTCCACGATTGTTTTGTTGCAACGGCATATTATTTTTTCACAACTGACCTTCCAACCGTTGAACGGAATATAGACACGGAGTCACAACCCATCCCATGTCTTCATGTTCAGTAACCGCGAAAACATGGATTGTTATCTCGGTGAGCCTTAAATGGACCGATGTATGGATGACGCGCACTTGTACTTAATTATTATAAAACATTGTCACCATTAATATTATTGCATGCAAATGTGAATTATCTAGTATAATGTTAGGGGTCATCCACGAAATATGTCATGCTTAGGGGATTGTGGGGTCTATGGACAGGCGAGACGAACCTTTACACGAGGGTGTGGGGCTCTCTGGGTAAGCGTTACGTAATGCACTTTTTCACTTTTTAAATGTTGGCTCGTCGAGTTGTCGATAATACTTATATAGGACCTAAGCTAGCATTGCTTGTTCAGTCAGTTTTTGGTAGATTTCAACATAATTCCCACGAAAACCCAGCAACACCCTATTACTGTTGCTACTTTTATTTTACTTGTAAACAACTAATCAGACTAAATTAGTATATCCAGTGTATCAACGCAACGAATGTTAGGCCTACGTGTGAATAACGAATTAATTCAGACATGCAACAAATAAGGTGTACGTTCAATATACACATTACTAGGTATGTCTGTAGATGTAACCGTCGTATACTTGTATGGAGGGTGGGGGTCAGTCCACTCCCGAAAACACAACCATCATGCAGAGCATATCGAAACAGATCTTTGACCAATGTCCTTAACTGCAGTACTCTGCAAAAATGGAAGCGTTCATAGTGAAATGGGTCTGGGACGTTGTACAAGACAAAGTTGACCCGAACCAATATCGCTCCATTAAGAAGTCATCCACCACACATGCTCTCGTCTACCTACTGCACAATTAAGTGTTATACAAGCAGATATGCATCCAAGCAGTTTGCTAGGATACATATACTTTTATAGCGCCTAAATCCACAGGAATCTGAGCTCAGCTAGAGGTGCAACATACAAGAATCATTGGACAAAATCGTTAACAGGGATAAGCAAGAGTCGTTATTAGGGTAAGGGATCGCCGAATATTAGGGTGGGAATGCAATTTCTAATAAATAAGGTATCTATATTCTCAGAAGATTTTAAAGCGATAGGGAGTTGATTCCAGATTTTGGGTGCAGCTACTAAAAAGCACGTTTAAAAAGTCGTTGTGAAACAGATGATCCGAGATTCCTGGGGATATCGAAAAAAAACGAAGGAGACTAAACACATAGGATGGGTGTTGCGTGGAAAGGGTACGACATATGTGATAATGGCTAATTTGAATTGTATTCGATATGTAACTGGAAGCCAATACAACTGTACCAAGTAGGGGCAGAGTTGATGAGAAAGAGGTGCTTTTAGTACTACACGTGCTAAACAATTCTGTACACGTTCGAGTTTAGCTATAAGTCCTTTTAGCAATATCGTTTAGGAATGAGTTGCAGTATAGTCAAGGCGACTGCTAATTATATATACTGATATTGTTTTAGCAGTAGATAAAGACAAATGACGCTGAATTCGGCGGAAATTACGTATATGTTAGAAACAGGATTTACATACTTGAGAAATATTGTGCATTGCGAAAGCTGAAATCACTGTCAAAGATAACACATATATTACGAACAGTATCTGATGGCGATGTATCATTACCAAGCAATTTAACTGGAAAGAAGTTACCAACCTTGTTTCGTTGTTGTTTTGTGCCAATAATAATGATATCGGTTTTATCTGGATTTAGGTTCAATTCATTTGCTTCCATCCACAGCAAGATGTCAGTGA
This sequence comes from Escarpia spicata, assembly GCA_963995525.1. NCBI lineage: Eukaryota > Metazoa > Annelida > Polychaeta > Sabellida > Siboglinidae > Escarpia > Escarpia spicata. The sequence goes on from OZ023214.1 coordinate 40,738,051, forward strand.
GACAGTCATTTAAAGTTGATAGAGATGTCTGTGTGTCGTCAGCATACAAGCGATGATTTATAATTTTGTTGTTATTAGTTATGACTCAACTAAGGGATGTTGTGTATAAACTAAGCAGAACAGGGCCAAGGTCAGAATCTCGTGGGACACCAGATGGAAGTTGTTCTGGACAAGACACTGAGCCAGATATGTTATTGCTTTGGTATCGGTCTGAAAAATATGAACAAAACCATGCCAGATATACCAAAATGTCTATTAAGGCGATGTAAAAGAATGTCGTGATCTATTGTATGAAAAGCAGCTGATAGATCTATTAAAGTGAGAGCAGTCACATTGCTATTACCATATTGCATACAATGTCATTGTGCATTTTATGAAGAGCCGTCTCAGTTGAATGAAATCGCTTATATGCAGATTGTAAATCATTTATAAATGTTGTGAATAAATGTGTTCATGGAGTCGATTTGCAACAACCTTCTCCAATACTTTCGACAGAAAACTAAGATTTGAGAGAGAATAGTAATATTTAAGGTCATTTTTGCACATACTTTGTTTTTAATAAGAGGAATGACAAGAGCTTGCTTGAAATCCTGCATTGACATATTTATAATATTTGTAATAGGATAAACCAGTTGATCAATGCAACTCTTCAGTAGAAATGTTAGAAAATACTTGTTGGCAATACTTTTGGTTTCTCCCGATGAATTACACTATTGCTGGATTTCCACATTTGGCGAGGGTTTTCATAATTTTTTGACAATAATTTCGTATAATAGTCTGATTTTGCTTTTGACCTCATGTGGTTGCACATATGTAACTGCTTAGTATAGCGGTACCGATCAAGGGGTGAACGGGTACGTCGCCAAAATCTTTCAAAATATCGACGGCGACGTTTTGCTTGTACTATGTCTTGTGACATCCATGGTGACGGTGGATGAACGTTTACTTTTTGTTTTTTTGGTTTGGGGACATGTTTATCAAGAAGATTATATATACTTAGTGTAACGTAGTACTGGTTTACTAGCTCACACAGTGTAGGTTTTGGCTGAATCAAGAGATCGGAATTTGCAAGGCCGTCCTCACGAAGAATGTTTACATTAATGTCATGTCTCGGTCGGAAAGTAATACAATTGTTGTGCTGGTCTTGACTCAACTTTAAGACACAGATCAATAATTACAATATGGTGATCTGATAATCCACCAGTAACAGACACCGCCTTGATGTTATGGCAGTTTGACCTAGTGATAAACAAGTCAAGCCAATGCCCATGGATATGAGTACGGAATTAATGTGACATGCTGTTGTAAGTCAAATGTTTGAAGTGCATCAATTAGTAACCTAGTATTAAGGACAGGTTAATCAACATGGATATTGGAATCGCCTAGAATATATTACTCTTCATGTAATTGTAATATTGTTTCAAGAAAATCTTGAAATTCACAAAAAAATGTACTTGTGTTTCCAGAAAGACGATATATGCAAATAAAGTTACCGGACATAGATGGACCTTTTATAAGAATATATAATACCTCAAAGCTATGGTATACAGCGGATAGAAGCTGGAGAAGGTACATTGACAGCAGCGAAGGTACATTGACAGCAGCGGCGTGACGTAAAAAAAATTAACAGCACTGTCCCCCCCTGTTTGTTCAGATGTCATGAGTTCGCAGCCGAGACAGCGGAGAAACTGAAGTTACATCGGCGCAGCGGCGAAGATTTTTCAACAGCACTCCCCCTCCCCCCTGTCTTCCAATATCACAGTCGAGCCAACTGAGCCAGCGCAGACAGAAGCTGAGGAAGAAGCTGAAATTACATTGGCGCAGCGGCAAAAAAACAGTTCAACAACACCTCCACGCCGTCTTCCTGTGTCACAGTCGAGACAGCCACTAGATGAAGGAAGATGTGAAGATTTGCGGCAGCGAAAATTTTGCAGTGGTGCTGAAGCTCCGGTTATCCCCCAAATATGAATTTCGTTCCCGCGTCACTATTCGTGATTTCCGTCGAATTCGGCGTCATTTGTCTTTATCTACTGCTAAAACAATAGCAGTAGCTCTAATTAGCAGTCGCCTTGACTACTGCAACTCACTCCTAAACAATATATTGCTAAAAGGCTAAACTCCAACGAATACAGAATTGTTTAGCATGTTTGGTACTAAAAACACCTCGTTTCTCACCATCACTGCCCCTACTGAAACATTTACACTGACTTCCAACTGCATATCGAATACAATTCAAGTTCACAGCCACTATCACATATCGTGCTCTTTCTACACAACACCCATCCTATTAGCTTAGTCTGCTTAATTTTTCCATCCCCAGGAATCTCAGATCATCTGTGTCACAACTATGTTTTGTTCCCGAAACCGAGCTTAACATTCCAGATTCCCTGTCACTTTAACATCATCTCATACTATAGCTACTTATATATATTATATATTTATGCATGCTTATATCTGCTTATATTTATGTGGGCATAAGCATTTGGGTGTTATATATATATATATATATATATATATAAAACACCCAAATGCTATATATATATATAAATGTATATATATATATTATACATTTGTTATAAAATAAATTATGCTTAAAACATTAAAAAAGATGTATCTCTACATTATTTTATATACATATACATATGTATATATATATATATATAAAACACCCAATATAAACATATAAATATAAGCAAATGTATGCATGCATATATATATATCTATATACATATATATATGTTTGTATATGTATGTAATAATGGATATATATTTTTAATGTTTTTTTTAAACTTAATTTATTTTACAACAATATGTACTAGTTTTAGCGAGAATATTCGGAGTTGTCACTGTTATGTCGATAACACGAAATGTCACAAACAACACCAGACTACCGTAATGGTGAACAGGTTGTAATACGTACAGCATCATGGCGGAGCCACGTTTCACCTCAGGACGAGACTGACGTCAGCTGATCAAGTACATTAAAGGCACACTGTTAGAGTTATGAACACAACATATTTCCCCCTCTCTGTAAGATTACTGTTCCGAAATCGAACAATAGAGAGGCGCACATAAGCCGTTCAAATGACCAATGTCGCCACTGATGTTTAAAGTCACATACTAATTTAACAGCTGACTATAATGTCGCAACAAACGTTCACTAGTTCGTTAGGTTGAAGGTACCGCGGTGGACGTCTGTTTCGCCTTGGCCGTTTGGTATTGTGTGTAACCGGATTGTTGAGCAGGCACACCTCCGATGTCAAGGTCATTAAGGTGGGCGTCCGACGATAGCTGTTGATTTCCTGGTTATATCGATCGAACACAATGTCATGAGTTCCAGTGCGACCAGCTTTCCGCGTATAGGTCGTTTCGTCCTGATCCAGTCTCCATAATCGTATTTCGCGAACGACGTCGTTTGTCGGTGTACGCTTTGATTCGTCCCTCCTTCCTTGCGATCGATTCAGCTAACACTGAAATGTTCGGTGGAGGTGCTTGAGGTGGTTTCTGTTTTTCCAGAGGAAACCGTGGTTTACGACCAAACATCAACTCTGCTGGAGTACGCTGTATCAACGCATGTGCTGTCGATCGGTACGTTTGTTCGTACTGCATCTGCGAACGTTTTCCCCACCACAAGTTGAGCTGCGAGACTCTGTTTGATGTCGCATTTTAGTCTCTCCACACCTCCGTTGCACTGTGGGTTGTACAGCGCACTACAACGATGCTCGATATCAAGTTTCTGCAGAAATGTTTCAAACTCGTATGACACGAACTGTGGTCCGTTGTCGCTTTGGAGAACTTCCGAGATTCCCCAACGAGCGAACAGGTCCTTCAGGATCTGGATGATGGTGGAAAACGTCACCGTACTGGTTGGAGTTATTTCCGGCCATTTAGAATGTTGGTCCTGTATAACAACCATAAATCGTTGGCTGTGAGGTGCGGCCTGAACCTCGCCGAATATGTCGACTTGTGTTCGTTGCCATGGTTTCTCCGGCCATGGTATGGGCTGAATTCGTGGCTGTGTAGGTTTGGTTAATTTCTCACATACCGCGCATGATTCACAATCTCTGATGAGTTATTCGATGTGTCGATCGATGGCGGGCTACCATACCGATTCGCGACAGCGTTGCTTAGATCGCACGATCCAGGAATGATCTTCGTGGACCATTTTAAGCACTTTGTCCTGAAGTGTGGTAGGGATTACAGCGCGTATGACACGTGACACACACGCGCGCGCGCGCACACACACACACACATCGTTGAACACCGATAGCTTGTCTTTGAGTCGGAAGTAGGCTTCCATGTCAGGGGGTGGTGTCGGGGCCAACCATTTTGTACGAAGTGACGGACCTGCGTCAAAGTGGCATCTTCGGAAGAAGCGTTTTTTTCAACTCGGCTGCAGTAACGAGGTTGTCCAACTCAATTTCCATGACACAGTCGTCTGTCGTCGATTCACACAGTTCTTCTTTGACCAGCCTGCTACCTGGTTCTTGGAACCACCGATGTACCACATGTCAAAGTCATACTGGTGTAGGCGATCAGGCCATCGGTAGATTCGCAATGGCCTGTGGCCCGAACAGGAAGTCGCTAACAGCGTTGTGAGTGCCTGGTTGTCCGTCTTCAGCGTAAATTTTCTACCGACGAGAAACACATGCCAGTGTTCGCACGCGAAAATATATGCCAGTGCTTCACGTTCTCCTATGGAGTACTTCCGTTATGTTGCTGAAAGCGTCTTGGATTCGACTACGAGATTGGCTTCTCTTTACCAAGGGCGATTCCTGAAGCATCCGTCGTCACGATCGTTGGAGCATCTCGATCGAAATGTGCGAGAATTGGAGCAGACGCAATTTTCTGCTTCAAGTCGCGGAAAGCTTGGTCTTGCTCGGCTGTCCATTCCCACTGAGCGTCTTTGCGTAGCATTTGTCTAAGTGGCTCGGCAGTTTCCGAGTAGTGTGGGACAAATGTCAGGTAGAAATTCGTTGTGCCCAGAAAGGAAGCAACTTCTTTTGCGTTGGTCGGTTCTGGTAGATCCTCGATTGCTTTCACGTTGGAGTGTAGTGGTAGGACACCCTTAGAGGACACATGGTATCCCAGAAAGTCGATTTCCGTCCTGGCAAACTGACACGTCTCGCAATTAAGTGTGATGTGATACTCAGCCAGCCTGTTAAGCACTAGCTGCAGTCGTGTTTCACGCTGTTCCTGTGTGTGTTCATGGATGACAATGTCGTCCAGGAGGTTGATGCAGCCATCTATCCCCTTCAGCACACAATCTTCTGGAAGGCGCTAGGTGCTGTACTAAGTCCATACGGCATCCTACAGTACTAGAAAACTCCCTCTTGTGTGATGAATGCTGTCAAGTACTTTCTATCTTCAGCCATGGGGACCCGCAGATAGTTTCGTCTCATGTCCAGCTTGGTGAAGACTGTTGAGTGGTGAAACTCGGCAGACAGTTCCTCCACTGTTGGCAGGGGATACTTGTACGGAATGATGGCCTTGTTTACAACTTTCATGTCAACACACAGTCTTATTTCACCCGATTTCCGACGTGCGATAACAATATTTGAAATACAGGGTGATGAGGTGATTGGTTCGATCATGCCATCGTCTTGTAGACGTTTAAGTTCATGCGACCTTCGTCACGCACTGAGAGTGGAAGACGGCGTAAACCTTGTGACGCAGGTTTAATTTCTGGGTTGACTCGAGGGCGGTGTACAAACTTTGCAAGAACACTGTAGGAAAGGCAACAACAATGTCAACTGACTGAATGACTGTTATTGAAAATTGATGCGTTGGCGACGTGTTTTTTTCATGTCATAAAACAACTTGAGATGTCACTACCGGTGAGAAGCACCGCACAGTATTGTGTACACCATTTGTTTCGGGCGCCAATTGAGTTTTTCGTGCCCCCCCCCCCTCCGTAGAGTACCTGTAGCGTATTTCGTCTAAATATACTATATATTTACAAAACACGACATAACCATAAGATGGCGGAACAGGAACTACTTTTTATAATATCCAATTATGGATCATTACGCCGATACAAAACAATAGTAATTACGCATCAACATGTAGTTCTAAATATACAACATTTCCTCCCCAATTAGTTTAGTAATCCCTACTGGAGATATGATACCCTTATATTTCACATTTTGAAGCAAACATAGCAGTTCTAACAGCAAAGAAAAATAACTTTGTCCGTTCTAGAAAAATAACAGTAGTCATGATCTAGTACAATTACTGTCCTAGTTCTGCGTTAGTCAGCGTCATTAATGTGAATGTTAGTAACAAGTAATGTTCCACTTGGTATCTGTTCACTCTCATTGAGTCCGGGTACAATTGAAAGGTAATGGATATTAAATTAAAGCAAGTCTTCGAATTATCTCAATTAACAAGAAGTCTCAAAACATCAACAGTTACATGTACTCTGAGTCACAACTTATAAATCCAGCTTCTGCTGTGCCTTGCGCATTCGCGAAGGATAACGTTTTTCTCTCACGGGCGAAGACATTGAAGTGGATGGTTTCACACGTGTTTCGCTGGGTTATGGTGTTGAGTCACATTTCTTCTCTTCTTCAGCAAGAACGGATGGCGAAGGATCGCCACTGGGAAACACAACCACGGCTTCCGGCAATGGAATCGGAGACTTGATTGTAGACTCGGCATCACGAATTTGTTCAATGTGTCGTCGCCATATGACACCTGGTGTTATCTCGACCTGGTATGACACCGGACCAGTACGCAACACGATTGTACCGGAAACCCATTTGTCGTTCCCACGACAGTCGCGAACTGCTACGGATTATCCTACTGCGAGTTCACGATGTTGAACCGTTGAACGAATTGCTTGTGACATCTGTTCAAGATCATGGTCAATTCCTGGCCACCAAACATGACTTCTGGCCAAGGATTTCATTTTGACTACTCCCAAATGTCCTTCGTGTAGCAAGTGTAGAACCTGCGGGCGAAGTTTCAATGGTATTATCACTCTGATTCCCCACATCAGACATCCTTCTGACAGGGAAAGTTCATTCCGTCGCGTATAGTAAGGAGCGATTTCCTTGTCACCTGTGTAGGCCCAACCGTCCTTGGTTAGAGTATATACTTTCGCCAGAATTTGGTCGTTTTGGGTTTCAAGTCTCACTTGAGCACTAGACACTGGAACTGCGTCCACCTGAGATATGTGGAAGGCTTCCACAGGATCAATGACCTCTTCATCCTGGTCGTAGGTTTCCTTTATAGGAAGACGTGATAACGCATCCGCGTTCGCATGACTGGACGTATTCCGAAACTTTATTTCATAGTCCATTCCAGACAAGAACAATGCGTAGCGCTGAAGTCTTGCAGATGTCATCGTCGGTACTCCCTTGCTTGGACTGAGAATTGATAGCAAAGGCTGATGATCCGTCACTAATGTGAAGCGGCGACCATATAGATGAATGGAATTTCTTCACTCCCCAAATCAACGCAAGTGCTTCCTTGTCAATTTGGGCATAGTTACGTTCTGCCGATATCAATGAACGTGATACGAATCCGACTGGTCTGTCAGTTTCATCTGCCATTGTGTGAGACAAGACTGCGCCAATTCCGTAAGCTGATGCGTTACATTCCAACTTTATTGGCAACTGCGGGTCGTAGTGTGTCAACACTTGATCGGAGCTTACCATGTGCTTTGTTTCCGAAAACGCCTTCTCGCACTGTACAGTCCATCGCCATTTCCTGACTTTCTCCAACATCTGGTTTAGTGGCCATACTACTTCTGTGGACAGATTTGGCAGAAACCGGCGATAGTAGTTAAGCAGGCCTAGGTATGCCCTCAGCTGAGATACATTGTCCGGTCTGGGCGCATTGACTACAGCGTCGATCTTCTCAGGCATTTTGTGGAGTCCCTCTTTGTCGATTCTGTGTCCGCAGTATGTGATTTCGTCCTTGAAAAATTCACATTTCGTTATTTCAGCCCTGAGATTGTAATCGCGTAGACGTTCGAGGACTCGGCGCACATTCGCTAGGTGCTCCTGGTCAGTCTTCCCAGTAATGATGATGTCATCCAGAATAACTTGTGTTCCTGGAATGTCCTGTAGTATCTGGTCAATTGTTCTTTGCCAGATTGCAGGTGCAGATGCGACGCCAAATAACAGTCGGTTGTACCGAAACAGTCCTTTGTGCGTGTTGATAGTCAAGTACTTCTTTGACTCCTCCTCCATTTCGAGTTGCAGGTAAGCTTGACGGAGATCAATCTTTGTGAATTTCTCACCTGCACTGAGATTTGCGAAGACATCTTCAATCCGGGGTAACGGATAGTGATCCACTTTTAGTTCCGGATTTATGTTGACCTTGAAATCACCACATATACTAACCGATCCGGTACAGGCACGATTGGAGTTGCCCATTCACTCCAATAAACTTTTGTGATGATTCCTTTTTTCTCTAGTTTCTCAAGTTCTGCTTCAACTTTCGGGCGTAGTAAATAGGGTACTTGTCTGGCCTTGTGAAATTTTGGAGTTGCCCCCTCCTTGAGATGGAGTTTTGCCTTGGGTCCTTGGATGGCTCCAAGTCCGGCTTGAAAGACTTCCTTAAACTCCAACTTAAGTGCATCCAGCTGTTCCTGCATACTCCCTGTATGCTTCGTTGCACTCATGTGTTTGATGGACTTCCAGTCTAGCTTAATCCTGTTAAGCGACTGGCGCCCAAACAATGCTGGTCCTCCCTTTCTGACCACATATAATGGCAAGTTTTGTTGCTGTCCATTGTACTCTACATCGACATGTACCATGCCGAGTGGAGCAATTTCTTCGCCAGAATAGGTCTTTAAGACCACCGAAGTGTGTTGTGTCTTTACTTCGGGAAAGTACTCATCAAACTGTTGCTTGTTTATCACCGACACTGCCGAGCCTGTATCGAGTTCCATTTGTAACGGTTTACCATTTACCTTAGGATTTATCCAAATAATTCTAGTATCAGGCGATCGGTCCATGGTATGTATTTCCAGAGCAGCTACATTCTCAGCATCACTGTCATATAATACATCTTCAATCACGTGTACATGTTGGGAACCTGTGTGTTTACGAGCCGTACTACCACGCGATGCATCTTTACCCTGGCAACGTTGGTTTCCATGTGTATTGGCACGGCACGCTGGCTTGATATGTCCTTTCTTTTTGCATTTATGACACTGTGCCTCTTTGAATGTGCAGTCTTCCGGGATGTGGCCCGACCGTGCACATCGATAACATGGTTTTCTATATTGTCTTCTTTTTGGCTTGACATGGACTTTGTGTACAGCCGTACCATTTCTGTAATGCCCCAACTCAACAGCATCCCTTGTAGCTGTTTCCATGGCCACTGAAATCTCCACCGCACGACCAAACGTCAGTGTTATTTCTGACAACAATCTCTTTTGTATATGTTCGTTTATCAGGCCACACACAAATCGGTCTCGCAGGGAATCTCCCAGATTTTCTAAAAATTCACAATGTTCTGACAGTTTTCTAATTTGTGTAACACATTACGCAACACTTTCTCCCTCTTGTTGGTCCCTCTTGTGGAAACGAAACCTTTCTGCAATCACGAGAGGCTTAGGTGACAGATGTTGACTAAGTGTCGCCGTTAACTGAGCGAATGTTTTCGTGGCAGGTTTATCCGGCGCACACAAATCTCTCAGCAGACTGTACGTCTTACTCCCTATCAGACTCAGCAAAGCCGGCACTTGTTTCACATCTGGAACGTCATTCGCCAGAAAATATTGTTCTAACCGTTCATAATAAGGTGGCCACGACTCTACCGAGTTGTCAAGTTTCAATTTTGCCAATGGGGGCGGCCATTGCAGCGAATATGGTAACACGTTTTTACCGGAGTTCCGAGCGCTTCAAAGTTCGACACAAATCAACGCACACTTGTACCAGCGTGACAGTTCATCACTTTTCTTCTACTGACCTGTGCAAGTGGATTGACGAGTTCTTTGAGTCATCCTCGTCGCCAGTGTAGCGTATTTCGTCTAAATACACTATATATTTACAAAACACGACATAACCATAAAATGGCGGAACAGGAACTACTTTTTATAGTATCCAATTATGGATCATTACGCCGATACAAAACAATAGTAATTACGCATCAACATGTAGTTCTAAATAGACAACACTCAACAGTACCCTCTTTGGATCCGCCCCTGGATACATAACAGCAAATCCATTTGCACAACAATAGTCAATTCAAAAATTCTATGTGCGTGCCAATAGTCCTGGTGCTGATTTCCAAAAGGGCCTTACAACAGGAGTTGGCTGCACAAATTTAAAGTATATCATAATTTAAAGGTTCTCTATTGAAATTCACCAACTGACAAACAGTTTCATGGACCATCATAGACAATGTCACTCCATATTGGAGTCGTCTTCTGACATTTTGTGTTACAGTGCTGTTGTACATTCACTTGTGTATCTACCTGTGAATTTATAATGAGATTCAACAAAAATTACTTTGTTTATGGCATATTTTGTGATTTTAGTTATTTCAGAAAATTGTTGCCAACCACTCGTGATAAATGTCGTTTTTCTCATAGAACGGACACCTTAATTTTTGGTTAATGTTTGGAACTTATTAGTTTATAGTTCAATTAAAAAGAAAATATAAAGAAACCTATGTTGGCGGGGGGGTGCAACGAAATCCAAAATTTCAAGAACACCACCAGGACAGCAAGTCTTGGTGGAGGGGCAGGCTATCACAAACATTTCTAGTTTGTTGTCATATCGCATGAAATGGGCAATGGTCTAACATGTGCAAAAATAGCATGATGAACTTTATGGATGGTTCCTAACGGGGCTCGACAGAGACTTGTGCATTTTTGAACGTGAGATGACGTAACAGTTTCAGATCTAGCGCGGAACACAGAACGCGCGTGTTACGCTGTATGGCAGACGACAGTTCGAACTAACATCTAACGAGTGAACCGGAAACAGTGTTTGCTTGTTGTTGCCGCCTACTCTAAACAATGTTGAGTGCTGCCAGAATATGGAGTCGCATTTCAGCAACCGGTCTTCATTCAGATCTAGCGCCAATTAGAGGAACGTTTAAACAGAACAGGAAGATTCTAAAACAATTTTGTTTAGCAAATTATAGTTGTAGTCGGCTTCGTCACCATTTACCGAAGAGCGGCGTTACTAATGTTTGCGCAACGGCGTCTGTGGGAAATCGTAAGCTTACTTTGCTTCACCTACTGACTATTATGATCCGAATTTTATATAGATCTACATAAAAATCAATACTCTCTAGATTCCATATTGCAGCTAAGGGGTCATCCATATAGTATACGTCTCGCTTAATGGAATTGGTGGAACTCCTGTTCAGTGTGACGAAGCGTTAAACGTGGAAGAGAGGTCTCTGGGCAAGCGTTACATAACGATTAAAAACGAAAACGTGTTCGCTCGTTTAGCTGTCAAAAATAAACTGATCGCAATAATTTCTACGTCATTTGCAATAAGAAGTGTGTGTGTGTGTGTGTGTGTGTGTGTGTGTGTGTGTGTGTGTGTGTGTGTGTGTGTGTGTGTGTGTGTGTGTGTGTGTGTGTGTGTGTGTGTGTGTGTGTGTCTTTTAGTGTGTTGTGCCTATAAGTACAAAACGAGCTCCGAATGGCGTCAATGTTTATGGCCTAATAGTCATGACCCAGTTTCCTGATATGGCAACACACCGTAGAGAATCGACATTTAACTCCACTGATGTTTGATTAACATTGCAGACTTGGTTCGAGGTAGGGCCCTAGTGATTGGTGCAGTGACAACGAGAAGAAAGAGGAGCGAGGGAGGAAGAGATAAATGACTAATTATGGAAGAGAGCTAGCCTTAACAAGTAACAACACACAGGCTGTTTCGTGGCGATGGTAGTGATCGTGGTGGATTTCGTCAAACCTGTGTGCTGTAATATTTTCGGCTTAAACACAACTGTAAATCAGCATGAAAGGTTTTCGTAAAACATAAAGAGTAGGACTACGCAAACCTTAATTGTCTTTTTTACGTAATCAACATAACAGTTTAACTCTTTCAGGTTTCTACACCGCGCCGCACAATGACCTACCGTTTCCTCATAATTCATTCATTAAAGAACGACGCGACAGCACCAATTCTCCTGCGAAACCAGCCAGCGAGAGCGCGGACAAAAGAAAGCTGTTCACCTACGTGGTACTAGCAGGTTTGGCATTCACGTGTGCAGGCCATTGACCAGTATCCCTTTCCTCGTGTCAACAGGACAAGACAAACTATTTAATTACACACGAGTCTCAGACCTTGTCTAGCTGCAAACGTCTGTGTTTTTATTTTGAAGCGAATTGTAGCTTTCCTTCACAACTGCTGGAGTCAATATAATTATCTGTCGATCAATATCAAACTGATAACACTATTTGCTCTATGTCAGCTACAATCAAAAGTATCGTTTCTTCTTTTTCTTCGGTTTGCTTAGACTTTAGCTTCGGTTTCTCGTATATAGGTCGCTGTACGCCAGTAGTTAGGGGGTCTATTTCGATACGCAAATGAGTTTGCATGAAAATGAGGGACCGAAGATGCTGACTCACTTTCGGTTAGGATCGCCCCCCGGGGACTATTGACCTACTTAAAGTGATGGGGTAATATCCCTTTATTATCGCCCACGCCCCTAGCGAGTGTTGTACATTCTATTAGTGCGTGCGTGCGTGCGTGCGTGCGTGGGAGGGAGGAAAGGAGGAGGAGTGGTGGACTATCTCTAATGGGATATAACATATTGTGTTTTAGTGCATGCGTACGTGTGCAAGTAACGGATGAGAATGGAGGAGTGGTGGGCGTTTGATGACTACCTGTTACGGGGTATAGCATCGTGTGTGTGCGTGAGTGTGTGTGTATGTATGTGTGTGTGTGTGTGTGTGTGTGTGTGTGTGTGTGTGTGTGTGTGTGTGTGTGTGTGTGTGTGTGTGTGTGTGTGTGTGTGTGTGTGTGTGTGTGTAAGGAAGCTTACCAGGTATATGATCTATGTAAGACGTTTAATAGATCCTGTGAAAACACAATATAATAACAGTCATGTTAAAATTATGTGCTTGTACACCAAAAACACAGCGTGTACTTGGTGACCTAATCAAAATCAGATGTTGTTGACAGTAGCGAACGATGGTTTATTATCAGTAAATGTTGTCGACAGTAGTGAATGACGGTATATCATAAGTAACATATGTCAATTAACGCGGCGGTACTGCCATTAAAATCAAAGCTTGATGTCGATAAGTGTTACCACACTTCAAAGATTGAACAATTACTTGATGTTCTTGTGCAACTAACCACTATTATCATAACCAGATGTAGAGCAACAAAACGCTGATATGAAATACTTTGTTCTTACCAACTGTTAAACGAATTTTTTTTAGTTCAGCACATCACCAATGGTTATGCACTTTTCTTTGTTGACACTTTTACCAACCGTTACACAATTTAATATTTTGCAACCTCGACTCTCTCTTGCGCAATAAGGTCCAAAGTTCATCTTAGTGTGTGCGTGTGCATGTAGAGTAATTTTTGGTAATTAGGGGAAATCTAGGTAACTAGGGGTAATGACGGGTTAATTAAGGGCATTTAGGGGTAATTAAGAGGATTTATGGGTAATTATGGGGTAATTGTGGGTAATTACCGAGTTCCTATGGATGAAATTGACCAATCAGTGATGAGTATTTAGAAATGTCTGCTTTTGTCCCACTCTTTTATTAGAAGCTTATATGTGAAAAAAGTGTCGTGAAGCTACACGATAGAGGCGCCACTGTTGTTGCAATGAAAGTGACCAATCAGCGACGAGTATTTAGAAAATACTCGGATGTGATTAAAATGACGGTTGATAAAAAAAAAAGTTTGAGTAGAATGCGTTGTTGCATGGGTAGTTGTTGACATCATATGTGATGTCCATGGAACGTATTGACTTTGCTGGTTTGTAGGTGTTTAGCTTTGTATGTCACCTTCACACACGTCGTGTTCACACATGCGCATTTACTGGCTATCCTCACACCTACCATTCATTGGTTCTTTCATCCCGTGTTCGCGCATGTATACATGTCCACACGCGCATGAATACATGTCTACACGCATTGGTGACTGCAAAGTGTACTGCCCACTAACATGCAAGGTGTATTGTCCACTGACATGAAATGTATACTGCCCACTAACATGCAAGGAGAACTGCTCACTAACCTGCGATGCATACTGCCTACTAACCTGCAAGGTATACTGCCCACTAACCTGCAAGGTATACTGCCCAATAACCAGCAATGTATACTGCCCAATAACCTGCAAGGTATACTGCCTACTAACCGGTAAGGTATACTGCCCACTAATTTGCAATATAAACTGCCCACTAACCTGCAAGCTATACCGCCCACTAACATGCAGGGTATACTGCCCATTAACATGCAAGGTATACTGCTCACTAAACTGCAAGGTATACTGCCCACGAACCTGCAAGGTATACTGCCTACTAACCGGTAAGGTATACTGCCCACTAATTTGCAATATAAACTGCCCACTAACCTGCAAGCTATACCGCCCACTAACATGCAGGGTATACTGCCCATTAACATGCAAGGTATACTGCTCACTAAACTGCAAGGTATACTGCCCACGAACCTGCAAGGTATACTGCCCACGAACCTGCAAGGTATACTGCCCACGAACCTGCAAGGCATACTGCCCACGAACCTGCAAGGTGTGCTGCCCACTAACATTCAAGGTATACTGCCCACTAAACTGCAAGGTATACGGCCCACTAACCTGCAAGGTATACTGCCCAATAACATGCTTGTTATACTGCACAGTAACCTGCAAGGTGTACTGCCCACTAACATGCAAGGTGTACTGCCCACTAACCTGCAAGGTGTACTACTCACTATCCTGCAATGTAGACTGCCCACTCAATCAATCAATCAATCTTTATTTCAGACAAAAAAGCATACACGTAATATGCATTATGTCCATAGTAAAAATTAAAAGTATATTATAGTGTATATATTGCACTAATCCACTTCATGCGCAATACAGAGGTCGTATAAACATCACTGTGTATAATACTCTCAACAATGTTGTTCGTCGATGCAGATATTCTGCTCATAAAACTGTACATGCATTTTCTAAATCTAGTATTGCAACAGTCCGTGTCAGAACTAACAAACATTAGGCTAGCACTACACCTCATAGATAGGCTGTGCATAATTATAAATGCATTGTTATAGGAAACAATAAAGTGCTGCATAGCGGCTTTTCTATAATTAGCCCATAAGGAACATAAATACACATTACTACAATAGGATGTGAACAGTTTGTTCTTCACCTTCACTGAACAAAAGTGAAAATTCCTGAGTAGAATATTGCTTCTGCCGTACAAACTCCTTTCTTTGGATTTCATATCCGTTTCATCCGACAGATCATTACATATTATATGGCCAAGATATTTGTATGCCTTCGTTGTATTCAGAACTGCACCACCAAGCTTAAGAGCTACTTCAAAACCGGTTTGTTTTGTGTCAAAAAACATTATCTGCGACTTTACTCTGTTAAACAATATGTCGTTGTCACATCCATAATTGTATGATACATCTAGCAGTCTTTGCAACCCCTTAGCCAATGGAGCCAGTAGTACAATGTCATCAGCATACATGAGATGATTAACAGTTGTATCACCACAATAGCATCCGATGGGTAGTTTCATCAGTAGCAAACTCAAATCATTCATGTATAAATTAAATAAGAAAGGAGATAGCATACCCCCTTGTTTAACTCCATTAGTCACAGAGAAGAAGTTGGAAAATACCGAACCCCATTTAACACACATAGTCTGATTACAGTACCACTGACATATCACTTTAATTAAATATTTAGACACTCCAAGCTTAAGTAGCTTCGTAAATAATGTTGTGTGATTCACCCTGTCAAATGCCTTGGAGGCATCAAGGAAGGCAACATACATGCATGACCCATGATTAGTGTAATATCGAAGGAGCTCCTTCAACACAAATACACACATTTCTGTCCCATGTTTGGGTTTGAACCCAAATTGGTTACTTGTAGTTCGTAGATGACTTTGCATCCGATTATACAGTATTTTTTCCACTATTTTTGTGAATACATTAGACAGACATATCGGTCTATAGTTATCTCTGTCGCTGACACGTTTAATTTTATCCTTAATAATGGGAACAATGACAGATTTTTGCATATTTCCCGGTACGTAACCGTGTGTAAGTATAGCCGACATCAATATAGCCAATAAAACTGGCAGCTGTCGATCCGCCCACTTCATGTGCTCGCTAGTAATGCCGTCTAAACCAGGTGACTTATTGTAAGATAAATCTTTGATAATTTCACTAGTCACCCTCATATCTTGGTCAAAGACGGCATGCTCCTGACACAGATCAGCAAGAAATTCCTTGCTGCAACTTCCTCTAACTACATTAACAATTTGACTGTAGTGTTCTTGCCACATTCCATTTATGTTTTGGCTGCCATGTACATCACCCACAGTGTTTGGTAATTTAACATTACTATTTGTGGAGTTTTTGATTTCCCTCCAGAAACTTATCGTTTTTTCCATTCATTTTCTCAGCAATTTTATCCGCAATAATGGAATTCATTTTGTTCTTGCAAACTCTAAGTGCATGTTTGAATTTGGATCTAGCCTGCCGCATAACGTCATAAACAGCACCCGTTCTGGGTTTGCCAATGTCCTTCCACAAAAGATATGCATCTCTAGCTGCCATGAGTAAATCCTTTACATGGCCGTTCCAACCAGGTGTAAACGGTTTCCTCTTCCCAGATACTTGCTTTAACATTGTTTCACCTGATTTGGATAATGCAGTAATGATCTCATCATAAAATGTGTCGATGTCAGCAGTATGGCTATGATTATGACAGTTCGCGTTAGAACATTTAATACCTTCAGGGAAGGCAATATTACACAAACCCTCACACGTACATCTTGCATAGTATTCTATTTCACTGAATGAGAGATTATCCCACTGTATACGCTGATTTGATTCATTTATCGTACTACCCTCATTTTCAGGCAGCTTACTGAGTGTAATTGTATATAACACTGGAACAGAATACATGCATACATAACTTTTATATCAGTAATGCAGTCTTTTGCATCATAAGTACATAAAATATTATCTAACCAAGAGGTAGTGCTCCACGCTGGACTTACATATGTATATGTATCTCCGGGGAGGTGCTCCACATCTGCCCACTAACCTGCAAGGTGTACTTCCCACTAATACGCAAGAAGTACTGTCCATTAACATGCAAGGTATACTTCCTACTAACCTGCAAGGTGCACTTCCCACTTATAACCTGCGAGGTATACTGCCCACTAACCTGCAAGTACTGCCCATTAACATGCAAGGTATACTTCCTACTAACCTGCAAAGTATGCTGCCCACTAACATGCAAGGTGTACTTGATAAGACACACACGCACGCACACGCACGCACGCACACGCACGCACATACACGCACGCACACGCACGCACGCACACACGTACACTCGCACACACACGCACACACACACACACACACACACACACACGTACCACAGTCACGCACGTACACTCGCACACACATGCTCTTTCTAGAAAAAATATACCCTAACTACGCGATGCGATTGTGATTAACGACCAGGGTTATGACTAACTAGTCAAAGACAACTGTTGACATAGTCTCGATACGCAGGCTGTAGTTATGATGGTTATGTGAAACATATGTTCTTCATAGGCGGTAGTACTGATATGAAACCTTTGTTGTCAGCAACCGCCGAAACGGTTTAACGACATTACACAACTTTTTTGTACCACAGTTCAAAGATCGTCAACGGACTAACGATATCGTTTATTTGACTCTGCAAAAGGAGCCCATATAAAGCACGAGCGTGCATCTATGTGCCATATTCATCACTGCTGTTGAACCACTGTTTCTCTTTGACCGAGATATATGACGGAGATACTTTTGCATTTGCACTTCCTTCGGTAAAATTGAATTGAAACAAATTATTACTGTGGCTCCTATGAGAGCGACTGTTATTGTCTTAATAGGAGTCACAGACCCCATCTAATTTGAAATTACACTGCATTTGTATATATATGCCTGTTCATGTTACGTTAATTTCATATTATACACATATTGTAATTGGGGTCTAAATAAAACTTTCTTGTTCTTGTTCTTGTTCTTGATGGTGGTTCAGCTTCTTTCCTGACGTCGTGAACCTGTACGGTAAATGGAAGTAGGGTTAGACAGACATCGTGAATCTATACGATAACCGGAAGTAGGTCAGAATAGTGGGCAGTACACCTTGCATATTAATGGGCAGTATACATTGCATGTTAATGGTACAGTACACCTTTCAGATTAATGGCCAGTATACCTTGTAGGTTCGTGGGCAATATACCTTGCATGGTAGTGGGCAGTATACTTTGCAGGTTAGTGAGCAGTATACCTTGAATGTAAATGGGCAGTACACATTGCATGTTAGTGGGCAATACACCTTGCCTATTACAGGGCAGTTCACCTTGCAGGTTAGTGGGCAGTAAACTTTACAGGTTAGTGGGCACTTTTACTGCAACAACAGTGGCGCCTCTATCGTGTAGCTCCACAACCATTTTTTCACACATAAACTTCTAAAGAAAGAGCTGGACCATAGCAGACATTTCTAAATACTCATCGCTGATTGGTAAATTTCATGCTGTACCATTTAATTACCCCGAAATATCTTTTAAACTCAAAGGTACATGCACCCATATGTGACATGCACCCATATGAACTCGGTAATTACCCACAATTACTCCTTAGTTACCCCTAAATCACCTTCATTAACCTTTAATTACCTCTAATGACCTCTTATTTATCCTTAAATCACATTAGATACCCTTCATTACCCCATAGTTACCCAGACTTTCCCATAATTACCCAAAAGTCCTATGCATACTTACCTACACGCACACGCACGCACACACTAAGATGAACTTTGGACCTGTTATTGCGCAAGAGAGTCGGGTTGCGAAATATTAAATTGTGTAATGGTTGGTAAAAGTGTCGACAACAAAAAGTGCATAATCATTGGAGATGTGCTGAACTAAAAAAAAATCGTTTGACAGTTGGCAAGAACAAAGTATTTCATATCAGCGTTTTGTTGCTCTACATCTTGTTATGATAATAGTGGTTAGTTGCACAAGACCATCAAATAATTGTTCAATCTTTGAAAAGTGGTAACGCTTATCGACATCAAGCTTTGTTCTTAGTGACAGTACCGCCGCGTTAATTGACATATGTAACTTATAATGTACCGTCGTTCACTACTATCAACAACATTTATTAATAATAAACCATCGTTCGCTACTGTCAACAACATCTGGTTTTGATTAGGTCACCAAGTACACACTTTTTTGTTTTTTGGTTTATAAGCCAAACGTAAGCACATAATTTTAACATTGCTGTTACTTTATTGTGTTTTCACAGGATTTATTGAAATTCTTTGCATTTTCTCCATGATATACATAAATCATATACCCGGTAAGCTCCTTAATTACGTACACACGCACGCACACACACACGATGTTATACCCAGTAAAAGGTAGTCATCAAACGCCCACCACTCCTCCATTCTCCTCCCTTACACGCACACGCACGCATGCACTAAACACAAAATGTTATATCCCATTAGAGATAGTCATTAGCCGCCCACCACTCCTCCTCCCTTCCTCCCTTACACGCACGCACTAATAGAATGTACAACACTCGCTAGGCGGGATGGGCGATAATTGAGGGATATGACCTGGTCACTTTAAGAAGGTAAATAGTCCCAGAAGCGCTCCTAATCGGAAGTGAGTCAGTATCTTCGGTCCCTTATTTTCATGCAGACTCATTTGCGTGTCGAAATAGACCCCCTAACTACTTTCGCCGCAAGTCTTCCAGAAGTCCAACGATCTTGTCTTACAATGGTGTATCTGTAGGCCACGTTGTCTTTCTCTCATTCTGGTGAAGTTGGCAATCTTGAAGAAGGTGTTTCAGTCATTGGAGTCATTCCACAAGGACATATATGTATGTTTCTCCAATGCGTAATTTAGAGTGCATATGGTGCCCGGGTCTGCAGTGTCCAGTCCTCAGGCGCATATTATTTAATTGGTCTTCTCTGCACAGTTGATAATAGTTGTCGTTGCTGTTGTAGTTGGGGTGCTGTTTCAGTCGTCCCTTTCTCTCCTTATGATACACGATTGTTTTTGCCTCTTTATATGTGACCTCCTTCTCCTCTTGATCCACTTCCCAATCCTTTGCCAGTCTGTCCATTTCCTAGTTTCCCGGGATGTTACAGTGTGCTGGGATCCACTGGATCACTATCTGTTAGGTGGCGTTCTGCAGTGCAGATACAGCATTGGCAAGGAGGTTGAGTTAGTTGTTTTGGGGGGTTGAATAGTGCCTGTAACACCGGCAGTGCATCCGTGAAGATAACAACTTTGCTGTGTATGTCCTCTCTCTGTTCTATCAACATTGTTGCTGCTGTATCGTTTAATACCCCGAGCACATTAACGCAAACATAGCTTCCATGGCTTCAATATACTACTATACTGTGCTGTCGTATACCGCCCAGACTAGGCGCTCGTTGCGTTTACTACTCCGAATCAGAACAATGGTTTTGGTAGCAACTAATGAAGCACCCGTACGGGTTTTCCATTTGTTGGTACACATTTTGTTACTTTCATGTTCGAAAAAACACGGCTTGTAGTGTCTCTTCCTAAAGAAACAAACAACAAAGGGTCGACGTGATTGCCCAAATTTTTAACCCGAAATACTTAGGTATAGGTGGATTCGAACTCCTTCCTTTATTGATCATTGCATCTATTAAAACTTAAAAAGCATACAAATATAGACAGTTTGTGTTATTGTTCATCATCAGTCATGCACATATATGTGGGATCTACCTTTATTCTATCTATGAATGAAGCAACGACAGAAAAAAATATTTGTGTGCATTATAAATAGGTTTTTTTTCTTGCCAGCGTTATATTGCGTTACAAGGGGTGGGTGGGTCTGACCAAAAATTAGCGTGACGTAGGCTTATAGATATCAAATTATGGATCACATGTTTTTGTCACATGCAGCCGGGCTGATTCCGGCGAATTACGGCGCCATGAATACCGTACTGCAGTACGTGATGTGCATGGCAACGGCGGCCGACGTGTTGGCTATGGCCCGGATGGAGTTCAAACTGGACGTCATCCCAGAGGGCACCAACATGACATTGAAATGGCGGAACAAGCCGCTATTCATCCGCCACCGTACGCCGGATCAGATCGCCCGCATGGAGGCGGTGAGCATGGACGACCTGCGGGATAAAGAGCCGGACAGTGTGCGCGTTCAGAGGCCTGAATGGAGCATTTTGATCGGTATCTGTCCACACCTCGGTAAGTTCGGAATCGAGAGGTGCGGCAACAAAATTAATATTGGGGAGATGAGCTGGACTTTTAACACCACACTGCTGTCGGATCATGACATCGGAAGACCGGGGGGGGGGGGGGGGGGGGGGGGCGAAGTGTTGTTGAATATTTTCGCGGCGACGTTCACCTTTATTGAAGTTCACCAGAAACTTCTAATTGCACACCCCTTTGAAAGTCGCCAAAAACGCCCACCTACAGGCTCAGATTTACTGGGGGGCGGGTAAACCATACGTCTGCCCCCATTGAAATTCCTGGGGGGCTGGTGCCCCCTTTGTCCCATGTTTCCGCGCCTATTTCGGAATCTATACATGTATACATTGTGTGTACCCACTAGACAGAGGATGGTAGGAGGGACCGCTATACGAGAACATTTTGGAGGCATGGATCCTACATGCATAGACCCCTATTATTGTGTTTAGTTTCGGAACACTTGCATTAATTACCAGAGCGCAACTACTGGTGGCAGAGAAAAATAATTATGTTTGTCTCCGGAGAAAATACTGAACGAAACGAGATGACAGAAGGAGGCCACATGGTGATGGAAATACAAGGAAATCTTGGAATGGAGATACCCCTAAACAATAATGTAGTTGGGAGCAGGTTGCGATGGGCATGGACTATTCAGAGAAGGGTGAGAAGAGATTGAAAAAGATACCATACAAAACAGAATAAGGTTGTAGATGAAGATATGGAAAGGACTGGTGTGATTCGAACATGAGAAACTGGTTGGAAAATGCACACACACACGCACGCATGCACATACGCACGCACGCACGCACGCACACATACACACGCACGCACACACACCGCATGCGCGCTCCATATGAGACTAGTCTCGACGTTATAAGTTGACACGTTATTCAAGTTTTATTTATCACTGTACACAATGGCGAGACTAGTCTCACATGGAGCGCGCATAAAACTTTAATAACGTGTCAACTTATAACGTCGAACGTAGTATTGTTCGTTCTGAGTATACCATGAATGTTTCCCTTTGCTGACATTGACAAGTGCTGTGGAAAACTCGTGAAATTCTCATACCTCATTTTTCAGAAAAATCCACCCAAACCTGACACCCCTCAATTTCGCCCCAATCTTGAAATACTGGTGCGTTCTGCAACATAGCCACTATGCGAATACGCGAGGGACTAGCGTATATTTATTAATATCCCATGAAAGACCTAATGCAGTAGTACATTCAGTATTCACTGGACTAACATGTGCCATGTCAAAGTGCTCGAAAAAATTCACAAATCACACCAAAACGGTATTTTCAAGGGCACTCTTTCGGTGAAATTTCGGAGAAATTTCGATGAATCCTTAATGTGGTCTTACCCCTTAATCCAGAAAGAGTTCCGTTGCACTGTAGAAATGGGCGGGAATGAAGCCGAGTAACAGTGACGTCACTTCCGTGGTAAAACGCGGGCAACGTCCGCCGAACGGCTACCCGCCACTCTTACAGCACTGTCTACAGCCAGGCACTCATTCATAAAGCCGGGTGAGCTGAGTGAATAAACTAAAAGTTACGCAAAATTACACCGTTATCTTCATAGAAACCATTCCTTTTGTAACAAACATATATGCACACTATGCTATTGACTTACATATAATGTAGTATTGTTTCCGTCTTCAGGCTGTTCGCCGATACCGAACATGGGCGAGCACGATGGCGGCTACTACTGCCCCTGCCATGGCTCGCACTTCGACGCTTCAGGCCGGATCAGGAAGGGACCGGCACCGACAAATATGGAGATTCCTGAATACTTCTTCACCAGTTATAACACTGTCATTGTGGGATAACTAAACAATCAGAGCTCTGCTTCATTCGCATAGGCATACGTATAGCAACATCTGCTGCTTGGCGACTACAAACAGATATCAATAGACATAATAAATAAATTATTATATATTAACATTTGTAGCTGAGAGTCTACATATTGACATTAACATTTGTAACTGAGAGCCTACATATTGACATCAACATTTGTAGCTGAGAGACTACACATTGATATCAACATCTGTAGCTGAGAGTCTGCATATTGACATTAACATTTGTAGGTGAGAGTCTACATATTGACATCAGTATTTGTAGCTGAGACTTGACACATTTACTTTTACATTTGTAGCTGAGACTTGACACATTGACATTAACATTTGTAGCTGAGACTTGACACATTGACATAAACATTTGTAGGTGAGAGTCTACATATTGACATCAGTATTTGTAGCAGAGACTTGAACATTGACATTAACATTTGTAGCTGAGACTTGACACATTGACTTTTACATTTGTAGCTGAGACTTGACACATTGACATTAACATTTGTAGCTGAGACTTGACACATTGACATTAACATTTGTAGCTGAGACTTGACACATTGACATAAACATTTGTAGGTGAGAGTCTACATATTGACATCAGTATTTTAGCTGAGACTTGACACATTGACATAAACATTTGTAGGTGAGAGTCTACATATTGACATCAGTATTTTAGCTGAGACTTGACACATTGACATTAACATTTGTTGCTGAGACTTGACACATTGACATTAACATTTGTAGGTGAGACTTGACACATTGACATAAACATTTGTAGGTGAGAGTCTACATATTGACATCAGTATTTGTAGCAGAGACTTGACACATTGACATTAACATTTGTTGCTGAGACTTGACACATTGACATTAACATTTGTAGGTGAGACTTGACACATTGACATACACATTTGTAGCTGAGACTTGACACATTGACATTAACATTTGTAGCTGAGACTTGACACATTGACATAAACATTTGTAGGTGGGAGTCTACATATTGACATCAGTATTTTAGCTGAGACTTGACACATTGACATAAACATTTGTAGGTGAGAGTCTATATATTGACATCAGTATTTTAGCTGAGACTTGACACATTGACATTAACATTTGTAGCTGAGACTTGACACATTGACATTGACATTTGTAGCTGAGACTTGACACATTGACATTAACATTTGTAGCTGAGACTTGACACATTAACATTAACATTTGTAGCTGAGACTTGACACATTGACATTAACATTTGTAGCTGAGACTTGACACATTGACATAAACATTTGTAGGTGAGAGTCTACATATTGACATCAGTATTTGTAGTTGAGACTTGACACATTGACATTAACATTTGTAGCTGAGACTTAACACACTGACATTAACATTTGTAGCTGAGACTTGACACATTGACATTAACATTTGTAGCTGAGACTCGACACATTGGCATTAACATTTGTAGCTGAGACATGACACATTGACATTAACATTTGTAGCTGAGACTTGACACATTGACATTAACATTTATAGCTGAGACTTGACACATTGACATTAACATTTGTAGCTGAGACTTGACACATTGACATTAACATTTGTAGCTGAGACTTGACACATTGACATTAACATTTGTAGCTGAGACTTGACACATTGACATTAACATTTATAGCTGAGATTTGACACATTGACATTAACATTTGTAGCTGAGACTTGACACATTGACATTAACATTTGTAGCTGAGTCTTACATATTGAAACAATGTATAGCAGGGAGACTATATACTGGCATCAATATAAGTAATTCGGTGGCTACGTTGTATATACTGGCATAAATATAGCGGAAAATTTGCGTACACTTAATTTTACGTGACGACAAATAACTAAGAACAAGGAACTTGGAACTGAGAACACAAACGGGAATGTAAATAATTATTATGCTGTATTATATATTAAACCATGATAACATCATTGTAGTATTTATATGAATTGGTTACTAGGCAGATTTCATGGCTGGTACGCAAATTTCTTCTACAACTTTAGAGAAGCACCCGATTGGGAAACTGTCCTTCGTGTTGTTGCGAGATACGTTATGGTTGCATTTGACGTCTTGTTGAGATATCATAGTCAAAATGACTGAGATTATTAGCCAGTGGACGTCATCATATACAGGAACACGGGACGGTCTAGTTCGCATCTGTTCGCATCGCAGTCACACGAGAGAAACTTAGTTATCACGGTGAGCAAGCGATAAGAACAATGGTGAATTGGTTTGCTTTGTATGCAGGATTCTGCATGCGAATGACAGTTCTGCGAGGCTGACACGCAGTTCACATTGTTGCAAGTTTACAGAACTGTATACCTACCAGGGGCGGAAACAGAGAGGATAGATTAGGGGGACCTTCAATTACATCCCTCTTGAGGCACGCAAAAAAAACTGGCGGCCGAATCAAATTCATATTTAGTGGGCTGTGAGCCGGAGCTTCAGCACGACTCCGCCGTCGCGCTATCGGATCGGAAGAGGGGCGGGGGGGGGGGGGGGGGGGGGGGGCAGGGTGCTGTTGGAAAATTTTCGCGGCGACGTTCATAATTTCAGAACGTCTGGGAGGGCCATGTAACATTCAAAAGGGACATGCCACTCTAGGGCAGGTATAGCGCGGCCAAATTCTAAAAGTCTAGGGGCACGTGCCCCACAGCTCCCTTGATCCGCTTACATAGCGATCTGCGTTTACAGGCTTCCAAAATCTCTAACGGCATCCTCTTGAGACCTCCAAGTTGCAATCCCCACCTCGAGGCTCCCCAAAAACTTAAACTGCACCCCATTGAGACTGCACACTAGAAGATCTCCGAATAAACCTCCGACTGTATCCCCTCCTTAAGACCACCTCGAACGGAAACGCTTCCCTCGAGCGGAACTGTAGTTTTTGTCTCATCGGGGGAAGGAGTGGGGGCAGGGAGTCAGTGCCATACCAGTCTATGGGCTTGGTATATAATGCTTTCGGCCAGTTGCTGTCTTAATCCATTACCAGGTCGTGCCTAATCCAGTTGCATCTTATTAGTTCAATTTATGTGATTATCGTCTTTAATTTTGTTGTGTAATTATATAGGCAGAACATGGTCTGGTAAAATATAACCTTGTTGGCTTTCAGGATGCCGATTTTCACTGTTGCTCATGCACAAATTAGCCATTTGACATGCATAACAGAAACAATTAGTTTCCGTCAAACACTTGACTTCGATCTTGCAAAAAGCAAACGTAGGCCTACACGTGGTGACTCCCTGCATTACGGGAGTAACCTAATTCCCTCAGATGCTTTGAAAGTGGCATGATTTTGATTAACAAAATTGTCTAATAATCATGTCTGTCTAGTGCAGGGTTTCGCAAACGTTTTAGGCGTGGACCAACTTTTGTCGAGTTGCCTCTCTGCGGGCTAACACTTTTAATCAGGTAAGACATAAAATACCTTTTGGTAGATGCTCGTGAACGTAAAAAAGTTAAAAAGGTAAGTTCTTATATAGCGCAGTATCCAATCCTCAGGACTGCTCAATGCGCTTTACACGTTACTCCCTGGCAGACCTGTTCAATTGAACACCATCTCGACTCCTCTGGGAAGCATTCAGTCACGCTGCAATTAATGCGCGAAGATTATTCGTACCCAAATATCCACCACTGTCTATAGCCAGGTACTCATTCATACAGCTGAGTGAACTGAAGCAATGTAGAGTAAACGAACTTGCCCAAGGTTCGACACCGACGCACAGGATTCGAACCCGCGTTCTCTCAGTCGAGACGAAGGTGTTCTTGGTGTGGTTCGTCGTTGGGAATTCTGATTCTACCCTATACAGGGGTGTAGTGCTCTACCCTATGTACACTGTTCGGGTCGCGCCTCCGCCAAATTAATACTTGTAGCAAACATTGGCCCAGTTCCGGGCCTCCACCCTAACGGCGAAATATTGCATCGGGATCCTTAGCCACTCAAGCCCCCCGGTTCCAACGCCATGCATTTAACATTCTTTAAATGGCGACACATGTATGTTTTGCATTGTATAAGCAACCGCAGGCATTATTCCAATAAATAACCATTCAATACAATAGCCATAGAAATAATTTTCACATCATATGTTAGAAACAAACATACATTTTTGGACGCTATATCGAGCAACAGTGTCGTCTCCGATCAAGGACAGAAAAAGACCACTGCGTGTATTACAATGTATTCTGCTGTTCTTTTCGTTTATTCAGCACGTTGTCGGTGAAAGGTGATAACTGTTAAATAGAACAATGTTGAGTGTTGCCAAAATATCGAGTCGTATTTCAATATCGGCTACATCAAGCGTTCTTCCTTCTCCACTCTTACCAATAATCATACCTTTTGCACTGAAGAAGAAGATATTGGTACAACCTCGTCCTGAAAAATTCGATTGCGATGGGCTTTACGGCCGTTTGCCGAAGAGAGGCGTTATGGATACACGCACAACGACCTTGGGCTTTGGGCCTGGTGGTATCTGGCAACATCGTAAGCATGCTTCTCTTCAAGACTTCACTCTTGCTACGTCTACCATTGTGGCCTTTATTATGATAATAAGTATTTATTAAAACTACTAGTACTATTGGCAATGATCATATTTGATTAGTTGGTACTCTCTCAGACTCACTGTCTCAGACTCAGAACGTTTCCGTAAAATCGTACACATACACTCAGCCAATTGTCAAATGTGGCATTGCCATTGTCATTGACATTGACATTGGCATTGCTGATATTGCCGGCATTGATTGATAAATCAAACTGACACTTGAGAAAGAATGGAAACACAATTTTATTTTATTAATTAATTTATTATACAACGGCTATATGCATATATGTGATGATTGCTATCCAGTATATCTCTTAACTTAGTCTAGAATTAGTCTTAGACTTAGTCTTAGTTAAAACTTAACTTCTTAAGACTAAGTGGACTCAACTTAGTCTTAACAAAGTCAAAGCAATTAATAATTATATCGTTTTTCTTAATTGTATGCATTGATTTGTGCACTATACTCTATACTAGTATAGGCTGGTTAGATAAACGTTGCAGTATCTAAGATTTTCGTTGAGTCTATTCAGCAAAAGCATCACCAGTGGCACTGCCAGTGGCAGTAGGGAAACGGCGTGAAACTGAAAAGCGGAATTTAACTAACGGAATCTACGCGATAATCTTCTCAACTTATCTGAATATGTCTACGTATGTGCTAAAATTCAGCGTATTTATAATAGAGTTGCTGTATCTATAGTGTGTTTCAGAACACCACCCGATTTTTGACTCGCTGAAAAGCTGCGCCCAAAACGGGCCCCCTCCACCTATATTATTTCGCCAACATCACACATTGTGCACACTCGGACCCTGGCCAATCATGGTGTGCCTACACAGTACATTAGTCACATTTTATCATTTCTTCCCCGTCCTTACTGTCCGAAAACAGTTGATGCATTATTGTTTCTGCACCCAGTTGTCTCGCTTGTCTTCGAAGGTGCCCTCGAGACAAACCTAATGGTTTGGTGATACATGCAACTTTACAATGCACTTATATATTACACTATTTGAAAATATAATAATCTATGAGCTGTATGGATACATATTACATTAAATGTAATATGTATCCATATATACGGATACATATTACATTTAATGTAATAAATCTATCCATACAACTCATATTGACAGTATATAAAATATAGTAGTAATATGTGTCCGTGTGTGTGCGTGTGTGCGTGTGTGCGTGTGTGCGTGTGTGCGTGTGTGCGTGCGTGCGTGAGCGAGCGAGCGTGCGTGCGTGCGTGTGCGTGTGTGTGTGTGTGTGTGTATAAAATAATGTAATAACATAATACTTGCAGGTGTGTGCATGTGTATTGTACCAACAGCATATCGACGATAGCGAACCCCTATTAGCATAGCGAACCACTCAGGGGCCCGTTTTGGGCGGACTTCACGGCCTCGGGTTGATTATCAATTTGAATACAAGCTCTCCATGCACACATCAGAGCATACACATTTGGTTTATATGCACACCGCAGTTGCCGTTGTTTTCAACGCACACAAACGGAAATAGGATATTTTGAAATTACTGCTAACATTTTAAGAAAAATGTAAAACATATTTTGAGCTTACATCTCTGAATGTGCGTTTCGCGCTTCCGATCAATGTGCTCATTTATGAGTTACCTAGCAGTGCCACCGCAAATTTATCTGTATATAGTACAGTAACGCATTACGGCTGATGACCTGTTTTGGCCAGGGGACCCGTTTTGCACGCCGGTCCCCTAATAGGCAATTAGGCAGTGACATTTAATTGACCGACTTAACTTAGACTTAGTTAGGATGATTTCACCACTACCACTGGGCATCAGTACTGACTTTAACCTGTGTATGCATCACGCCATGTAATTGTAACTAATATAGCAGCCACGATATATGTGGGCATCAGTTACTACTGAGAATGTCCATGAAATAGCTGCAGCCGCTTTCAATTAAAGTCACATTCACAGTAGTATGTGACTCTAGCACGGAACTACGCCATGGCCAGCTCCATAGCCTAGGCATATACCCAGGAGGGCAGACAACAAAGTCGTTCGAAGCACAGGAATGTATGTGTGTAAGGACTTTACCCCAAGCCCTAGGGTAAGGCTAGTTTAATTGCCTTTAAGGGCAGCTACAGTCGAGTGCAGCAATAGACTTATACCATGTGGTCTAAATAAAACGATCGTTCATGTTCTGTTACTACACAGTCTGTAATAGTATGCGCATACAAATACGACATGTTCTGAATTATGCAGTAAGATTATCGTGAATACAGTAAGCTTATATTCATTTATTTGAAAAAGTAATTGAATGTGTTTTTCGTTTCAGGGCTCTACAGCACGCACAATGACACACCGTTCCCTGACGAATCCTTCAAATACTACCGACGCGACAGTACTAAATCAACCAAGAATTCAGGAGACCAAAATGAAATCTCACGAAAGTTATTCACCTACATGGTGTTGGCAGGTGTAATATAATAAACAGTTGCATATAATAAATAATATTTATTATATTGATATCGATAATCCATTTGATTAAATTCACCAATTTCATTCCACGCTAGGCATGGGTTCAAATGTATTTGCAAATATCGCATTCCCATTTGCATTTGAAGTGTCAGGATCAAAACATGTATTTGCTTAGAATCAAAAACACTTGCACTTGAATGCTATGCAAAACCAACATACTTGAATTTGCATCAAATCCACTTGCATGTGCATATCTGAATAAAAAAACACTTGCATAAATTGCATTTTCAATAAAAACATTTGCATTTGATTGAAAACAGTTCAGTTGTCCGGATATTTAACTGAAGAGTTGTGTAATTGTCTGATGTCAATAGTTATCCGTCCAGCTACACTTTCATACGTACAGATGCAAATGTCTGTATGCATATTGGTTTCAATTTCGGAGAATGTGTGAATTAGGTTCAAGCCTCTGTTTGCTGATTTACAAGCCTGAACCTTGACCTTTATGCACTGGCAAGTGAGACACCAATTTCACCTCCATAAAGGTACTCTTGAAATGCAATCAGTGAAGTTCTGACAGCTTTTTGAAATTCTAATTAATATGTAGCCAATCTCAACAATAACTACAATTAATTCCGAGAAGTCATTTAATTTAGCCAACTTCCGTAAGACAATGCACCATGGGGTGATAATGT
This sequence comes from Escarpia spicata, assembly GCA_963995525.1. Taxonomy (NCBI): domain Eukaryota; kingdom Metazoa; phylum Annelida; class Polychaeta; order Sabellida; family Siboglinidae; genus Escarpia; species Escarpia spicata. The sequence goes on from OZ023214.1 coordinate 40,769,047, forward strand.
TCAATGCACTCATAAATAACTCCTTACATTATAAACAAATACATGTAAAGGCTGCGATACACTGACACGTTTCGCCCGACCAGACCAGACCAGACACCGACCAATATTGACCGAGCCACAAACGGACAGACGTGACGTCATAATCAAGTAAACATGAAAACTGTCCACTAGTAGTCGGGACTAGTCAGCGTCGGTCTGACGTGACTTGGTCTGGTCGATCGGGCGAAAAGTGCCAGTGTATTCCGGCCGTCTCAGTAAAATACCTATTTAACGGGATATATATGTGTCCCCAGAACAAGCTCCCACTAACAATAACTGGCCATTGTTTTCTGGAAAGAGTTAACACCTTTTTGATTAACAAAAGGGTTTCCTGTACGCATGTTCTTCTCTGGTACAAAGGCGGACTGGTACCCGCGACATACGGCGCCAAGACAACTGTATGGCAGTACGTGATGAGCATGAACGCCACAGCCGATGTACTGGCACTTGCCAAGGTAGAGATCAAACTGAACGACATCCCGGAGGGCACCAACCTGACACTCAAGTGGAGGAACAAGCCGCTGTTCGTTCGCCATCGTACCGCTGACGAGATAGCGCGCATGGAGGCAGTGAACTTGTCGGAACTGCGGGACAAACAGACGGACGGCGACCGCGTGCAGAGACCCGAATGGCTGATTGTGCTGGGAGTCTGCACACACCTTGGTATGTCTTCCACACACGCACGCGCGCACACACGCACATACACGTCAACGTACATACACTTCATGTCTAGTAAGCTTGTTGACTAAAGTAGGTACACTAATACGCCAACTTTGGGGGTGGTTAGGCAGTATCTCCTCCTAGGTGGCGAGATAAACTCACCTCTTTCTACGTTCATTTGCTTCCTTTGAACGGTTACCTTTAATTCACCAACTTGCGGTCCATTTCAACAACGTAAAGATAGTTATTTATACTTATGTGATTATTGCTCACCCATGAAAACACTGGACGAATGATGTGCTGAGCCACTCCAAAGGGCGCTACTGTGGCTTCAAGAATGGGTGTAAGCTAGCTAAGACAAATATTGAATGTGGTTAGTACTAATCCCCCCGATCGTTGTTATTTATTAATCATCATCTACACAATGCTGTTGCTTCCGTCTTAAGGTTGCGTGCCGTTAGCGAACGTAGGAGAACACGAAGGCGGCTACTACTGCCCCTGTCACGGCTCCCACTACGACGGATCTGGGCGCATCAGGAAGGGACCAGCGCCGACTAATCTCGAGATTCCTGAATACTTCTTCTCAGATGATACCACTGTTATTGTAGGATAACAGCGGCCAACCCTCGTGGATTAAGACTACATCCCGACACCGATGTGTAACGTGACACCTTTTGGAACAAACACACGGGCATCACTTTATTTACAATTACATACAGACCAATGCAACAGTAAAACATGTTTAAGTTGACGTCGTTGGTGACGTTTGCATTGTTATGAAAACACGTATGACAGTTCAGTTTGTGTAATTTTACAGTTTTACTAACTGTGTCCAACGTTTTTTGTAAGAGCAATAAATGCATCACTGCGAACGATTCTCTCTAGTGTTGACTTTGCTGTGCATGCAATCACCACAAGCATAGTCCATAGAACTATGCATCCCCTCCCAGTAACGTGCATGGTTGACTACCATGAAGACATCAATAGAGCAACCGAGGAACAACAACTGTCGAATCGAACAATAGTTCCTCTAGTTCTCCGATATCTGTACAATTAGCCACCAGGCACTAAATACAGCTGTGAATCCTGTAAGACACCATAAGTTTGCCATTTATAGTTTGTATCGATCTACTTTTTTGATAAAAACGAACATTGGAACTAGTACTTTCTTCCTCGCCGAACCTACAACTCCATGGAACTCGCTTTTCGTTAGCGTTAGGTGATCAGGAAATGTGATAACATTTCGCCGTCATGTAAAGCAACGGTACCAGGTAAGTTCTGATATCGCTGTACCCGGTCCTTAAGGCTGCTCAGAGCGCTTTACGCTTCGCTCCCTGGCATTCCTGATCAAATCGAACACCACCTCGATTTTGTAAAGTATTCAACCACGCTGCAATTGTAGCGAGAAGACTATTTGTTCACTAATATCCGCCACTGTCTATAGCCAAGTACTTGTTCATACAACCGAGTTAAATGGAGCAACGTATAGTGAACAAACCTGTATGAAACAGCAGTAAGATAATTCGAACCCGGAATCTCCAATTGAGAATCCGATGCTTTTACCAGTGCAACGAGCCCCACATAGATAGGGTCTTCTATCTTCTGAACAGTAACTTATACGAGGAGAGAAAAGAAACAATCACGGTCCACCTTTAATAATTCAGGTCGCACAACCATCTAACAGACAGAGAACAAGTCTGGGTGACAGGCTGAGAATTCTGGCGAGTCTTCTTCGGCGTTCGCTCAGACTGCAAGTCGGTTGGTCGTATGAAGGTCACTCGTGCACCGCAGATCTTGCAGAAACCCAAATATTTCTCCTTTTCTGGGGCTTCTTTGGGCCAGATTGCCTTCCTCTCATTTAGCGACTTATAGCCAGAAATAAACGCATTTGTGGTGGATTGCGACACAAAGATGTGCTAAGACGAATAAACGGACGGCCAAGGCGATGAATTGTGACTTTCGTAGGCATGTTTTCTCTACATAGGCCACACATTACACAAACGTAGATTTTACTGGTCAGATCTGGGATTTTTGGCCAGATATGAGTAATTTTTGTCTCGAAAAGTGCGAAATTTGACTAAAATGAAGTTAAGCAACTATGTTAACCATTACTTTTCAGGATGTAATCAATGAGTTACAACTGTCCAACCATTTTAGATTTTATCCACGCAAATCATTGGTTATAGTACATAGCATTTGCAAGACACGATTTGGATTTGTTGGTTAATTATGGGTCATTTTTTAACATCAAATTTGACAACAAATTCAAAAAGCTGTTTTTCCCATATTAGGCCTACTAACACAAGTCGCCAATCAGGTACTGGTTCTGTACATAGGCCAAAGTAAGTTTTTTGCCTGTCACTTTTTGGATTTTTGGTTTAATATCTGTTAATTAATCAAATAACAAATGTGATTAAATAACAATTTATGCCTTACATTTCAGGGCGCAATCGTTGTTGTTAGCTTGTCAATAATTTAATAACTTTGGCCACATGTTTCAATATTTACGATTTTGGAAGACAAAATTGCCTCAGCGGGGTTGGGGTGCATACGCACCCGTCGCACCATCCCCCAGCCTACAGGCCTGCCTTTAGCTACAACGACTGCATGAGACTGACCTGTGTTTTGATTTGTGTCCCTACGTTACAAGAACAATGAAGGCATCTGAAATTGCAGAAAGTTTTGAAGAAACTTCCACTATCCCCATGGTTACGTTGTTACGCTAACCCGTTGTTACGCTACGGCTGTTTGCATTGCTGCATTTTCCATTAGCCACACTTTGCCTGGAAATATGAACGAGCTAATTGTAACTCCAATGCTTCTTTTGTTGGTGATCTCCAGCTTCTGAGGTTCCCTTTCAAACAGATCATATCCGGCTTATAATTATCACTTCCAAGTAGACACGGGGTACCCAACATACAACCTTTAAATTAACGTTTCTATGTGATGTTTGTGCACTTAAGGTTATTTTTAATTAAAATCATATTTTACACAAAATTAATTTAAAAAAATGTTTTGTCTACACGAGGCCTACTGTGTATATTACAAGACGTCAACCTGTTTAATATATACATAGGTCACTGATTACGAAATGAGGTTTTCGACGCCATTTTGTTTTTGTTTTGGTCCAACATGGGCCATATTGGTCTTATAAATTGCAAAATTTGAGCGAAATATTATTAAATAACCATTTTAAACCTCATATTTCAGGATATATCGAGTGCGTTACAACCTGCCAATGACATCAGATTGTTTTACTTACTGTAATGATTATAGCATAATGCGTTCACAATATTATGTGTTCACCTCCAAACCAATACGGTACACCACACCACCTGCAGATGAACATTTCTATGTGTCCAATGTAGTGCCATCTCTTCCAAAATTACCAAGTACAACCCAATAGTTCGTCTTACTGAATCCAGCCGGTGATGTTGTGGAGTCGGAAGCTATCAATTTAATGCGTGGAACCCAAGGATGTTGTCCGTTGCTTATTGTACATGTTTGGCGGTAATCTGACAAACAAGGAACTTTTTTTGCTGAGCTGTACCACTGACCATCCAAACTTCATATTCTTGCATGTCACAAATAAAGACAAGCAAGAAGAGGAAAATGCATGTGTCTATATGTACACGACCACTATCCTGTTGATCGTGCTTGTCACTTCACTGCACCACAGGCATGTAATATGAGGCGCGTGTCTGCTTCCTTACTTAAATGCACATCTCGAACAACTGATTTTGCGCTTTTGTTGTCTTTAAATCCCCCACCCACGACGAGTTCACATCCATCGGGCAGGTGCTTTCCGTGCTCCACCATGTAAAGGATGAGAAAGTGAGTCAGGTCAGGCCTGTTTTTATCTAGGGACATGAATGAACTCCACATGTTAGGTAATGGTACATCAACGTCGTTGAACTAACTTACGTATTGACCTGTTTTTGGCAATTAATTTATCTTCGACTGTTTCTTTAACTGGGTCTACTATAACAGTGGAAGCTGTTCTTTCCGTTGATGATTTCTTTAAAGACATCAGGATCCAATAATTATCTTGTGAACGCACTGTGTTATAACCATTAATGCATGTTAAAACAATCTGATATGGTTGCAGGTTACAACACTGATTACATCCTGTCATATGAGGTTTAAAATGGTTACCTAATAATTTGTTGTTAAAATATTGCAATTTCTGTTTGTAAATGTCCCATATTGGACCAAATATAAAATGAATTGGCAGCTAAAATGTCATTATGTAATTAGTGACCCACGTATAGAAATCTTAAACAGGTTGGTAGCATACGCAGTAGGACACACGTATAGGCTTATACCCAATTCTGTGTCAAATTTGATATTCCACAAAAACAGCTCATAATAGGCATAAAATCACATAGAAGAGTTCATCTGCAGGTTGTGTGTTGTTGTCCATATCCACCTGGAGGTGTCGATCAAGCCGGTTGGTTGGTTGAAAGGGGCACTAGGAGCTGGAAAAGGCTACTACCAACAAAATGTGCATTGGGATTACATTTAGCTCATCCACATGTCCAGACGAAGGTGTGGCTATAGTAGTGTTTGAACTATACACTTACCCACTAACCACCTATTTTTCCGCCGGGTCAGTAACTTTTTGTGTGTTACATATCTGTGTGACTGTCTACATTTTGGTGAACTAACACATTTACTGCAGTATTCATATCAGCTAAATGTAAGAACCAAACTCTTGACAAAAAGTATTTGCCCTGAAATGTTATTGAAAAACGCGGCGCTCACGTTTACTGAACTATATTGTTAATAAATTGTCCAGGACGTATCTAAAGGTGATGTAATGTAATTTTGGTCAATCAAAACGAGAGGCCACCAGTAGTGCATACATTGTATCTAAACAACTTGGATTTAGGGAAAAGGGAGAAATCTGCGGCGCAAAAACGTTTTGAAAGATGCGGGACGTGAGGTCCGGCTACCCTGAACGCTGGGCTGAGGCAGATACAACTATGTAAACAGTCGAACCATCATATACATGGGGTGTACGGATGATTGGTAAACATTTCCTGCAATCTTTATTGAGCTTGTAACTCGGGGATGCGAGTCCAAATGCAGTACTGTCTCCTGCAACTGCAGTCGGAGTAGCCCAATGGAGGCCCGTATGATATGAGAGGGTGCAATGGGTGTGCACGCACCCCTCCGGTGAGGCAATTTTGCTTCCCGCATCGTAAACATTGAAACATGTGGCCAACCATATGATATGATTGGCAAGTTGCAACACACCGATTACACCTTGAAATATAATGGATAATTTGTCATAAAACCATAATTGTGGTTATTTGGTTGAATAACCCATCTTTAACCAAACATCCAAAACCTGACCACCTACCAGTGACCTATGTACCAAACCATTGCCTAGTTGGCGATTTTTAACATCAGTAGTAGGCCTCATGTAGACAAAAAAAAATCTAAATTGTGTCTAGCAAACGCCATGTACGATAACCGATGATATATGTGGACAAAATCTAGTGGTTGGAAAACTGTAGCCCACCGATGCCATTAAAAAAATAATAGTTAACATACCGTATTCGTTCTATTAAACATACAGTACGCTTAACAAATATTTGAGACAAGAAAATAATGTCAATTTTGTGTTCCAATAAGAGTACAGGGGTGTGCACCCATTTTCTTTGGTTCCTGTGGTTCCCGAGTACAGTCATCGCAGCAGACATGATGGGCAAGCGATTTATGCATTTCACATATGAGCAACAGGATACCAGAACACTGTAGAAATCTGTAAATTTGTTTTGATGTTGTTTCATTACCAAACTTTGAATCTAGTGTGATATTGGTAGAAATTAAAACACAATGATGAATTCAACAGTCCAGGTTGGCATTGAGAACACTGTCAGGGTGTCGGATGCTGCTAAAAAGGGGGTATATGCTAATTAGGGCATGTACGCTTAATAGAACGGTCGTTGCTTAACTACATTTTGGTTAGTTTTTGCATTTTTTGGGAAAAAAATTACTCATGTCTAGCCAAACCCCCAAATTAGACTCGCAAAAACTCCGATTTGGTAATGTGTGGCCTATATAGAGAAACTTTAAGCTGATTTGTACACATGTAACACTGTCATTATGTTATATAGAGCCATAATACGGTTTTGATCAAATTTTACATAAAAATCCGTTTTCTGACCTAAAAATAAAAAATCAGAAAGTCCAACATAATCTGTAACATATATAGAGAACATTTAAAATGGTTGGCTGTTTGTAACTTTTTCTGAGCACTTTTCTCGTCCTTGGCCTTCCGGACTATTAGCAAAGCGCATCCCCGTCAACGTCTGGGAAACATTGCAGAGGTCTGACATTGGTGGAGGTGGGCAAAATTGCTAGGCAAACATGTAGCCTAACATGTGACTGGTCTCTGACCCTAGTTGAGGGAATTTTAAGTCTTGTCAAATGTGGTGTTGTACGCCAAAGTGCAAAAGTCAAACATCTACTTAATTTATGTCATCATCAAATACGGTAGACTGCAAAGAATGTCACAACACAGAAATCACAACAATAAATTTATTAGATCTGGCAGTGACAAAAGTACTACAGTTATAAACTAGCAAAACACTACATTCCTGATTGTGTTCAGATGGTGCAACGCATGTTGAGATAAGAACAACAAAGTTAAGATTATCACAACATAATTTTATATTTTGAAATAATAATCTACCAATTGCCTTCGTGGAAAGTCAAGCCACTGTAAACTGCCTTTTGAATTTGTTTAACAATCAACTACTTCAAACATTGATAACAGCAGTAAGATGTCTATCATATGTCAACAAGTCATATATTGTGTAAACACACAGTGAAGTAGAAAACATTTTCAGTAGGTGTCATATGATTTAAACAGAAACCTACATTGTAAGGTCAGCTGGATATGTACACCACTGCTGCCTTGGTATTACTTCACCTTACTTTGTGCATGTGTTTAATGCGTATATGTCCTTATCAGAAGCAGTTTATTATGAAAACTCAAACCAACCACTGAAATACAATAGCAAAAATGTATTTAAAAGTGAATAATGGAAGTAAATACTTGTACCGTGTACTGGCTAAATGAACATGTTTATTATTGATGAAATGTGCCAGTGTAAAGTGCCAAAAGTATCCATACGCCAGAAGTAATCTGCTGTGTACTTCACATGCAGTGAAAAACGCCACCTGCTATTTCAGCCATCAGTTGTACTGCCACGACAAAAATCAGCTCCAAATTTTATTTTCTGCATTTTTTTATTCTTTATTTCCTAATAATAATAATTCCTCAAGTTATTACACTTATGTTTATGCTATATATCATAACATTTTAACAATCTAAGTTATAATAGCCAAAAACCTCTCTCTTTCTATTCTAACAATTTAAATATTAAACTGAAACATATTATCGTACTCTCGGCCCATTACACCTGCATTAAACCATTTTACTTTTTGTATCATCAAAGAAGCTGAATAACCTGCATAACATTTTAAATGTGCTATATTCACAAAAAGATGTGAACAACATTAGGCCACACAAACTGCAACATGTTAACATGGCAGCTATAAAATACATGTCGGACATAATGAATCTGTTTCTTCCATCTCTTTAATCACATGTTCTTCCCTGACCTGTCCCTTATTCACACCCCCCTCTCGCACAGACTTCTTCCATTGCCATATTCGCCTGTTTCACGCCATTCTTCGCAGCATGCTTGATCAACTTGTGAGCCTCCCTGTATAGAGATGGCAGAACATGATTGTAATTATATCAAACATATTATGGATAAATAATTATAACTAGTTCAGACTCGGACAGATTAATACACATCAGCAACTTAATTTAAAAGAAAGTGTATACTGCAAGCACACAGCCAGCCATCCTACGCTGCAAACAAACATCTTACCATCCTACACTGCAAACACACAGCCTGCCATCCTACACTGCAAACACACAGTCTGCCATTGTATGCTGCAAACTCACATCCTACCATCATACACTTCAAACACACAATTTGTTATCCTACACTGCAAACACAGTCTGCCATTGTATGCTGCAAACACACATCCTACCATCATACACTTCAAACACACAATTTGTTATCCTACACTGCAAAGACACAGCCAGCCATCCTACACTGCAAACACACAATCTGCCATCCTACACTGCAAACACACAACCTACCATCCTACATTGCAAACACACAACCTGCCATCCAACACTGCAAACACACAGCCAGTCATCCTACACTACAAACGCATGGCCTGCCATTCTACACTGCAAAAACACAGCCTGCCATCATACATTACAAACACACAGCCTGCCATCCAACATTGCAAACACACAGCCTGCCACCATACACTGCAAATACACAGCCTGCCACCCTACACTGCAAATACACAGCCTGTCATATTACATAACAAATAAACAGCCTGCATTCCTACACTGCAAACACACAGCCTGCCATCCTACATTGCAAACACACAGCCTGCCATCCTACATTGCAAACACACAGCCTGCCATCATACACTGCACACACACAGCCTGCCATCCTACACTGCAAACACACAGCCCGCCATCACACACTGCAAACACACAGCCTGCTGTCATACACTGCAAACACACAGCCTATCACACTACACTGCAAACACACAGCCTGCCATCCTATACCACAAACACACAGTCTGCCATCCTACATTGCAAACAAACAACCTGCCATCCAACACCGCAAACACACAGCCTGCCATCCTACATTGCAAACACACAGCTTGCCATCATACACTGCAAATGCACAGCCTGCCATCATACACTGCAAACACACAGCCTGTCATCATATACTGCAAACACACACCCTGCCATCCTACACTGCAAACATACTGGCTGCCATCCTACACTGCAAAAAAACAGCCTGCATTCCTACAGTGCAAACACACAGCCTGTCATCCTACACTGCAAATACACAACCAGCCATCCTACACATGTAGACTACACACTACGATAGATACCTTCAGTAAGTCAACATTGAAATCTATTAACTGCAATTTATTACACACAATTTTAAAGTTGCTTTAGTTTTAAATTGACTGAAAAGATTTACTCCAGATACTGTTTCAAATAAAAAAGGAAATGTCTCTAATAAAACACGACACTTATTGCTATGCAATTAGTGTAACAACAGATTATATTAAACCAATTTGGTTTACTTAAGAGATCATCTTAGAACATTGATGTCCGATATCAGACAAAATTACTTTCATTTGGGGGAGGGGTCAAAGGCAGTTATTGTCTGGCGTCAGACATCAATATTTTACGCTTCAAACCAATACTGAATATACTGATATCATATCAATTTTTACAAACTTTCATCTGGGGGATGGGGGCTGATGAGAGTAATTTCATCTGATATCGGACATCAATGTTCTGAGATGATTCCTTAGCACCAAATCAAATGTCTGTCACGAAGTAAACATTTCCTGAAATAAGTACATGTATATCTTTAGACAGTCTCTGTAAGTTTTTTAAAGACAACAGTTATTTAATTATTACTATTTTGTTAATATTCATCTTGTCAGTAAAAAATCTACCATTGCCCTGATTATGTTCATTTTACTCAATACATTTCTTGTCTACAAATCCTTCCGATGCTTAATTTATTTGTTTGTAGACCCAAAAGAGAAAATAGATCTGGAAGACTAATGCAAACTAGTGTAGCAAGTCCCGTGTATAAGTTATGATATGGCCTATACATGAGTCAGGGAGACTGTTTTAGACCAGACTAGAAGAACAGAAGAAAGATGTGGAGGACATGCCAACTACGAAGACTGGAGTGCAGTGGCAGCGAGCAACAGAGATGAGAGTAACTACCAGCTTCCGTATGTCTACGACAATGTCAGCTAACTGGGACATCAGTGGCAACAATGAAGCCATCTTGAGAAAAACAAAAGTCTTAATACGGATCATTTTACTTTTAGGTACGATAACATCATATTGATTTGGGGTGGAAAGAAACTGTTGAAAGGAGGCAGTCTGTTCCAAGGTTTTTATTAATTAATTAATATAATCAATATTCTTAAGACTATAATAACTATGTTGAACGTACACTGACCACCAAATTGTGCTTAGCAAACCCATAACGTCATTCACAATTTAGAAGATACCCCTCAGAGCATGTTCAAATGGTAAACAACATATCCAGTTTCAAAACTTCCAGTTTCAAAACAAGCTTCATTGGCAATGTTGCTGAGCCGGGCTGAGTTAGTTCATATTCAACAATTTCCCATTTCCACACATCCAACGCAGCAGATGTCCTGTTACAAATTACTATGCTGGATAATTCTGGGTAGAGGAACTGACTGACTCCCTGTAAGTTTTCGTACACACCCTGGTTTGAGAAGGTCTGTGCGGATTCCCTGCAGATGTCCAACAGCGACGTTGTAGGAAGCATGTGGGTGGCCTTGGTCAGCTGCTTTCCTGTAGCACAACATTAAATCTGCCAATAAATTGTTAAATCATCGTAGTATATTAACACTGTGCCACTAGAGTGAACAGAAAGTATGCAATAAGGCTGAACTATTGGAATGTTGCAAATATTATTTAAAGGTGGTTTGAGAAACAAGTAAGAATTTTTTATCAACTAATTACAGTTTACAAGTTTATTCATTTATGAAACAGCAACTCAACTGTTCCTGTATTTTATGTTTATTTTATTAGTCAAACGCATCACCTTATTTAATGGCTTGATTCTCAATCTTGTAAGTCATGCCAACGAGATTTTGGAAACAGGTTTACTAGAGCACAATAAAATAAAAAAGGATGACATACTTGAACCAGTGCATTGCAATGTGATGATCCTTGTCAACACCAGCACCTAGAAGACACATTGAAAACATCCATAAGTCAGTCTTTCAGGGCTTTTCATTTAGTACTGTATTATAAATATATTAATACAAACACTTCTATCATGCCAAAACATATGCAAACCCAAGCTCAGAGGAGAATCAAAATCAATCTCATAAATCAGTACATACGTCAAAACTGTCAACAAATGGACTGATATTTTAACAAGTGTAACCAAAATTTAAATGATAAGTCCATATGACAGCGAAATGTTATTACGGTGTTTCCTACTGATCTAACAGTAACACAAACAAGGAGTGAACTCCTAAGAGATGACGTGGCAACAAAGAAAGCCCTTGTTGCAATTTCTGTTTCCAATTTGCAGTACACAAAAAAGACCATCCATAAATTAAATTTACAACCGTAAATAATTTAACCAAGACTGTCTGTTCATGACTGAAGAGGTTCATCAAACCGGATGGTTCAAATGAATGATATCTTTACTTATTTCACTGTCAGTTCACTTTTTCTCATGACTTTTCGGGTGCTTTTAGCAATTTTTCTCAGATGACTACTGCTAGATAAAACAGCCACTTAGGGCACAGTTGCGGGGGGCACACACCAGAGTGATTACATCTGTGCGGGACTACCCTGTTGCAGCTGAAACGTAAAAAAAAAAGGTAAACTGACAGTGAAATAAGAAAAACATCCCTCGTCTTCTGTTCACTCACATTTTAATCTAGGTAAAACATACTGCTTCAACAACTTTGAGAAATGCAAGAGTGAGTTTGGTTTCAGCAGAAAGACTCACCGTGCAGATATCTCTGTCCAACCTGGTGCTGGGCAGGTGCATAGCCCAACTTTGCATAACCGTGAGTTATGTGAAAATGAACATTGTCGAAATAGAAGTAGCAGTACAGCGCAAATGACAACGTTCCGATGACTACCACAGCCTGTAGGGGCAAGAAAGTAACATGAGACACCACAATATGACCTAGACTGTGAAACGCAGAAAAAATAATAAACTAGTAAATGCTAAGATCTAATTATTGATTAATAAAGCTACTAAGAATTACAATTAAATACAGAATATATATCAATTAATAAAATATTTAAAGACTGAAAGTTGCAAAGACAAACCAAAATGCAAAAAGAAACTGTAAATCAAAATACATAAATTCTGAGTAATAATTTTCCATTGATATGAGTCAAGTTTATCGAAGTCAGAAAGCACCATGAGCCCTGCCACTATACAACTTAACATAATATTTATCAAGTTATAACAACTGTAACCTTTACTCAATGGACTAGACATAAACAATGGCTTAATACATTTTATGAATAAATTTATACAAGCAATTCACATCTGAGAATACAGTACAAAATGTCTGCGTAGGATAATATGACCACAAAGTATAAACACAACATACTGAAATTGAGTTACCTGTTTTCACCGCATGTTAAAGGTTCTATGCACGGCTGTTGTCACCAACATAACAAAACAAACAAAAGAAAATAAATTAATAAACACAAGAAATACATCAAAACAAGTCTTGTAAAAATAAAATATCCATCACTGTTAGTGCAGTTAAAATTGCAATGTCTTTGCTTACTGCAGTTACAAATCAGTCGGCAAAACTGGACATGTAACTAAGCACTACAAAATAATGTATAATAAAACAATTAATTTAATAATAATGTTTTAAACATTATTTTGCAGCATTTTTATTAAAAGCCCAATACACTTTACATAAAGTTACATAAAATAGGACATTTACACAAAAAACATGCTATTATAGGCTCCTGTAAATGCCAAGTGTTAATGAATGATGCATACTTTTGTCACTGTTTATTCTAATGTGTTATGAAACGAGAGACGTAAATTATTTGCATAAATTATCTGCATAGATCTATCCACACCTAAATGGCAATGGATGAGGACAGGACACTCCTTGGAAACACACAAGGATGGATCACCAAAAACTGGAACAATTTGATGATATTTACAAGGACACCTACGTGCTTCTAGTTGTGACGATCAATTGTTCAGATTACCTCTAGAGGCATTCTGTTTGCATAATACATGTATACCGTGTGTTGAATAAGTAATAAATGCATAATTTTTTGTGACAGCAGAAATGGCTAGAAGTTTTTTAGTATACTAGGATTAAATGTACGTACACGAAAACGAAAACAGCCACAAGTATGTATATATTTACTGACTACTTGGAGAAACATACCCTTTAACACTACACAGGTATACACTACACAGACGTACATTAATTGGGCAAAGTGCCAACTTGGGCTGAATTATTAAACACTACAATCAGCTGCAGTGTATTTTGCAGTATAGGTCCTCCACAGCCAGTTCACATGATACGGCAGAGCTAGTGGAGCAGGGTAATATTGATTTCCTTCTTGTAATGCATCAAATATGAACAAAGGCCGTTCTATTAGTGTTGGTGTTGTTGTAAAGCGGTCATGTGTGGCCAAGTTCCAGTGACTGCCACGTCACGGTCCAACGGTAGCAGCAGCCACTGTATCCCTCAGAGGATGGAGGTGTTGGAGATATTCTGCTTCCATGTGTGTTCTTGGGAGAAACTGACATGGTTTTAAACATTTTCAATACTAAAAAAATTAGCTTAAAATAATTTATACAGTTACCACTATACTGGGTTATATAGTTATCAGCATACATAATAGGATATTTGTTTTCACAAAAATCTGAAGAAATGTTTGTGAAAGAGATCCTATTATTATAAATCTCTAAGACCAGTTTAATTGATTAATGGCCGTGTAACTGTTTGCTGGAAAGATAATTTTTTCATATACAAAGTATTTTTACCTAGTAGAGGCTTTTGTCTAACGTCTCACGCTGACTTCTTCAGTACCAATGACGCTGAATGATGTCATCGGATTCTTCGGTTGGGTTCCTTGTCTACAAGGAGCGAAAATTGTAGACAAGGAACCCAACCAAAGAATCCGGCATATCAAGGAAGCCATCTGGATCAGGAAGACCAGAACACCCACCAACAGAGACAAGGGCAATTACGAACTGCCTCACGTGTACGATGATGTTAGACGAAAGCCCCTACCAGGTAAAAATCCACTTTGGATATGACAAAATGAAAGTTTTTGATCTGAAAAAGAACTATCCTGAAGAATGTTCAGTAATATTTGCTGGAAAATTACATTGATGATAGTGTTTGGGCTGTCAAATTGGTTTGAGCTTGTTATGGCACGATCACTGTACCTGGTACACTGTACTTGTATAATATAAAAGTGACAAATTAGTAGGTTTATGTGGGAACCTAGTTTTTACAGGTTTCAATAACATTAGCAGCCCATGCTAGAAATGTGTGATTGATTTGCATGAACTCAATATGAAATTGCCATAATTATGTTGGCTAATTTCTAAAATATTTGTTTAACTGTTAAGCCTTGAGCATTACATTGTTAATTACGGCACAAAACATTAATATTTTTATTAACTTTCATTTATTAAAACTAATACAACAGTTAAAATATTCAATGTTTGTCAAAAATGTAACATTTTATTAATCTTTATTTGCCTAATTTAAGAATTTTTTTGGAATTTAATTAACTGTTTTAATAATGTTGGTGCTATACTATTGTAACTTTATACATTAATACCTTGTAAATCTTCAGTATTATTTATAACTTTCGCTGGCAGCTAGTTTATCTCACAATGAAGGCAGAGCCGTTTTTTGGTGGCTTAAAACCATGAAAAATGTGTAGTGGCCCTGCTCTTGATCAATTTTTATAACTGATTTGAAGTTCTGCTGACCCAAATTATGAGTGCCAGAGCAGTTTATACCTTAAGTACTTAGCACTTATAATGGGGAATTTCTAAATAACACTGCAAATAGAGAGTGATTATGCCCAAGCCATTGTTTTAATGATAACGGGACAAAATTATTTTCCTTGCAATGTTTCAAAATATATTAAATATTAACGTAAATTTCTTATGTACACAACATATTATAACTATGTTATATGTGTTGAGATCTGGTGCTGCACTATTGTTGAAATAGATTAAACTCTGAGCGAGGTTGCTTTGAAACGAACAAAACATAAATAATATGGTGCTAATTAATGAAGACACATGGTTGGCAGATTGGCAGTGGGTATACCCCAGGCTGCAAGGTGGAGGGCCCCTACAAAAAGTCAGCAGTACCAAATATCTAGGCTTGGAAATCACCAAGGGGCAAACTGGGCAAACACAGCCAAAGCAAAGGCAAACAGAACAAGTGCCTTTGTGTATAGAAATATCAGCTCTAGGTTGCCCAAAATCAATCCAAACCACCTGTTATTTAAGAGTCTCATCCGCCTTATCGTGGAATACACCACCAGTGCCTGGGATCCACATCAACAATATCTCTCAAACTCCCTAGAACGTGTCTAGCAATGCTCAGAACATCCCATCTCACATGACTTACAACCACAGCTGTTGTCATAGAACTTGGCCTTGAACTTCTCCAAACTTGATGAATCATCAGCAATCCACCATGATGTAGACAACCATGGGTGGTCTTGCTGACATCAAGCAGAGGGAAAACAACATCATTCCGTTCACCCAATTGACATGGGGCCAGTCTTCCAAACTCCTCATCCCCAACTCCAAAACTGACAGAACTCCATCATACAGATCCCCAGCTGCCTTCAGAACCATCCTTGAATGGTGGCTCCGGGCACTCTCTCCCTCTAAATATCCCCTACTTTTAACAAGTTTTCATCCCATTTTAAAGTTTTGTCTTGTTTGCCAGCCAGCAAACACCTCTCATTGTGGGATATTGCCTAGTATTGGGCTTACCACAGTATTCAAGATAACATAAGGTACCTCTGTACACTGGTAGTAGCATCAGAATATACTGGGCCAGAGGTTATAAAGCCGTACTCGATGCTCAGAATTTCATGCTCAAGCCTCGCTTTCACACCATGCTCACGGAGGTTATAAAACTATCTGAGCACGTAATCATTCTCAGACATGAGCATGAAATGTCTAAATTCTGAGTATGCTATGGACCTTGCTCAACGCCGTACTCAAACAAACAAAGATGGCAGCTTACTTAGAAATTAGTTGAATTCGTTGTCCAAGTTTGAAGTTTTCAAGAAGAAACCCAGCTTGATATCAGCGTCTGAGTCACTTCCGAGATGGAATCAATCCATTTGAAGAAGTGGTGTAACAAGAAATTAGCAAAAGATTCCATGTTATGCCTCAAATTGCACTATTTACTGAAAATGCGTCAAATCTAGCGGGAGACACTACGACACGATGTTACAACGTTTAAGTTTTGGTGGCACCTTTTTGACGACGGGGACCATTTGTTTACTGCTACTGCTTGGCGATACAATTTCACGATCAACTGCCGAGCACCTCATACAAATCGCTTCTCCAAAACAGTGTTGCTTACCTGGACGATTAATAAGAGACCGAGATGGTTATTCCGTCAAAACGAGTGCAGGATGGAAGACCATAACATAACTGAGCTCAAATCCAGCATGGTGGTGAAGATAGTGAATTTTATCAGTGACTAATCTAGTGCAGTTTAATATAGTAGTATTTCAAAGATAAGAAACAAGCAAATGTGAAGCAGACTATGTAAAACAACTTAAAATGTTGTTATTATACAAGTATGTTATGTGTATATACTATCCTCTTAAACGTGTAGTTGTACAGCAAAATGTAATAATATTATATATACATATCTGTATGAAAACAACTGTTATGTATAACACAGATTTGGGTCAAATAACTATTTTGAACTTAGTCTTTGCAAATAATAATTATTGTATAATGAAACAGTTATAAAAGTATTATTAAGTGCCACAGAATTGCACGAATTTGGGATACGCAACGATATGATTGGAGGTGGGGTGCGCCAAATTTCAGATCAGAGTATGTATGTCCCCGAGTCCTCCGGCACAGCTGAGAAATAATGGCCGTTCCCATACAGCTACTTTGTCAAGACTTCTAAAATGCTGATGACGTTTATGACATTATGCCAAGAATAACGTGAGTGCTACCATAGCCTAGGCAAATAACAGTTCATTTGTTGTAGATAATGTAAGTTGTATCACAAGTACGAATGCCAACTCAATTCGATGTGTGTGTATGGTAATTATTTATTATAAACATGGTAACATTGACGCCGTCGAGCCCAAGATCATCGTACTTACTTACTGTTATAATGATAAAAATATCATAAATAATACAGCGTGACTGACCAGTGCTTGTTACTACTGTTTTATGCTATTTTATCTTTTGAATTGTCTTGTGCCATGTCTGTTCCATCGTGCACAGCGAAGTACTTTCCCTGCAACATTATTCAGTCGATATTCCTCTGCACATTTCACCATAAAATAAACACATTCACAACGGCGTAGGTCTTCATCCATCACCGTTTTATAGTCGGAAGTTGATATTGTTTTTGTAAATAGGTGTAGGTTTGTTATCTTCGTCAACAAGAGAGCTCCGAAAGAGCTTTCTTTTGCTCCTGTACTCAAGACGACTTACTCAGTTGAGCATGTACTCAAGACGTTTTATAACCACCGTGAGCATGGATTCTCCGGTGAGCATGAAATCTTGACACTGAGCATGGAGTTGAGTATGAGCACAGAGTACGCTTTATAACCTCGGGCCCTGGTCTAGCAGCTGTCTTCAGTTGAGTCACTTCAGTCAGAAGATTCTAGAAATTCTCAGCCCGACAGGTCTCTTTTGGAAACAACAAAAACTTGTTGCAATTGTAACTGGTTTGAAAAAATATATAAGTGCTATTGTAATTGAAACGACAAATGAAATGTATCTGCTTTTGTGTAAATGGATCCTGCGCTGGACTGATGTCTCTACAAATAAAAAAACATTCGTGTCCCATATTCGTACATCGCGCAATTCCGTGGCACCTTGGAATTGTGTCGTTTTACGTTTACGCTGAATTATGACATGCCAACCAGGTTTATTAACAATTCAGCTGTCAGTTCAATATAAAGATAAACTTTCACCGATGCAGTCAAACCGAAGAGAGAAAAAACAAGACACTACCAAACTCCAACTTGAACTTACGCCAACTTGCGGCAAGGCCCAAGGCAATGGACGAATTTGGGACACGCAACACCAACGAGAGACATATGTACTGTAATGAAGTTGTGCGTGTTAGTTTTAAACCTTACGTTATCAGTACCAACGTGGATTTCAATCGCATCTGTTAATAATGAAACCTTAAGTTGCATACTACAGACGGGCCGAGCGTCCCTACTGTGTATTCAATTCAGTGAATGAACGGCGTTACCTCGGTCACGCGAATCCATAATGGTTCTGGCTTCTTGCGCCTCGCCAAATACACTTTTCCGCCATACGGTAGATTAGGGTCCCAATCCTTGTATTTCAATGGCTCTTTTTCTTTGTTATCATCATCCTTTTTATTACTTCGATGTCTGACGCCACCTTCTTCGGCCAAAAGAGGAGTTTTATCATCTTCGTTCAGCGTCATGTTTATCGGTTGTCGTGGACGAAAATTGATTTTGCGACACAATTTATCTGATCTCGGACTGACGCGGACTGCCGACATAATTGATGTTCCACTAACTAGCTAGCACGGTACTATTACTGGCATCTTCGCGTGCCAACGACGCTGATTATATCAGTTTCAATACACCCTGGCCTGACAGATCGCCTTGCGAAACGCTGAAGTTAGGCTAATTAAACTAATTATCGTTGCTACCTGATTCGGCTGTCTGAATTTGTGTTATTACATGTAAGCTATAATATTCGGGAAGTATAATAATTTTTATTATATTGAAGTACGTGTGACGCTCCGTACGTGACCCCGGCAAAAAGTGCTTATAATTTAATATTTCTGCTATATATTGAATGAAGAGGTAGCATTTCATGTTCAGTGTACAATATGCTTTATGGATATGCATATTCTTAATAAGTATGTATATATACATTAATAAAATATGTATTTAAATGTACTTTGTTGAATGCGGCGCAATCAAATTTGCGACATTCGATAAATGCTTCGCCAGTACATGCTGGAAACAGTTATGACGAGGCGACGCTCCATATACCCGAGGACATCAGATACATGGAAAGTATGACAATTCCGGATCAAAGCCAATCGGAGTTCGGCAGCCGACAGTGGCGCTGACCAGACCAAAGGAAACTGTAAATATATAGGATGTTGGAACGTTAGAACGCTATATTCAATAGGTAAATCAGCACAACTTGCAAAAGAAATGGATAAATACAAAATCGATGTCATGGACATTAGCGAATGCAGCTGGACAGGCCACGTACATTGTTTCTTTTTGTGCATGGTACTTAGAATTGATTTAAACGTATATTTTGTGACTATAGCAACTATGACATTACAACTTTTAAACCAGGGTGACAACGACGAGTCAAAGTTATAGACACACAACATTATTTTACACACACACACACACACACACACACACACACACACACACACACACACACACACACACACACACACACACACACACACACACACACACACACACACACACATATCACTACTGCTGCGATATGTTAATTACGACATCAGCTCGTTACTAATGTCATAGCACCTGCCTGATGACACAAACGCATAGTGACTGTACGACCACACACGCCGTGGTATGATGACTACATGCGATCACAGAAGTATGTTAGACGACAGCTGGAACGAAGATGAAAAACATCTGGATTGGAGCACGTGTGACAGGATTGCTCTACTTCCTCCAGCTCCAATAGTCTCGTTAAACTGACCGGTCGGTAGTTTTGTACTTGGGTTCTACTTCCTTTTTTATGAATCGCAGATAGGTTAGCTTGTTTCCAGTTTGTGGGTAGTTTTACTGTTGTGAGTGATGCGTTAAAAATATTTGATAATGGAGTGCTGATGCTCTTTGCTAATTTGTTTAAGACACGAGGATGAAGGCCATCAGGTCCTGATGATTGAAATGTCTTTTTTTTAAATAATATTTTTAGTTTTGATGCCACTATCGATGGGTTGATATTGTAAGATTCCACTATGTTATTACATGTTATTGTTTCTTGTTTCTTCTGCTTCTATCTCCGTCTCCTTTCCAGGTTTATTCCCTAGACTCCATACTTGCACATATAATGTAAACGTTATTAAATTATACATCATTAACTAAATAAACATATCCAAATATATTAAATACATTTTCGTAGTTTATATTAACAGTTAAATTATGTATTACCTTGTAATGAACATAACACCGTCTGATGCTGCCACCTGTCGTATAGTTTATAGTGATTTAAACATGTTGGAACTCTCCTGTAGTTTAACAAGATTTAACAAGATTGCCACCCAGAGAATTAACTCTAGGTAGCAGGTGGACAAGGAAGCCCTTGGCTTTTCGAGAGTCCGACCTTTTTATCTATGTGTATCCCGCCCGTCTGAGGTATGTGTCGATTTTATTTTTAAACATATTCACGCTACTAGCACCCACACAATCAGCAGGTAATCTGTTCCATTCATTTACAGTCCTTTGTGAAAATGAAAACTTTCTTATATCCAATCTACTCTGCTCCTTTGCTAATGCAAGATCATGTCCTCTAGTCCTTCTATCTTTCTTAACTGAGAAAAACATATTTCTATCAATATTTTCATAACCCTTCAATAGTTACGAGAATAAAGAAGTTAGTTCTGTCACCGAAGCCACGATGTACGTGTCACTATTTTATATTTGGCGACGAGAGATGCGCGAAACAGAACCAAAAGACAAGTGTGTGAGTAGTGTCGTCTACCACAGAGCACAGAGACGTGTGTAAAATGCGCATATGAATTACTGAACATTCTTCAGGATAGTTCGTTTTCAAATTAGAAACTTTCATTTTTCATATCCACGAATCATGTTAAATTACCTGGTAGAGGCTTTCGTTGACGTGTCACGCCGACTTCATCACTACCTATGACGCTGAATGACGTCATCGTACACGTGAGGCAGTTCGTATTTGCCCTCGTCTCTGTTGATGGGTGTTTTGGTTTTTCTGATCCAGATGGCTTCTTTGATATTTCAGAAAAACCAAAACACCCATCAACAGAGACGAGGGCAATTACGAACTGCCTCACGTGTACGATAACGTCATTCAGCGTCATAGGTACTGATGAAGTCGGCGTGACACGTCAACGAAAGCCTCTACCAGGTAATTTAACATGATTCTTGGATATGAAAAATGAAAGTTTCTAATTTGCGCATATGAAGAAACGGTTAGTGTTAAGTCCGTTATGAACGTGTTGTTCAATTTTAATCCGTTAGCCGTGTTGTCAGCCACGGGAACCATACCACAGACAGTGCCGTGTGCAAAAATGAGCGGGAACCACGCATACTGAGAACATGTGACATTCGTATCAAGTCGGTTGTTTACTGTGTAAAACTAGTAAACAAGCCAGCAGTCGTGATTCAGTAGACTATCTGCATGGAGTAGATTTGTAGGCAACGTCATTAAATGTGCCGTGCATACAGCCTTTTGAAAGCGAACTTTCCGATAGTGACGCCTCGTTAGGTCCCAAATGGGATAAGTGGCTACTCAGATTCGAGAACTATCTGTCCGCCATCGCAGTAAATGACGAAGGACAGAAGAGAGCACTGTTGTTGCATGCAGTTGGCAGTACAATATTCGATATTTTTGTCAACCTGCCGAACAGAGGGACAACTTATGAACAGGCCAAAACAGCGCTAACAGCATACTTCAAGCCGAAGGTTAATCGTGAGTATGAACGTGCCGTGTTTAGACGCATGCGTCAAGAGAGTGGCGAAAAAATTGACGCTTACCATACCCGTTTCCGCCAGGCAGCGGCCAGTTGCGAGTTCAACGACATTAACGGTGAAATTAAATCACACGTGATACAGACAACCACAGACTCAAAACTGCGTAAACAAGGACTGACAAACGATGCGTTGACGCTAGGCGACATAATCGAAGCGGGTCGGAATAACGAGCTAGCGCAAGCCCAAAGTTTGGACATTGAAAAATACTTGACAGGCATCCAACAAGATGCCAAGACAATCGGTTGCAAGTTCGGACAGTCGAAACGTAGAAAATCACAACAGGGTGTAACAAAATGTAGATACTGTGGAAAAGGTTTTCCGCATGTAGGAGGCAAGGAAACTTGCCCGGCATTTGGTAAACAGTGTTTTATGTGTTATGGACGAAACCATTTTGCTAATTTTTGTCCTAAGAAAGGTCAAACAAATACCACAAACAAACAGTTTGTGAAGAAATCAGTTCGTGCAGTTATTGATAAGGTAGAGGATTACGTATTTACAGTAGGGACTATAACTGATGAAAGCACGGAGAGTGGTGGTTGTGAAAATAGTATGAATGATGTTTCCGCAAACACTGAGGGTGATGTTTGTGAAAGTAGTATACATGGTGTTTACAATAGCACTTTTGTAGTAAAACCGCCGAAGTTCAAAATCGAGTTTGAAAAGTGTTCAGTGATGATGACAGCTGATAGTGGTGCATCGTGTAGTCTAATTGATGAGAGTACGTTTCAGAACAAATTCAAGAGTGTTCGTCTTGAAACATGTCATGACAAACTGAATACATATGGTGGTACACGTATAGTAACCATTGGAAAGTTTCATAGTACTATTGTGTGTGGTAAGAAAACTGCTAGTGATGTTTTCTATGTAGTGAAAGGAAACTGTGGATGTTTGCTCAGTGTAAATGTGAGTCAAAAACTCGGACTCATTCAGGTTGCAGATCATGTGGTGCATAATGTCGGAAATACTGAGTGCCCAGAAGTGAAGAAATACCCGAAGATATTTGAGAGTATTGGTAGGTTAAAGAACTTTTAGGTAAAGCTTCACATCAATGAAGCTATCCCCCCTGTTGCTCAGCGCCACAGAAGAATCCCTTTTCATGAACGTCAAAAGGTTACAAAGGGAATGTTTGAGTTGAAAAGGAATGATGTGATCGAAAGGGTAGAGGGTCAAACTCCCTGGGTGTCCCCAATAGTGGTGGTACCGAAACCCAAAAGGCCCGGTGAGGTTCGTATCTGTGTCGATATGCGACAGGCGAACAAAGCAATCACGAGAGAGCGACACCCGTCGCCTACAGTTGATGACATTGTTCAAAAACTGAACAATGCGCGTGTGTTCAGCAAGATTGATCTAAGATCAGGCTATCATCAGTTGATGCTTGCAGAGGAGTCTCGCTATATCACCACATTCTCCATTCATGATGGTTTGTGGCGATACAAACGCCTTAATTTTGGTATTTCGAGTGCGAGCGAAGTGTTTCAGAATGTTGTTGAAAATGTCATTGAAGGAATTGACGGTTCTTTCAATATGTCCGACGACATATTTGTGTTCGGTAAGGGCAAAACCGACGAGGAAGCGTATGCCGAACATGACAAGAGTTTGGATCAGGTGCTGAAGAGGCTCGATGAGAATGGACTCACAGCAAATATTGCCAAGTGTGAGTTTCGAAAGCCAAAGATGGAATTCTACGGTATGATGTTCTCAAAGAACAGAATCGAACCAGATCCGAAGAAAGTAGAAGCACTCCTAGAAATGGAGCCATCTGTCGATGTGGGAGAAGTGCAGAGTTTGTTGGGAATGACAAACTACCTCGCAAGGTTTATTCCCAATTACTCGACAGTAACAGCACCACTGCGGAAGCTCACATGCAAGAAACAAGAGTTGAAGTGGGAGCTTGAACAACAGTCCTCGTTTGAGATGCTGAAGGGTGTCCTTGGTACGTATCCAATCGTTGCCTACTTCGACATGAAGAAGGAGACAGAAATCATTGTAGATGCATCCCCTGTAGGGCTAGGTGCGATGCTAGTACAATACCAAGACAAGAAGCCCCAAGTAGTTGCATACGGGAGCAGAGCCCTAACACCAGTTGAGCAGCGGTACAAGAGTCAACTAGAAAGAGAAGCGCTGGCAGTTGTCTTGGCCTGCGAATACTTTCATGTGTATGTCTACGGGGCGCCAGTGAAAGTGGTAACTGACCACAAGCCGTTAGTAACGTTGTATGGAAATCCCGGCGCCAAGCTGCCCCTGAGACTAGAAAGATGGGCTATGAGGCTGCTGCCATACCAGCCAGTTATCGAGTACCGTCAGGGTAAAGATAATCCGTCGGATTACTTATCTCGCCATCCGCAAGTGTCAGACAGAAGTTCTCGAGAAGAACTTGTGGCAGAAGAGTATGTGAACTTCGTCACAGAGGAAAGTATCCCAAAAGCAATGAGTAGTACAGAAGTCTTAGAAGCAACGTTGGCAGACCCAACTCTCAGTGCTGTGAAAGATCTTCTGTTAACTCGAAAATGGTACATGCTTGAAACAAAGTATGGACAAGATCCAGATGTGGATTTTGAAGCGATGCAATCGTACAGCAGAGTTGGAAATTAACTCACTGTAACACGAGATGGATTAGTGTTGAGAGGAACCCGTATTGCGGTTCCAGCGAGTCTACAGTACAGGGTAATCCATCTAGCCCGCGAAGGGCATCAAGGGATAAACAAGACCAAGGCTCTCCTCAGAGAGAAAGTCTGGTTTCCCAGAATTGACGCTATGGTAGCTAAGCTACTTGATGAATGTGTAGCGTGCAAAGCGGCTTATGATCCAAAGCCAAGGAAACCATTGGTCATGTCTGATCTTCCGTCAAGGAAATGGTCTCATCTATCCGCAGATTTTTATGGACCATTACCTACAGGTGACTACCTCCTTGTTGTCATGGACGAGTACTCCAGATTCCCTGAAGTCGAAGTGATAAAATCCCTGTCGGCTCAGACAGTTATTCCAGTCTTCGAGAAGATATTCTCGTCAAGAGGTACTCCCGACAACCTGAAAACAGACAATGGAACTCCGTTCCAAAGTGAAGAGTTTAAAAGGTTTGCTGTCAACCTAGGTTTTCTCCACCAAAGAGTAACACCATATTGGCCTGAGGCGAATGGTGTACCCGAGAGGTTCATGAGAACCATAGGCAAAGTCTGCAAATGTGCACAGGTAGAAGGTAAACCCTGGTAAAGAGAGTTGTACCGGTTTCTTAGAAACTACAGGGCAACCCCGCATACCTCGACAGGATTACCACCAGCAACGGTTTTGAATGGTGTACCGTTGAAGATGAAGCTACCCCAGGTCCATGCTGAGGAAATGGATGAAACACTCCGTCAAAAGGATTGGGCGGCAAAGAACAAGATGAAGGAATATGCGGAAGCACGACGAAAGATAACCAAGTCTGACATTGGTATCGGAGATAAAGTGTTGTTGAAGAATGTGGCGCAACAAGGGAAACTAGTGCCCAAATTCCAACATGAGCCTTTCGAGGTCATAGACAGGAAAGGTACATTGGTAACAGCACAAAGAGGCCAGGAGGTCAAGGCGCGAAACACAAGTCATTTTCGCAGAGTCAGCACTGACATTGAGCCGTTGCAATACAACCCAGTCGAACCTGACCCAGCTCCTACTGTAGTACCCCCAATAGTCCCAGTAAGTCATCCAGTGGGATCTCCGTACTCAACTGAGGCTAGTACGAGTCTTTCCCCTTCCGTGCATGCTCCACCCAATCGTCCACCTAGGGTTAAGAGTGTATCCAAACGGTTTGAAGGTTTTCGTGTAAACCTGCCTAGTTTATGTAAACAGTGATGTAGTTTCAACACTGTACTGAGTATAGTTTTAACATATCAGGCGATATTTGTTTATTTGCAAAACAATTGTATAAAGTTTGGGGAGATGTAATGAACATAACACCGTCTGATGCTGCCACCTGTCGTATAGTTTATAGTGATTTAAACATGTTGGAACTCTCCTGTAGTTACGAGAATAAAGAAGTTAGTTCTGTCACCGAAGCCACGATGTACGTGTCACTATTTTATATACCTTACCTTGCCTAACCTCTTCGGGCCTCGTGGCCCATAAAGCTGCTGTGCGACTCCGCCATATCGCCCTGTCAACGGCTACGTGTCTGGCTTTGCTCTAAGTTGCCCAGCCCAATTGCTTTCGTTCTTTTTCCACTGTGGTTCTCCACGTTGTTTTTGGTCGACCAACTTTTATTGTTCCTTCCGGCGTCCGTGTCAGTGCTGTCAGGCAGTGGGTGTGGTCCTTCTTTCTTTGCACATGCCCGATCCAATTCCACCTTCTTCTCTGTACTTCTGTGCTGATCTTCTCTTCTGCTGTTATGTTCTCAATGTCTTTGTTCGAAATTACTACTGACCATCTAATTTTTTAAATTCTTCTGAGACAGATGAAATGGAAAATGTCAAGTTTTGTGTTGTCGCTTTTGTTTACTTTCCATGTTTCACATCTATGCAGTAACACTGATTTGACCAGAGTATTGTATAATCTGAGTTTAGCTTTTAATGTGTACACATTTGAGCTCCATATCTGCTTGAGTTTCATGAATGATGTCCTTGCTTTTCGTATTCTGTTGTTTATATCGTCACCCCCTCCTCCTTGCTTGCTGACGTTTGCGCCCAGGTATTTATATTTCTCTATTTCATTCAGTTGTTGGTCATCAATCTGTATTCTGTTGTTGCATTTGCTGTTTATCCTTAGTACTTCAGTTTTCTTTTTATTGATTTTTAGGCCGGTTTTTGGTGCGAATGCATTAATCTTTGTTCCCTTTGCTTGCATGTGTCTGTAACTTGATGACATAAGCACAATGTAATTTGCGAAGTCCAAGTCTTCAAGTGTTGACACGAATCTCCATTTTAAACCTGTGATGTTTTCTTCAGTTGATTTCCTCATTATCCAGTCAATTACCATCAAGAAAATAAATCCGGACATTACTTCTCCTTGCTTAACTCCAGTTTTTACCTTGAACCACTCAGATCGTTCACCTTCATATGCTTATTTAATCTATGATCGGATCTAATTCAATATCTATCACGGGGTCATCGGGCATAGGTCTATTAAGGACTTCTTCAAAATGCTCCTTCCATCTTGCCCGCCTGGCTGGTCATTCAGTTATTAGGTTTCCAGATTTGTCTGTTACTGCATTCACTGTCTTGTGTTTGTCGTTACTAAGTGTCTTTGTGATGTTGTAGACTTCTTTCATCCTTCCATTCCCGTCTGCTTTCTCTGCTTCTGCGGCCAGGTTGTCTGCCCATTTTCTTTGATCTTGTCTCATGCTTTTCTTTACGTCGTTGTTTTTGTTGTTGATACTTATCCTTGTAGCTCTGCTTTATCCTTTCTGACTTTGCTTCTTCTATGTTGTTCTTTAGTCGTTTCCTGTCTTCTACCAGCTCCCATGACCCTTTGCCGATCCATGGTTTTTGTCCTCTTTTTGTAACCCAGTACTTCGTCGGCTGTTTCTTTGTAAATCACCTCGAATTCTTGCCATTTTCTCTCAACAATGTCCTTATCTGTCTCGTCGTAGTCCTGTAGTACATCATATCTGTTCCGTAGCTTCAACGAGAATTGCATTTTTATATGGTTGGTTGCTGCAGTTTAATTGTGTCGAATTTCTTACTGTTCTCACTGGTCTTTTGCTTCCTCTTTAACTTCAGCCTGATCTTCGAGCGCACTAACTGGTGGTCACTTGCAATGTTTGCTCCCCATAACTGCTGTTCTGTGCTACCTGCTCACTAGCACATGGTCAATTTGGTTTTTGGTTCGCCTTCCTGGAGATGTCGAAGAACATCAAACTAAATTCCCAGAAGAAAAAATAAGATTTAAAAATGTTTTAAAAAAAAGCTTACAGAAAGGCATACGTTACATATGCTTTGGGAAATAATTATAAAAGCAAATACAATACAAATTGCCAACCAATCCACAACAACTATAAATCTTTTAAAACTCGAACGATTTAAATTGTATTTATAACTGTATGTGTGTGTGTGTGTGTGGTGCGTGCGTGCGTGTACGTTTGTGTGTGCGTACG
The DNA here is from genome assembly GCA_963995525.1 of Escarpia spicata. Lineage (NCBI taxonomy): Eukaryota > Metazoa > Annelida > Polychaeta > Sabellida > Siboglinidae > Escarpia > Escarpia spicata. Next base: position 40,797,477 of record OZ023214.1, read on the forward strand.
TGCGCACTCACACGTGTATTTATTAGTAAAATGTGTAAGTTCGGTTGGGATTTTCATCCTCACGTGCTTAAGGTAAATTGAACCAATAATCTCGCTGCCTTTCAAGATTAATCGGGTTTCGTTTCGGCCAATCGTGACTGATTTTATTGGCATATCTAGTCAAGTGCCCTTTGATTTGGGGCGCTGGCGTCTGCCTATCATTGTTCCCACAGGACGGTACAAGGGACTGACACGTTTAAGTCCAAGTATAACTGTACAAATAATTCAACAAACTTCCGAACATTGCGTAGGGTATCTTCCGGGGATAGTGTAGTCCACTACCACTCATGGCTTGCTTATTATGCCTGTGAAAACCACACTTTGCTCACACACGCACGCACGCGGCGCCCGATTATGTTTTATTATTATGCTAGTCCGATGGCGGTCCCACTGCGGAGGCATATTAGTTGCGTGGATTGCACACCAGGGGCACCCGTAAGCCGAGGGATCAAGCAAATGTCTCTTTCAAAGGAAGAGTATCTTAAACGATATTTATCAGACCCATCATCGAATGATAAAAAGAAGAAAAAACATAGATCTGTACTGCACAAAAAACGCAGGTGTGTAAACATTTACAACCGTTTGGAAAACGTTTGTCTGGCGAAACACTCTATTATCGTCCACATCACAATGTATTTTGTGAAGTTTAAATATAGCCTTCTATTTTATTCTTATTTGAAGTTGAATAGCCCAACTCGGTGTATGTCACTTACTATATGTCTAGGCACTTACGGACTCACAGACTCTCAGTGCCGACAGTGGGTAAATTCAATCATTCAAGTTCAACATCATCCTCTGGACTGGAGGCATATTTATATTACGCAAATATTGCGTCTTAGGGCACTTTTGAAGCTTAGCCTTAGCATTCTGGTTTGTGTTAGTATGTGCCACTGCAGCCATGCGTTACTGCACTGCATGGAATGAGCGATATAGCAATGTATGTTGATGCAAATCGGGAAGCTATTAGTATTATAATTAGGCCTACACCTCAAAAGTGCATTAAGATGTAATATTCTTAAACGTAAATATGCCTGGGATGACGTTAAATGATGAAACTAATGCACTGAGGCAGAGGTATCAAAGTTATGCAAGACTCAAGTTATAACGGCAAAATCGAGGTGGGTCTGGATTCGACACAAATGCCTATGACTGGAAAATAAATTGTTTTCTTTTGAAACATAAAATTTGTTAATAAAAATGTAATTTACCCTTTTCATCAATGGAATTTTGTAAACAGAAATGGAGAAAACACCATCTAGTAAACATGCATGTTTATATCTAGTTGATTTTCCCGGCGGTCGTCGGTCAGTGTGCGTGGTTGGTGTGTGCTAGTCGCAGTCGGCGCTAGTCAGCAGAACTAATTGCCATTTAACCCCGACTACTTTTTACGCCAACTAGAACCCCCAAATCGGTGTTAGTCGGTTGGTGTACACCTAGCATATGACTGGACGATCTTTTACTTTCTGGTCTAACCATGGACACATGACCACCTAGAGTGGCCAAACTTCTCACACATCTGACAAACACAATGTTATCAAAAAAGTACACTAATACCTGTAAGTGTAACTGTAATGATCAAAATTCGCAAACAAACTACAATAAAAGTCAACATCTTTGGTGGCGACTACACATAGCTCCATGGCTACCATAAAATTTGTATAGCATTGAAGTGCTATTATACAAATGAGGTTCATAGAAAACCTGTACACTGTCATTACTATAACTGAAGAGGCATAATTGTATATGTGTCACTGTGTGAGCATATATATATTCATAATTATTGGTCCATGTGTGCGCACATACATTACATATGTGTATATATTCATAATTATAGATGTGTGCGATGCCTCAATGCAATGTTGATTTTATGGTAGTCATGGAGGTACACATTGCTGCCATGCCAGAGATGTCAAATTTTGGTTTCCTTTTTTTGTGTGAATTTTGATTGTTACAGGAATGCACATGTAATTTTTGTATAACATATGTGTGTACCTGGGTATACGTATGTTTGGCGGCTCTAGGTGATCATTTTCATTGTTAGGTTAGAAAGCAAAAGATCACCTATGTCTGTGTTTTCACAGTGCCATAGGCATGGAACAATGCCCCATACTCAGTTAACTAGCGTGTAAGTTAACACAGTAATAAAGGAAGTACTGAAACCCTAGCATTGTATAAGTTGTGTTTTAGATAACATGGACCCTTGTTTCATGGAAAAGATTATGAAAAGTTTGGCCAACACTGACAGCCAAGCAGATGCACCAAAATCTAAAAGCATTTTGCAGAACCACAGATCATGCAGTGCAGTTTTCAGATAGATCCAAGGATTGCATAAACAACACACAAACCACAGATTATGCAGATCTGGCAAACAAATCCAAATATACAGTGTGTGCACATACACTGTACATGGATAACCTACATTAGTTACATGTCTACAGTACGTAGCTGAATAGTCTATTGAAATTTGATTGAAAACTAATGGCAACAAAAGTTTGCCGACATTGACAAAAAAATTATTGTTTTCTTCACTTTAGGTCAGCCTATTGGCTGAAACAACCAGGTTTTTATTATGCTGATTAGAACCAGAACTAGTTACAATGTAATTATCTGTAATATTACACTGATGCCTTCTTACTTTGTAGAATAAAAATTGTTGACGACAATGTGGACTTTAAAGCACTGGCAGCATCTGACTCGGAGAAAGACATCGAGGAATACTTCCAGGAAAACAAACCAACAGTAGCAGAATTCATCGACGAAAGGCCTCAAGAGTTGCAACAGCTGGAGAAATACAGGGAGAACAAGAAATGGAAGCTAATCAACAGAGATAAAGGTTAAGATTTCATTGCTCTAATTATACTATAGCAAATGTTTTCATTTACTCTATCTGTTCTGGTTCAGCATTGAATAATTCTTCTTCTTCTCTGTTTATCTAATGCAATGCCGACTGTTTACAAATGACAGTTTATAATGCTTGCCAAATGTAACGTGTCAAATGCATTGGGGTATCTTGATTACAAAGAGACTGGTTTTATGTTGGTATCTTCTTTGGTCCCACCAAAGAAGATACCAACTGGGGTGAGTTCTGACATACCTAAAATTCAGCCTCTGACAATTTGTGATAAAACCTTGTCAGCACACATTGTATTCTGATGCTACATTGTTCGACTATTTTTTAACTTTACCTACGTTTCTTACTTACCTTTACTGATGGCAAATGTAGCAATATAAGAATTGGAATAAGTTCTAGATATGGAGAATTTTAGTGAGAAGCATTGACATATTTTACTTTACAGAGCCGGTATCCCATGATGAACAACCTGAACACGATTCTGACACTGGCCACCATTCAAGTTCTGACAGACTTTCTCAGAAAAAGACAATCCGTGATTTTGATAATTCTCCTCAAAGAAGAAGAAGACATGATTCAGATTCTGATCACTCACTCCCAAGAAGAATCAGACATGACTCAGGTTCTGATCAGTCTCCTGATAGAAACAGAAGACATGAGTCTGAATCAGATCAGTCTATTCCGAGAAGGAAAAGACAAGATTCTAATTCTGACCAATCACCTCCAAGAAAGAGAAGACAAGATTCAGGATCCGACCAATCTCCTCCAAGAAGAAATAGACAAGATTTTGATTCTGACCAATCTCCTCCTAGAAAGAGAAGACAAGATTCTGATTCTGACCAATCACCTCCAAGAAAGAGAAGACAAGATTCTGATTCTGACCAATCACCTCCAAGGAGAAAAGGACAATATTCTGATTCTGATCAGTCTCCTCCAAGAAAGAGAAGACAACATCCTGACTCTGACCAATCACCTCCAAGAAAGAGAAGACAACATCCTGACTCTGATCAGTCTCCTCTAAGGAGAAGAAGAGATTCTGACTCTGAACATTCTTCCATAAGATTGAACAAAAGACAACCCACTAATGCTAGTGAGCTTGACCCTTCGAAGAAAGACAGAAGGAAAAGGCGTTCCAGGTGGTCAGAAGAGCGTGACGTCAGTGGCAAAGAACTTGCAAAGAAGACCCTTTCTGGGGCTAAGGCTGGACTGTCGACAGCTTGGGAGATGAAAGAAGAATCATTAAAACTGAGACACCTTGAAGACAAGAAGTTTTCCCAGGTAAATATTGACTAAAGGCATGTGATTGGATGCGGGGAAGTACATCTATGTTATAAAACAGAGTGTTGGTCTCTGTTTTATGTTTGTACGTATGTATATATGTCCAAGCATATCTCCATCAGTTTCGCATGTATGGGGCTTAAATTGTGTAGGTGTCTACTCCTAGCTGGTCCATTAGAGTGGTTTGCAGATTAAAAAATTAGAGTTTATAAAACTTCATCTGGATGCCATGGTGGTAAGTCAATGAAATTTTGGCTGGCACAGAAATGGTTTGTATACTTGTCTCGCAGTGCATTGCTGGGATACCATAAGTAAGCTAGTGTTAATAATATACTGAAATGAAATACAAAATGTCACATAACTTGGATTATATTACAGTCTAATTAAACCACATTGCTCTACTGCTGCTTGGTGGATAGTTAATTATTTGCTCAAGTACAAATACATCAGGATGTTTTTCACACCCGCTGTATTTTAGGCTGAATTGTGTGCACCATGGAGGCAGTCACTAAACCCAAAGGCTTACTTGAAAAGGGTAGTTGGCACTTGGCAGAACTATCTTCAAAGCAGTGAAAGCCAAATTTAATCCCTTTAGTTAATGCAACTCTAGGGTAAAACTTCATGAGGGGCTTTTTCTTGAGGGCCATGCTGAAGTTGACAGGGGGGCAACCACAAAACCTGGAAAAACTAGTGGAATCTACAACCTAATCAAATGGAAGTGATATATAGTTGAAATTCGGTTGAAATGTTCAGTAGTAATATAAAAGTAATAGGGAGCATGGCTAATGTAGTGGTTAGCACATCCCCCTGGCACGCCAGCACTCTTGAGTTTGAAACCTGGACTGGTCAGGCATGGTATTAGGTGTAAAAACCTGGCTCTCAGTATTGGGGACTGTGTATCCCTCGTGACTCGGAGATCACGTTAATGTCGGTCCCGTCTCAATTTGGGATGTAAAACAACCACTGAGGACAACATGCACCCTGGCAGTGACCACCCTCAGTGCCAGCATGTAAAGGTTGGTTTGGCGATAATGTTTTGAAAAAGGCTGACTACTTGAACGAGACCTCATAAGACCCTTACATTGTAACCACAATAATACAAACTAGTCAGTTAATAGAACGTTGCCGAGCACTGGAAACAACTAGAACTAGAACAAGGTCAATTACTATTACATTGCTTCCTATTACTATTACATTTGAGTTTTTGCTGAACCTATTACTATTACTTCAATATTTGTAATTGTTATTATATATATTACTATTACCTCAGGCGTGTATAAAGCTATTGAATATCTTGCAGATGGACCAGGATATTCTAGGTAAAGATGCCAAGACAGTTTTCCGAGACAGGAAAAGTGGTAAAAGGAGAAATTTGGCAGATGAGGCCAAGCAAAAAGCAGAAGAAAATGCAGAAAAAGCCAAAACTGCTGAGATATACGGTCGTTGGGGGAAAGGGTAAGTGAATTAATGTAGAATGGGGCGAGTGAACCTCAGTGTCCCAGAGGATATGCACATACTCCAAAGTTAGCGTTATATATTAATATAATATATAGATTAAGAATGTGTTTAATGAATATGAATAAATGCGGAACAGACAAGGTTAGCTTACCCGGTAATTGATTAATCCAGAAATTGGCTATCAAAATTATGTGTGCAACCTTTGTCAAGCATTGCTTATCAACAGTGTTTACAAGTGTGCATTACATTATGAGGGCAACATGTTGTCTACCAGATCAACATTTCCGGCATACATTTCAAGAGTTGTACAAAAAACTTCCGGTGGACTCTTAATGGTACCCGATGCTCATGACAGGTGTTTTACGACCGGGGCCAGATCAACACCCAGATTCTTGCCATGTTCTTGTTGCAAAAAAAACATTTGGAGCCAGAATTTCAACAAAACATCTAACAAATGCGTCAGCTATTTTGTTAGTCTGATGGACCTTGTTGCTAGGCAGTAGATCTCATGCTTGAGAGGAAAGTTTTTTAAAGCCCATATCTTGTAAATTTTTTCTTCAGAAAACTATGTGAATGTGTTTTTCAATGTTATCATAAATCTGAAACCACATTTGCCAGAACTTTGATATAATTGATCTTAAAAAGGAGGTAAACTGTTCCTACTTTTTCAATTATTAATTAATGTAATGTTCTTAAGACTATAGTGACTATGCCGAAGGTATGTCCACCAAATTGTGTTTAGTAAGCCCGTAATAACAACCGCTATTTGGAAGATACGCCCCTGCAGCATGTTCAAATGGTAAACAAAACATCCAGTTTCAAAACAAGCTTTATTGGAAACATAGTCGAGCCGGGCTGAGTTAACCGAAATACCCCTTGATGTTCAACAATTTCCCACTTTCCAACATGGCAGACTTCCCATTACAAATTGCTGTGTTGGCTAATTGTGAGTAGATGAACATTTAAGCAGTGACCAATGAGAGTGAGTTGTTGGCAGGTTGAAGCAGGGCAAGATGCAGCAGGAGGCTCTGGCAGAGGCTCTGAGGGAGGCTGACAAACCACTGGCACGCTACAAAGACGACGAGGACAGGAATGAGATGCTAAGGAACGTAGAGCGGGACGGCGATCCGATGTTGGCATACATACAGAAAAAGAAACAGAAAGCAGCGCCTGGCAAAAAAGGTATGGTGGATACTTTTGTCAGGTTTTAGATGTTACGCACTCCTTGAACGTGATAATTTCTAAGTTGTAAGTCTTGCAAGAAAAAGATAATAATGTTAAAAAGTATTTGTTAGTTTTTTGTATCTAATTCCCGACAGTCTTCAGTGGTCACATTTGATCCTTTTCTATAAGACACCAACCCCGGGGTACATTGTGTCCCTTCTGCTGCTCCACTGTCGACATAAATGAAAACAAATTATGGGAACTCTTCCACTATTGTCGCCACATTTCTCTTCACCCATTCACATTTGTGACCTCCCACAACACAGTGGGTGTTAAGTTACAACATTGTGAAATTCACTTCATTGGCATTCATTTCAGTGGCATCGTATGATCTTATCATCTATTTTCCATTGCACCGAATGAACATGAGTTGTTCACATGGTGTTTTGTGCCCTTTTGGGTTCCACAGATCATGTGATTTAAAAATGACACTTCATTTGCTAAAATATCTCAGTAGTTTTTGATTAATTGCTAAAATAAAAGCAAGTTTTTAAAAACGGTATTTTTTAGAAACGAGGTCATTTTGACCCAGTGTTCTTTAATTTGTGGGTTCATGGATGTATTTGATTATGTCTTGGATTATTTATTGAGGAAAATGAACTGGATATTGAAAGATGAGATTATAACATATGCATTTATACAAAAATCACTAAATTTATTAGACATGACATAGACAACTATTTGTGCCTTGTGTGTAGACTAGGCCTGTCTGTCACATTTGACCCCTCAACTTGTTATCTAGAAGATCTCACAAAAGTTGGCAAAGTCCAAAAAACATAGCATGACGTACTGGTTTTGGTCGAGTTCTCAAGATAACTGTGCCATGCCCGGTTTACATTTCATTGGGTTTGTTTGTGTGTCTGCACTGCATTGACAACCAACTATTTTCTGCTTTCAGCTCTGCCACGATATAGTGGCCGAGAGCCACCTGCCAACAGATTTGGCATATGGCCAGGATACCGATGGGACGGTATCGACCGGTCAAATGGTTTTGAAAAGAAACTTTTTACTAAAATGTCTGAGAGAAAGGCAATTGACGATATGGCTTACAAGTGGAGTGTCGAAGACATGTGATTGTGCTACTGCATATGCCAAGCCAACTTGCATTCTGTATGTTTCTGTAATTTAAGAATAAAAACTAGAAATAAGATACATGTTTTATCTTAGTAATAAAATATGCAGTTTTGTATATAAACATTAGATATCAGCAAATCTGAAATGTACTGTATTTTGAAATATTTGACCTGCCACAGTAGTGTGTATTAAGTCGCAAAATTGTTAGTTTTGTGCCTTTTTGGATTCCACGTTTTAAGCTTTAGAATGACACCTCAGTTGTTGAAATATCTTCAGTAGTTTTTGATTTATTACTAAAAATAAGCTAATTAAAAAAAATGCCGTTTTGAGATGAATATGTTTACAAACCGGGTTATATGTAAAACAATGCCCATAGAAACCATACATTTAGTATTTTATTAATTTTGGATTATTTGTTGAGGAAAACGAACCCGTCATTGAACGGCGAGACTGCATGTACGGTATGCATTTCTGCCGAAATCACAAATTTGACGGGACATCAGCTAGTCTGGCGTATTTGCTTTGCATGCAGAATAGGCCTGGGCAACTTAATACAATACCCGGTTCGCTGGGCAGGTCACATATATTCAACATGAATATGACATGAAACAACTGTATTTTAACAGTGTAACATTTATTGTAAAGCAATCTTAAAAACACCATGGTTCCACAGAAATACACAGAAGTAGAAGTATTGTCGATATGAATTCAAGTCTGGTACTTGTGCGTTCTCTCCAAAGTAGTCCATTAACGAATATCAATAACTAACTTACACATGGAATGCACATTATCTCTATTGTTAGGAATATAATCCCACCTATGTGTAATGATCTGGACCATTATAATTAAAATTCTGTGCTACGTTTAGGAAAGAGAAATGCATTACCCTGCATTTATGGAATGAAAACAAGAGTAAAATATATCTGGCACCTTGACATTGTATAAACACACATTACGTATAGTTAAGCACTAGGTCTTGAACACTGTGTTTATATTCCACAGCAGTACAGCAGTAACGTTGCTACAATCTAGTATGTATATGTGTTGATGCTAAAACTACCGCGATCTGTAAACAACAGTAGAGTCTTACAACAACACATTAATTTTTGATTAAGCACAAGCCGGTCCTTATATCTTTACAACAGATCTGTAGCTGCATGAAGTTGTTCTTCCACGAGCATCCATGATGGTTAAGTCAGATGTTCCACGTATCTATCAGCCAAATGTGTTCTCCCCGCTGAAGGCTACGTAGAGGAAGCCATCGCTGTCCTGGTGCTCCTGGTAGATCTCGGCCATGCTTGCACTGCACAACACAATAGAACCAAGTCTTCAATCTCATATCCAAGACACCACAGTGTAGATAGGATGCCAACTAAGGCTAGATAGGACCTATCTCCCCTTCATATTTGCCTGGGTTGGTTGAATCTATGAGGGACCTAACTCACCTAAATCCCCGCCACTATTGCTCTCTGGGATACAGGTGTCCAAAAGCCTCCCCTTTATGACAAAGTGGGCAAGAATAAAAGTTCAATTATTTGTTTTTTCACTTCATGCCATCCACAGTCGCATTCATAAAATGTTTTTACTCATGTTTGTCCATAGTTTGTCAATACTGTAAGATGGTATTATGTTATGAAAGGCATTCATAGATATCGGGAACATTGAATATTGAACAGTTCCATCATGTTCCTTGTATATTTTTTGTTGTGACTGCATAATCTACATTAGCTGACTAATTTTACCTTGACTGTGGCAAGTCCTTGTGGACAAAAAGGAAGAGGGCTTTCTCCTGCTGCAGTTTGACTCTCTTGCGGATGATCCACATGAACTGTGCCACGGTGATATCATTGGGCACAAGGAACTTCCGCTTGTCAATGTCAGGAACCTGGGACTTTGGGGACCTCTCGACAATAACCTGCAAGTGAATGAAACAATGCTTTTACCTGCACCCAAGAGTACTGGTTTTTAAACTTTACAGCAACATTACTATAAACAAAGTACATTAGAGGTCAGTTACAACTGATGCAGCAGTTCAAAGGGGTGGTTTTATTGCACATCCATAACATATTCTTTAAATGAAACCAAACAAGTGATGTATAAAACAGATTTTATTTTAAAACATTTAGAGGCACAAGTTAAAAATAATTGCTTGTTTACCAAAACACTGATAATATTATTGATTTGGTGTACAAAACAGATTACAAATATTCTATGTATGCCTTTATGGACTAAGTTAGATAATCTTCTAATGGTTTTGTAATAAATTATAATTCTTTCGTGCGCGTATCATAAACAAATTGCACTCACTGGAATCCGTTCAGGATACTTGTGTTTTATTTTTGAAGATTCTGCCTTCCTTTGTTCTGCAAATAACATAATCCATTATGATCATCAAAAAGCAAAACATTCTGTCTCAATGATATAGCTTATTCATAATTTTGTATGTAATCCTTTCTCACACAATTGTCTCATAATTTTCGTGAAATTATTGTAGAGCCGAGGGCGAGGGTTAAATGCGTTGTGGAGGACCAAATGATAACTACAAATTACACACAACACTTTCTGTGAGAGATTTTTTTGAATATTGTACAATACTGCAATGTATTTAAAATATGCCAACATATTGAGTTGGCCCTTTTTTCAATTCGAAATGTGGTACCGCATCTAAAACAGCCGTACCCAATGGCATTAACTAGCTCAGTAGCTGTTACTACTGAGGGGGTGCGATAGTGTAGTGGTTAGCACATCCGCCTGACATGCCGGCGCCCCGAGTTCAATACCCGGACCGGGCAGGTATGGTATATTTGGTGTAAAAACCTGGCTCTCAACATTGGGGACTGTGTATCCCTCGTGAATCGGAGATCACGTTAATGTCGGTCCCGTCTCAATTTGGGACGTAAAAGAACCACTGAGGACGACAAGCACGCTGGCAGTGACCACCCTCAGTGCCAGCATAGAAAGGTCGGCTTGGCGATAATGTTCTGAAAAAGGCTGGCTAGTTGAATGAGACCTCATAAGATCATATCATTGTAACCACAATATATACAGACTAGTCAGTTAATAGAACATTGCCGAGTGCTGGAAACAACTAGGCAACTAGGCAACTATAACAGATCGGGGTTTGTTTACCTTGTCTGTTTACAAATTGCAGCCGTGTATTCATTGGCGTGACCATGACTCATGACCATGAGTTAGTATTTAGAATCAATATTGCATTATTAAAGCCGATGATGATATTTTATACAGATCGGATTGAAAAAGTGAGTAAAATGAACGTAACAACTACTCGTCTTGCTGTGCCGGATTTGGCGGTCTCCGACTCGGAAGTTTGAGTATGACATACCGAATGTGTTCTCTTCTTTAAACTTGAATTTCATGATCAGTTCTTGTCTGACGCCACTACTATCATACTCCGTCTATTGCATGACAAACAAGATGTTAGTGAAACACCGACAGAATAGCTATATAAATGTACAATATATCTTAAATTGAGGTGAGGCGTTAGCAAAAATGTTTCGATATGGCGATTTCGCAGCACACAATCAGCCCCGCCCTCTACCGAAGAATAAGCAGTATAAATCCACGAAAAGTAATGCCACCACTATCTAACAGAGGGCGCTTGATAGCTAGCACAGTAGGGGAAGTGCGGGTAATCCGCAATGTCGGGTAAATAATATCTACGCGATTGCCAAATATGGCTCTGTTTAGATTCTCTTGAATTGAGAAAACAAATGGAGGCAAACATGATTCAGGCTTTAATCTGCTCCTGTAGGTACAGTGGCGCGCCTCAGCGGAAACCAGGTGATATGCCCTATTTTAGACTGGTAAGCCGAACATATCATAACAGACTCAACTGGTAGTAATTGATGATGAGGCTTCATATAAATTCAAGTGCCATAGGTTACTGTACTTTTACTCATCATGTTTCTAATATATAAAAAGCTACATTAGTGAATACCTTACTTACTTACTTACTGCTCCCGTAACCCGCCTGGGTCATAGGGGCGCTGCATTGCTGAATGTTTCACCAGTCGACACCAGTCTTCGCGGTTGTGTGCTAATGTCTGAGTTTCTGCAAAGGTCTTCCCAGTCCATTCTGCAATATTGTCTGACCATCTCTTCTTCTGCCTTCCCTGTCTTCTTTTCCCCGGCACTGTTCCTTGTAGTATTGTTTTTGTGAGCCCGCTTGATCGTGTTACATGACCATACCATCTCAGTTTCCTCTTTTTTACTGTGGTCAGCAGGTCTTCATAATGTCCCACATGTTGAGTGATGATTTTTCTGATTTCATCTTTGGTGATGTGGTTCGTGTAGGAAATACCGAGGATTCTTCGGTAGCATTTCATTTCCAATGCAGCAATTCTTCTTTGCAGTTCCGCTGTGAGGGTCCATGACTCGCATGCATACAGAAAGATGGAAAGGACCAGTGTACGTATTAGTTTAAGTTTAGATTTTAGTGCGATGTTTTTGTCTCTCCAAACTGGTTTCAATTTCGTCAGTGATGCTAATGTTTGCGCAGATCTTGCAAGGATTTCTTTTCTGGAACCCTCGTCATTGATGATAGCTCCGAGGTATTTGAATTGACTTACTGTTTCCAGTTCGCGTCCATTGGCAGTTATTCGGGACCTCATTGCATTGTTGCTGTTTGTCATTAGCTTGGTTTTTTCTGTACTAATTTCCATTCCATAAAAATACCGGGATCGCACATTATGAAACGTGGTCTTCCAACAGTAACGTTCCTTTAAATTATCGTCGGAACTCAGAGACGTTAATTAACTATTAGAAAACGAAAACATGCATATATCGATGTAGGCACCGCAACATGTTCACGTGTACTTTGCTATAAAATATTATTATTATCCGGTCAACACTAAACATCTCCAAGAACAGGCTGATTACGTTACTGCACACTGCATTAGGCTATTTACTAAATCCAGACGTGAAGCGGCTGTGCACATTGCCAATGCAGACTGACGCATTCTTCGTTCGCATTTATTCGGCAGCTATACACGTGCATCCATTAACTCTTTTAGCAAAAAGAGCTAAACGGATATCCTGTGATGTGGACCGTCAACAGTATCATCACTCAACAGGCGTAATATCGTCATGAGTAACACGTCTCCACAAGTGTTAAGTTGTTAACGGTGCCTCATGTAATCAAACGCTATTGATTCGCTTGCATCCTCCCAACTTTCATCAAGTATGACGTACGGTAACATGCTAAACGCATTAATAGAGAATTTACTAGGCGTAAGCTCTGGAACAACGGGGGGACAGACATATGCCCCCATTAAATGTTTGTTTTTGTGGCGAGCGTCAATGGCGGGTGGAAATCGAAATGTTATGAGGCGATTAACAAGATTTAACAAGATTGCCACCCATATAATTAACTCTAGGTGGTAGGTGGACAAGGAAGCCCTTTGGCTTATCGAGAGTCCGACCCTTTTATTTATGTTTATCCCGCCCTTCTGAGGTATGTGTCGATTTTATTTTTAAACATATTCACGCTACTAGCACCCACACAATCAGCAAATAATCTGTTCCATTCATTTACAGTGCTTTGTGAAAATGAGAACTTTCTTATATCTAATCTACACAGCTCCTTTTTTAGGCGTATTTCGTAACTAAGATCCCTAAGTTTTTGTATCATTTTAGTTGGTCTCCTCTGCACTCTTTCTAACATATCTATGTCCTTTCTGCGATATGGCCTCCACGCTTGAATACAATATTCTAAATGAAGCCTAACTATTTTTTTGTACAGCGGTAATATTAGCTCTTTTTCCCTATGCGTTATGCTTCGCCTAATTAATCAAAGGATTTGATTTCCCTTTGAAGCTGCAATTCCGCACTGCTCTGAAACCTTCATATCAGCACTACTGGTTAATCCTAAGTCCTTTTCTTTTACAGTAGTACTTAGCACAGTACCCCCCATTGTATATTCTACCTCTTCGTTCCCATGTCCTGCGTGGAGGCATTTACATTTCAAAAAAATTAACAGCATTTGCCACTTTTCAGACCATTTGATCAACTTGTCAAGATCATCTTGTAAATGTTGTCTATCTCCATCACTTTTAATCCTTCTAAACACTTTTGTATCATCCGCAAATTTCAACACCTTGCTTGTTATTTCATCATCCAAATCGTTGATATATATTAGGAATAATATAGGTCCTAGTACTGATCCCTGTGGTACCTCACTCAATACCGATTTCCAGTTTGAAGCCTCCCCATCAACTACTACACGTTGTCTTTAAAAAAAAACATGTTGAGATGGGTCTATCAAGTTATGTTTAACAAAAAAATCCACCATGTGATCTTTAATTAGTCTTTCTAATAATTTGCAAATCACTGATGTTAAACTAACTCTATAGTTATCTGGCTTGTTTCTCGAACCTTTTTTTAAATAACGGTATAATGTTTGCCTCTTTCCATTCTAAAGGAACCACTCCCTCTTCTAATGACAAACTGAAAAATGTTGCAAGCGGTACGCTAATTTGTTCTACAATTTCCAATAGTAGTTTGGGCGGAATCCCATCCACACCAGGTGATTTATTATCCTTCATAGCCCTTATTTTCTTTGCTACCATTTCCGGGGTTACAATTAATTGTCCTAAATAGTCTGAATCTGCCCCCTTGAACTTAGCCTCTGGTATTGGCAGTGAAATTAGTGTGGACTGTGAAAGGTGTGTGCAATTGGAGGGCAGACATATTGTTTTTCTGTCCCCCCCCCCCCGAGTAATAGGCGACGACAAATCCCGCCCCCCCCCCCCCCCCCCCCCCCCCCCCGCCTTCCAATGTCACAGTCGAGCCAACCGAGACAGCCACAAGGTGAAGGAAGATGTGAAGATGTGCGGCGCCGAACATTTTTCAGTGGTGGTGAAGCTCCCCCTCCCAATATGAATTTCGTTCCTGTTCCACTGATACTGGAATGGAACTTTTTGCTCGAACAGACCAGGCAAGACCAAACCAGACTCCCTACGACTGCAGTGTATCAACCGCACCAACCTACACCGACTGCGCTATGCCAGAATCCGGCGGGACGTCATAATCACGCAAACTTGACAACTTTCTATAGTCGGTGTCGGTCTGACGTATACGAAAGTTTTCAAGTTTGTGGGATAATTACGTCACGCCGGCTTCCTGTAAAGCGCAGTCGGTGTCGGTCGGAGGAAGTCTGTTCTGGTTCGTTCTGGTCTGGTCTGGTGTGATCTGATCTGGTCGGACCACTATCAGCGGACTGACAACAACAGCTATAAGTTGAAGGTTGGCGTCTGTAACGCACTTTGTAAGGTTGCCAACAGCGGCTATATGCTACCGTATTACACAACAGCGTATACAGAGAATACCAGCCTGCTAAAACCATGTTGGCAACACGATAGCTACACCGCAGATCTAACACATCAGCGTTTCAGACGTTTGGAAATGATGGTGCAGCTGCGTTCTTGTATGGGACGGTCCTTTCTTAACGGGAAGCTCTTTAGCAAGAGCCGTCTCCAGGCCAGAAAGAAAGCGTCGAAGGGAGCCGTCATCGATCTCTAGAACGCCCGCGACTACCCTTGCCCACTCGCACAGACGCTCCGTTGGTTGCCTCGACCTAATTAATGAGGCCTGCGGAAGCCTGCGATTTTTCACTAACATAAAAACTACTAAGAAATTCCACCAAACTACACCAAACAACATAACTTGACTTCCCGAAATCGAAGTGTCCGGACGAACCCTTGGTGTTGTTTTGCATTTCTGATAGCTCCGAAATTAGGCCTACCTGTCCCAAAAGGCAATCATCAAGAACACTAAAACCATATCTGGTGTACCAGTACATCCACTAGGAAGCATCGTCATTGATTATCATACATTCACGACGGAGACAAACCCAAGGTCTGGTGTACAATGGCGTCTGCATCACACGTCTACTGTATGAGATTGGTGCCTTGGCCACTCATTGCTGCAATCTAAAGACACTGGAGAAATTCCACCATCTCTGCAGTGGGACGACTGCCGTGCCGACACAGTAACCTAACTGATCATCGAAGCAATGGTTCATCAGAATCAACTTAGCTGGAGAAGCCATTGTGCCAGATTGTTGGACTCCTGCCTCCGTGACACGTTCTCTTCTCGCAGATGAACCAGTAGTGAAGGAACCTGAGGCAACCAGTGGATACGCTTCGCCTTCAAAGTCACCCATATATAAACGCCTCTGACTGTATAAGTACCTAGCCTGTGATCGCCCACTTAGACGCCGTGCCAACTTCGAACCAAAGCGACATAACTCGTAGGACTTACACGAGAGTACACGGTGCAATGAACGCCTGTAGATCTAAAACAAAGACAACGGAGATGGACATATGACAAGAAAACACAACCGTTATAATAGACAAAAACATATTAAACGGATTAAGAATTTTTAGAGTATTGGAACAATGTCAACTGGCAATGGGACGTCTAACATGCAGCAAAGGTTGGCATTGCCAATGCACGCGTTGAATAAAGAGATGACACTGAATCGTATTGCGAACACTCATTCATATTCCCGGTAGACATATAATTGGGTTTGCGAAATTGTATATCAACAGAATAAGTGTCTTTGAGATGAAATACTACCCAAAGAAAGGCCTACTACGCTTACCCTGGGTATATTTTGTTTAAAGTTTAATATATGTATTGCTCACGGACACGTAAGCATTTTTGCAACTGTTTATTACTTTTTGTTAATTCACTGCATTGCCATGGCGATTAATTTCGTGAGATTTCACACCATAGATTTCACAGCGTATACCAGCAACACTGTATAGTATAACACAATATGGGCAGATTTGTGCTACAACGTCCCACACTTTACCCTAAATCAAAATGTTGTCTTGCCAATGCCCATTATCATATTACCATATCACTAACAAGTTGGCATACATGGAAAACCAAATATTGATCAAATGACGCATGTGACGCACAAAATTATCTATATTTGACAAAAATCCGAGAGTGAACAAACTTGCCGAAGCCTCGAAACGGCAGCAAGAGGAAACCAGAAATATTTGATTTGGCCATCCTTAGTGAACCTTTGCCTCGCGGTCAGCCGCGGCTATTCCGCCCACGGCAAGGACAACGCCGACGATTATGACAGAGTAGCATCAAAGTGATCTATAATTACCTTCATGGAAAAGCTAAATTACATCGACAGGCAGCTGTGAGTGAAAGAGACAGACAGACAGTTGGACGCTGACGTCAATACATTTGCCCACCGGCAACCTCTGAATCGTCGTTTGCTTCGTTGAAAGTCGTACACCTACACATCAAGCCGGCCATAAGGACACTTGTTGTTTGGGATGGTTGTCATCTTCAATCAAATAGCTAGCAGGTTAAAACAGCGGTGTTCTGATCTAATTCAAGGATGTTGCATTCGTTTGTCGTAGTAGGTTTCTTAAGGCATTTATATTGCAAAGTTGCATTCTGGGTAATCTATCCAGGTTGAGCTATTCAAGATCTCCTCGCTACAATTAGCAGCCACAATCAGTAGCCATTTTGTTTCAGTTTGCCGTTAATTTTGGTTAAATGACACTGATGATACAATGCCGTTTTCATGACTATTACCCAAGTCCCTTTCTCGTCCGTTGACTAACTGAACATTTGATTAATTTTCCATTTGGCGAATAGACTACAATCGCGACTCACAGTATTGTAAAAAATACTACCATGAGATTGTTGTGACAATGTAAACGTTTGTTTAATAATCCTGCAGAAAACATGTTTATCAAGGCCCAAAATATGACAATATTTCAACTGTGCAATTCGGTACAACCTCCTTCAGAATACCATTTTCAGATCTCCTTCATAGTGCATCATGCCTTTGTCAATGAAATGAAATACCAAACACAATTAGGTAAACCGTTAACACCCACACGAACACTCTCGTCACCATAATCATATGGTGACTTCTCAACAAGGAAAGGTCAGTTATCGTGGATCGCCTGTCCTCTCTGTGTTGTACCTTTTGGACCAGATCGTCATACGTCATGTTGCCCATCCACGTCTAGTTGTCCTCGTGTCTCTTGGTCTTCATCCGCCTCCTTTTCTACAAAATATTCCCTCCAATATGTTGATGTGGCAAACTAAATGTTCGTGTTTCTGTAATTTTAACTAAGAGTTTCTTTTTATATTAGCCCGCGTTAGAACTTCAATATTCGTGAACTGTTCAGTTCATTTCAACTTATGCTTCATGTAATAAAGGCAATTAAGTGCAGATTCAGGAACTGTTGTGTATGTAGTAACTACTGACTTTGTGAAAGAGCGATCTGTCTGGAGACAGCCGTACACACTGCATTCGTATGGCATAAAGCAATTGGTTAGCCCAAAACATCCACCCCCACGCTTGCACGCACGCAGGCACGCAGGCACGTAGGAAGGCACACACACACACACACACACACACACACACACACACACACACACACACACACACACACACACACACACACACACACACACACACACACACACACACACACACACACACACACACACACACGCGCGCGCGCGCAGGCACGCAGGCACGCAGGCACGCAGGCACGCAGGCACGCAGGCACGCAGGCACGCAGGCACACACACACACACACACACACACACACACATACACATACGCACGCACGCACGCACGCGCGGTATTTTTTCCCTATAAAACACAAGTACACTATGAACACAGCCTTGGTATGTGGCTACGCGCTAATACCGTTTTGTAACCAAAGCCTGTGTTTCATTAGATTAAGTCGGTTTCCTTTTCATCGCTTACCATAACTGCTATATCAAAATAATAGGGAAATAGCGTTTCCACCTCGCTAGCAAAACAAGCACGTTTAATCGGTCCAAGCCGGCAGCAGGTATTCTCTGTAGACTACATTTTGTCGGCCTACTTGATCTCACCGTTTGTTGATGGACCCTCTAACACGATGAGCTTAAGTCGTTGTCGAACCTGCCCCCGAGCGATAGTCCCTTGCCTATTTAGCACGCTGTTGAAATACGCCTGCTAGCAACAATATAATAGTGTATCTATCATTCTCATGGAACCAAAAGCATTCCCCGGAAGTGTGTCCTGCGCATAGACACTAACTAATATAGCTTTCTGTGCATTTTAAAACATTTCCTCGGGTTCACCTGCAAAGGTTTGGCTCACCAGAATGTTAGCGGTATTATTTTCCCACTATCGTCACATCTTTTTGAATAGACAAAGCTCAAAAAATACAAAAAGAGAGAAAGAGAGATATATACATTGATAGATAGCTAGATAGATATATAGATGGATAGATAGATAGATAAATAGATAACTAGAGATAAATCGAGGAGAAAGGGAGATAGTGAGAGAGGGAGTGAGCCGGGGGGAGAGAGAGAGGGGGAGAGAGATAGACATATATATAGAAAGAGAAAGAGAGAGAGAGGGAGAGAGGGATATAGAGGAAGGAGAGGAGGGAGAGAGAGATAGACATAAAAAAAATTATAGATAGAGAGAGAAAGAGAGAGAGAGAGAGAGAGAGAGACAGAGAGAGAGAAAGGGGGGGCAGAGAGTGTGTGAGAGAGAGAGACACGCACACACACACACACACACACACACACACACACACACACACACACACACACACACACACACACACACACACACACACACACACACACACACACACACACACACACACACACACACACACACACACACACACACACACACACACACACACACACACACACACACACACACACACACACACACACACAAACACACACACACACACACACACACACACACACACACACACACACACACACACACACACACACACACACACAAACACACACACACACACACACACACACACACACACACACACACACAGACACAGACACATAGACAGAGACAGACATAGAGATGGAGAGAAAGTGGACGAGTGTTTTCGAGTGATTGTGTGCACGAATGAACGAGGAGTGAGTGTAGATTACCAGTAACGATATATGCAGTTTAAGATAAACTTCAATTACCAATCGCTATGGTAAAACCAGTCTTTTTTAATTCAATTTATTCCCACATTTTTGCTGAAGTATGATGTAATGTGTGTGTAATGTGGTGTGGTGGTGGTGGTGGTGTGTGTGCGTGCGTGTGTACATGCGTGCGTGTATGTGCGTGCGTGCGTGCGTGCGTGCGTGCGTATTGCTGTGACTGCTCTGAGGGCCGCCGTTCATTTGCGGACGTCTTACACAGCTTGTTGTACACACGAGGAACACACAAAGTCGAACTAAAATCAAATCCATTCTGACCATTCTTGCGATTATAGATATGGGAACTTATAACCTATTTCATGTTACATCAGTCACCTCCATTCCCCTCACAATCAACATATTATAATAATTATAATGCTGCACTCGGCGTCTATAAAATATGATCATTAATTAAATGAGCCATGTTCTTGCATTTGACATCCAATCATAATTGATGCCAAAAGGAAAACCAACATCGATCTGTCTCCTCATCCCCCGGGACACGGCACCATGTCCTTCTCTCTTCTGCCACCATACTATACTTCCTTCACAGTCTTCCTCATCAACAGTGCTTCGCCATCACATCACACGAGGTTGCTTTCTTCACAATGATGTTTCACCGAGCTCGGTCGTTCGTTACCCCATGGTTCTCTGCAAAGTTCTGTCCTGTCTAGTGTTTGTTGTTATCACTCCCGCTCTTCCGTCTTTCTCTACTTAGCCCTCTGTCCACAGTGCCTTGTAATAAAGTTACAGAGAGAGCCGTCGGTCTCATTGTGTGTACAAACTAATATGCGTCTTTTCACCATATAAATTTGTCGTGCCGGCCAACTGATTCTTCGATGATACGACGGATTTCTTGGTCGGTTGTTAGTGATATGTTTTGTCTTTCCGGATCAGTTTTTAATCTACAATATAGTATAAAATAGTGAGTATAGAACATTATTCTGTTATTTGGTGTCATACAGCTACTGTAGTTTACCATCGACGAATGGTATAACTATTACGCGAAGAACCTTGAGTTCTTCTATCATTACCATTGTGGGATGGTATGGGGGGGGGGGGGGGGGGGGGGGCGTGTTTGGTCAAGACCACTCATGCGCCACTCTTAATCTGGTCAAACCTGTCATGGCCGTCAATCATAGTTATTATTGGCTGCGTAAATTAATGTCCGGAAGAGTGCTTAATGACTAAAGGCTTGTGCACGGATAGGTTTCATTCATACGCTAACATATCATATTCTCAGAGTGTATAACTGAAATCGTCAAACCTACTAGCATTGCTGCTACCGTCGAGGCCAGTTGAACCGGTAAAAAGACACCAACAAACCCTTATTCGAGTGCGTATACTAGGGAAATGGGATATGTATGTGTGTCGTGAGTCTTGCGGGTGTGTGCGGCAGCGACGTTCCACGCTATTAGCTGATATGCGTATGTTTCTCGCGGAAGCAGATAAAACGACGACGCGGCCGCTCGCGTTCGCTACCCCCCGTCGCGCCGCTAGCATACATTACGCGGGCCGCGTGATCCGAGTCAATGACTGATCGTGGCAGCGATTCCGAGCAGTCTCGAGAGCTGGTCGAGCGACCGCGGAATAAACAACAGTCTGGCATCGACAGCCATGCGACGTTGAACGAACCGACGTAATAACCCGCAAACCCGCAACGCACGTACGCCGATGGGAAGACGCTGGAGCTGCGTTTAGATATTGGCATCGTATTGTGAAACGTATACGGAGTCTGGGAAGCGGCGGATATCTGGTCGAATTACGCCGCGTGTGGTACGTACATTATGCGAACTCACGGCACGACGCCGGCGTGAGAGCGTGCGTGAAAGATTGAAAGCAGCAGCTGATAGATAGAGCGGGCGAAGTCGTAACTGTAGTCGTGTCAAAGAGCTCCTTCGGAATACATTATAGCGACCGTTTCCGTTGCCAGAAGCGGACACGTCCCCAGTGGACACGTTCGGTAGGCGTGCGTTGGTGGCGGGAAATGTCACTTGAGTTCTCGCCTAGATCGCAAAATGGGTCGGTCGTTGCGATTCGACATACACCTGAACAATGCGCTGGGAATCTATCACCCGGGCGACATGCTGTCCGGACACGTGACCGTGTTGGCGAGCGAGGACATTCCTGTACACGGTAAGGGCATGGATAATTGTACATACAACTGTCATCATATATCCAGTCTAAAAAATGATTCTTCGAAGTTGCTCTGCGGACTTATTCTGATTGCTCTTCCTCCTGGTTACCTGTTGCACATTGGCGAGGTTCTCTTGATGTACAGCTCTTTCCGTTCTTCACCTCCACAGTTTCCCATCAACAGTCCGGTGTTTCCAACTTTCATCTTCCTTCGTCGTTCTAAAATTCCTCTTCGTGCGGTCCTCCCTAACAGTGTAATAGTGACAATGCAGTCGTGACTGGTAATCCATCGAGCTAATCATGAGAATCTCCATGAAACCAACGTCTTGCGACAATCATTTCCCGGTGACACGGCTGTGGTGTATTCCGTCTGCCAGCGTGCTTACATAGAGCCTATTTATGCGTTGCCTTGCACGACTGATCACACGGGACTGTTAACGGGGTAGATTCGATTAATCTTGTAACAGCCAGTACCGGTTGACCGAAGTCGTCGGCAGCGCTCGGTGTTTGTCGCTATAGAGATCATTGCTGTAGGACGTGCACTGCATGACTCTGTTTGTCAATAGGGTATTCTGTAAGTTATTCTAATTCTATACTAAAAATCAAGTTGTTTTCGCAACACATGTGTAGCCTTGGCTCGGCGTGGATATAACACTCTCCAGGGAATGCGGCGACATTTGCTTACGACGCACGACTGTTTTACGTAAGCAAATACACTAGAGCTGTTCGGCAGACGTTTCTGCGGGATGAAACCATTCGTTCAGGTTCAATTGTTGAGCTGCCCGGCAGATTATGTTTCTCACTCGTCGTCCACCTTGACGATTTGCTCGAGTCCTACTAACACGTATACATCTCTTATTGATGTTTACATACGAAAACATATTTTATATTCTTTATACCTTCGAACAACTGCCTGAGAGTATCCATCCAACTGTTGACAACTTGAATACTGCATATCGATGTTGATGTTGACCAACGCTTTTGTCTTGATGCGCCTCTGAGCTTGGTTTCCAAGGATTTAGGTTCAATATAAGTTATTTTCTTCTTCTACTTCTTCTTCTTCTTATTATTATTGTGTTGTTGTTGTTGTTGTTGTTGATATTATTATTATTTAGTAATATTATTATTATTATTTCCACAATTACGTGTTGTATTCGAAGATTGCGAACACTCCACCACTAAATGCTGTTAAGCGGCAATGACCTTTTTATTAGAACAATGTTAGTTAAAGTAAACTCCTCTGTTCTAGAACTCATTTGCTCTATACTTGAACAATCGCTCACCTTACTGCGGCATGCAGTACGTCACTTCCTGACCCCGACAACGACACCACCCGCGGACAAGACGTTCTGACGCAGTGCTTCGCATTTCGGTCAACGCCGGCCATTCAGTTATTATCAATAGCGGTCATCCGATTGCGTCGTCCATCAACTTATTGACCGCGTCTGACCAGCCGTGGAGACCGCAGATACATTAGATATTGACGACCGTGTTAAAAGCTGATAATGTAATTCATGCTCGGTGGAGAGAGTTCCTCCTACGATTTCCGGGTAATTGTGCTTTCTAATATCCCTAACAGGCTCGTGAAGGGCAGTCGATATATACATAGGCCTCACTTCCGTGCAGGATACCATTCCGGGCATGCATCCTGTCTGGGCTACTCCCACTAGAAAGCTTGCAAAGGATCAAACCCCGTCATATCCAAGGATATAACGCTCCTTGTTAATGACACCGAATTGACCAATGCGCAATAGAAAGAATACACTGAAGGACTTTTTGAGCCATAAATGTAACGCCTATGATAGCACCCTAGAGTCCACCCCAAGACGACACCAGAGCACCACCAGCCTTTGATGATGTCAAACAGTGATTGAATAAGTGAAACAAAAAACTCCAGAAAAAGATAGTCTACTACAGGAATACGCCATCTTCAAAATGTGGGATAAATCAGACAGTAGCTTGAAACTCGCTATGGACTGATGCGTTATCTAAAACGATACCTTAGATTCAACATTAACGAATTTTCGAAGTAGATTTTTCAGAATAATAATAGTAGTGCACCTTTCAGTCTTTAACACGTAATACAAACAGGGATGGGTTCGAGTACTTGAGTACTTGTGTACTTAAGTACAGCAAGTACTGTTTGGACTTGTACTTGTACTTGCCATTTTGCTGAGTGCAGTACTTGGACTTGGACTTGTACTTGACCCCAAAGTACTTGGACTCGGCAAGTACTTTTTACGTGTGTTAAATAGTTGGGTCTATCGGAAAGATTGAAAAGAAATGGCTACAGTGAAAATTACTGTATATTTATTCTTATTTTGTACAAAGCTTCATAACACGAAACATAATTGACTTGTGATGGTGGTTGATTGGTTTATAAGTATAAAGGGGATGATAAGCCGAGGCACTTACATGCATGTCAGCTGAGAGTTGAAGCCATGAGTCAATTACATGAGATAAACTAACACTAACTGATGCCTCGATCAGTTGTAGTGGCTTCAGATTTTAAGAAATTACCAGTTCACTTGTATTGTCCCATAATTGCCTTGGTTTAAGATAATGACTGAATAGTAGTATGTTGCAAATTGCAATCTGTTCAGAACCTCAGAACCTAGCACTACAGACAAGCAAGCATATTGTATTGACTACTTGATTTAAATAAATAATGAATAAATGCATAATACTGCTGCTTTTGTGTTTTCATCGCTTTGACTTTCACCATTATGAAACATAAACGTAGCGTTCAATGTACTTGATTGTACTTGACTAAAATATTCAAAGTACTTGGTACTTGTACTTGAATTTTTTACAAAGTATTTGTACTTGTACTTGCCTATATCTTTTAGATGAGTACTTATACTTGTACTTGGACTTGGCAAAATTGAAAGTACTTGTTCTTGTATTCAAGTACATTGTGCATGTACTTGACCCATCCCTGAATACGAACAGAATAACCGGGACAGCAAACACCTATTATGGAGGTGGTATTTTCAACAACTGTTCAGTTGTACAAAAGACGCGTACCTCAGTTACCTTAAAGGAAATAAAAATAAGGCATTAGCTAAAATCCTTTTCCATGTGTACAAGTTTAACATTGTATGTAACATTTGACAACATTAAACAAATACAGAAAAATACATTTGTAGCAGAAATTCGATTTTAAGCCCGTCTGTGAAGCGATTCCCGTGGAAAATAAATTTTAATGAGCTA
Source organism: Escarpia spicata (assembly GCA_963995525.1). NCBI lineage: Eukaryota > Metazoa > Annelida > Polychaeta > Sabellida > Siboglinidae > Escarpia > Escarpia spicata. Next base: position 40,822,765 of record OZ023214.1, read on the forward strand.
GGCGATCACGTGGTATCGTGACGTCCCTAGTAGTAAGGTCTACCTTACTACTGTCCCTTATGACACACACTCGCATCAGGCCACCCTTTCCATGCATTCAGAGCATGTTTACAAAGATAGCTTTTGGGTCGAAACGAGCGTCAGAATGAGTTATTGTGCAATATTCCGACGTAATACAAACACTAGTCATCATAGAGGATCAAGCAGTTATCTTACGGTTCCACATGAATCGAATTTTATTCAAAACAACGAATGCGAACGGGCCTACCAGTCGACTAGGTTTTGTAAAAACAAAAATGTACAAATAAAAACAGTAATAATTTAATAAACGTGTGCTACTATTTTGTTGTATTGTGTAATCCTGTGTGCTGTATTTTTTGAGGATGCTGGCAGTTTTACTTATTATATTGTCATTACTCAATAAATAAAACAATTTATCTTGATCATTCATACTAAAAAAAGCTGGATCATTAATTGTTGCATAGCCTATTAGTTCTTGGTGTACATTAAAATATAAAGGGCATTTAATTTAACGTGAAACTCATTTTCTATTTCATTCGTGCAATTATAACACGTCCTAGCTTCAGGTGGGGGGTAATTTCGTTCAAAACGTCCAGTTTCAATTCTGATTGGTGCCACGCCACATCGAAATTTTGCAAGTGCTGATCGATTACTTCTAGGCATAATTTTCTTAACATAATGCTCAGTTAAAAATTTTGTTTTGAACTGTTTATAAATTCTTCGTTTATTTCTACTACCATTTCTGCCCTCTTCTCTATTTATAATTTGAAACCAATGCTGTTCCTGTACACGTAATACAGACAGGCAAACATATGTGTGTTCTATTATAGCCTTTGCATTAACATGGTCTCTTATATTAGTAAGATTTTACATTTTAAGTCATTATAACGATGGTATACTTCGTAACCCCAATTTCGTTTCCCACTTACGGCCATTTCCATCATCCATAGAAACACACGTTTTGTCACTCTAGATACATCCATATTGATCATACGACACCAGTGCCTAGTAACAGATAGCCATTGTTGGTGAGTCGGGGTTTTCCACCCCATTTCACCCTGTACTGCTGCTGATGGGGTATATTTACCCACACCTAGGACAAATCGACAGGCCCTATTATGTATGCTATTTATGACGGAATATTCCTTTGTACCCCACACAGCAGAACCATAGTTAATAATGGAGAGCACCATACCATCGTATAGTTTTGTAAAACAGTTAAAAGGCATTCCTCCATTACACTTTGTCTTAGCCATTAACAAACCCAGAGCTCTGTTCGCCGTAGTAGCTACTGTTTTACCATCACCTTATAATCAAGGTATTCAGTTAAAATCAAATATAAATATTTATACTTATTTACGATGCATATGCTTTGATCACCTAGTAGAAAATCGTAAGTAGTCTCAGATATCGATGGATTACGAAAATGTACAATTTGAGTTTTGTCTTTGTTAATAGACATGCCCCAGTCATTGCACCATTTCCAGATAACATTTAGCAATGTCTGCAGTTCTTCTGCTGATTCGGCCAGCAACACAATGTCATCTGCGTATGCTAACATTGTAACAAGTATTATAGACAAACAAACACCTGACCAGCGCCAAGCTCAAGCTACAGATGTCATAGTCTCATAACAAACAAAGCAGTGGCTGCTGACAGACCTATTGAAGCATACGTAGTGAAAGGAAGCGATCCGTCAGGAACACGCATACGAATATCATCCATATATATCGACAAACACAAAAGGGTTCGCGTTAGTGGCCGACAAGCGCCAATGCATTTCACTGGTAATAACCGCGCTTGACAATCACCGCAAGGCTTCTCTTGAATCGACTTGTTCTACCATACGTCGATAAAAGGGAATCCTCCGAAAAAGACGAGGCGTTGTTAAAAAGTGATAAATGTCTTACAAGGCAAAAAGGCTTTTCGTGTATGCTACCTCTATCGACATGACTGGGGTAATTCACATAGCCGGTATATATGGCCTGTTGATGAATCCACAAACATTGAAATGTCTGAGCAAGTTCATTAAAATGGCACGCCAGTGTTACATTGTTACGGTTGCAATGATCCATTTTGTAATATGCGTTCACAATTTGTAATAAAATGTGTTCCATCTTGTAACATGTACTCATTTTCTAACAGCAGAAGGTCCATTTTGTAATATATCGAGGTACCCATTTTGCAATAACCATTTTCTCATAACATGCGACCCAAAATGTAATTTAACCACAATCGTGCTAGCGTGTGTATCGTAGAGGTCGCTATATTGGATTACTAAATAACATCGGGATACTACGTTCTTCGTAATTGTTCCATCTCGGTCAGTACTATGTCAATGGATCCGCGGCATCAATATCTATTAGGCCTGAACATCACTGCAATTTAGCAATCTATGTGCAACAATAAACATCATGAAATACATTGAAAATGTGTCTAATGTAAAGCATCCGTCTTTATATTGGACCATCGGATACGCAACACTGGACCGGTGCAGTTTCTAGCGTCTTAATTTCTGACATCTAATTAAACCTAGAACGGCATACGTGTAATATCGATTTGTTTTATACAAATGTGATTACTAATAACAACAACAAAGTTATACATACACATACATACTCTAACGCGATTATAGTCAGATGGTACACAGGTGATACTTTATTTATGTGTGACTGACACATAATTGCTTAGCGCTTTAGTATTATACTGTCATTAATGTGGTCCCATATAATACCGCCTGCAAATGTTGCATTGTTTATTGGCTGGGCATGCAGCGGCTAGGCATAGCAGTGGTTCGGCATGCAGCGGCTGGGCATGGCAGTGGTTCGGCATGACAGTGGTTGAAGTCGTGATTAAGCAGCGGTTAGGCATGCAGCGGCTGGGCATGCAACGGCCGGGCATGGCAGTGGTTGAACATGCAGCGGCTGGGCATGCAGCGGCTGGGCATGGCAGTGGTTGGGCATGCAGCGGCTGGGCATGCAACGGCCGGGCATGCCAGTGGTTGGGCATGCAGCGGCTGGGCATGCAGCGGCCGGGCATGGCAGTGGTTTGGCATGCAGCGGCTGGGCATGCAACGGCTGGGCATGGCAGTGGTTGAAGTCATAATTAAGCAGCGGCTGGACGATAACAGGACGGATTTATCTGGACGTTTAGTCATTGTTGTTTCAAACGTTATTCTCAAAGTACACGTTGCAATGTTAACGTTCACCGCATATAGGTGTTTATGTTTTGAACAGACAATTTAAAAACGTCTTGTGAAAAAGTGTTTAAATTCACAAACGTGTTTACTTGTAAAGAAAACCGGTTACTTTGTATACAATGTGTCATGCTATATTTTTTTTAAATAATAACGTGGCTATTATATAATTTTGCTGTCAAAATTTAATAATTCGCCACTCCTTAATAGTTAAATTTGCACATGAATGTGATAATGGCAGATAAAACGTGTGTGCTTCTGGAGGCCTATGTGGGTGGCACTGACGCACGTTCACACTGACAGTCAAGTGAGCTTTTTCTGTATAATTGACGGTTCTTGTGAAAGGAAATGCCGGATCCGTTCTAAGTCGATTGTTGATGCGCGTCACGCGTAGTACACGTGTTTTTATTCAATGTTATATATCACTGACGCTTGTTTATTCCGTACTACAACGGCGCTATCTTCTCTCAAATCAGGAAATAATAGCGATAGTAATGCCTATTTTGGACATTGATATAACCGTATTACCACAAAGGGGTACCGACAACAGCTACTCCTAGCTGGGGGATAAGACCGTCTTCCCCGTGGCATTATATTCATAATTACTAACTTACGTACGTACTTACTAACTTACGTATTCCCTGTGCCCTCAGATACACAAAAAGCAGAGTGCAATCCATCTCGGTCTTCACCCAATCAGGTCTCTTTGGCCATGGTTCGTTAGCAAATGTTTTCTTTTTCTCTTTCCCGATGGTTTCCAGCACCACACCTGCTGTGTTGTTGCTGATGGCGGGATTCCAAGGACACGGCCCAGATACATCCATCTTTTTCAATATTGCTGACTTGATTGGCTCAGTATTCACTCTTTTAGGACTTCCATGTTGCTGATAAAATAAATCAATCTGATGTTTAAAAGTCTGCGCAAGGATGTCGTCTGGAAGCTTCCTAATTTCTGTTCAATGTGTTTTGGGGGTATTTATTTCCTTGTTTCACAGCAGTACAGGAACACGAGTATAATATTGGTGTCGTTGTGTTAGTGCGTTTATAGCCTAACCATTGACCTCCAAACTGTGGTAATATTTTGAAAGGCTCTCGTGCCTTTTCAAACATATTCTTTATAAAAAACACAGGTTTTAATGTATAAAAACTCCATTTTTATACATTACATCACCAATACATAAAAAAGTGGAACAATTTACAAAATAAATTGACTCAGCTTCCAAGTTTAACACAATTTAAAAAAGCAATCAAGTTGTCATTACTTTCTACATATTTGTGAATTGCTAATTGAAGGTGACGTTTTGTTAAACATATGTAATAGTAACATAAGCACTACAGTAAACAGTTTATATATGAGTTGTGAATATTATTTTGTGATTTATTTATAATTCCTGTTGTATTTATTCAGTTTTCTTAGTTCGAGTAGGGCATAACAACACATAAGTCTATGACTTCAGCTATGTCCTTTCAGCAGCAGCAGCAGCAGCAGCAGCAGCAGCAGCAGCAGCAGCAGCAGCAGCAGCAGCAGCAGCAGCAGCAGCAGCAGCAGCAGCAGCAGCAGCAGCAGCAGCAGCAGCAGCAGCAGCAAACCATACTGTGCATGTATTATGTTGTTGTTGTTGTTGTTGTTGTTGTTGTTGTTGTTGTTGTTGTTGTTGAATAAACGTTTATTCACCATTCATTCATTCATCAAAACACTAGGTGAAGCGATCGTAGTTAAGACCTTATCTAGCAGTAAATGTGGTCATTTATTACTGTCATGGTTTATGTTTTAGATTTAGAAGCATTGGTTATGCGTCGAACTTTGTTTGCACTAATTGACAAACTGTTCGTCTTCGTTTTATCTCTTGAATACAGGAGGATGTAGTCAGTGTGACCCATGTCTCCTAGCACTTGTTCACGTGTCCAGTCAATTCTGAACAACGAGGTCACCAAATATATGCGATCTTGGAGTTTCCATAATGCTAGAATGTGTTCAAATTACGAATGCTTCAAGCCAAGAAAACAAGTGCACGAAGGTCTGATTCAAGAAATCACATTTGCTGATGCATCTGTTATTGGAAGCGGACGCCAGATCAGCAAATAATGTTTCCGATTTTGATTAACAATCAGCACGCTGCCTCGGAGATAAGAGCGATGTATCGACATTCAGGCCCATAGCCGGGGGAGGGGTTCACGTTCACCCAATTTTTTGTGAACCCCTTTCTCCAAAATGTGAAAGCCCCCTCAAATTTAATATTTAAGATGTGAACCCCTAATTGTTTATGTTAAGATTATTCCCTGTTTCTCAAAAGCGTGAAACCCCTCCTAAAACCTGCCGGATGTTGTTCAGACATTACCCAGCATAACAGAGCAGCCTGGTTGATGCATGTATTAAAGGGATAACAAATACACAAGAAGCCAATTTTGATTGAGCTAACTACCGAGTATCAAAGGGCTGTTCTCAGCAATCAACAAATTAAGACGTTTAACAAGTGTATTTCGCACAAGCGACAAACCTATAGAGAAATTAATTTAGTTTGACATAAATAAATTTTACTTGAACAATAACAAATAACGCTTAACGGAACCTATTTTTAAATGCGCGTGCTGGTGAGAAACCGTGAATTATGTGGCCTTTAGTTGTGGTTGCCGAAATCCTGTTGTTGCTGGTTGCATAGTTCTCAGAAAAAGGGTCCAAATCTCGCAAGAAAGTGTCAAGAAGCTTTATTCTCAATTATTACGTTAATTTTGTTTGTTAGCCGCCAATTACAGATAACGTTTCCTGCGGTCAGTGTGACCTAGAGGTTATGTTTCCTGCGGTCAGTGTGACCTAGAGGTTATGTTTCCTGCGGTCAGTGTGACCTAGAGGTTATGTTTCCTGCGGTCAGTGTGACCTAGAGGTTATGTTTCCTGCGGTCAGTGTGACCTAGAGGTTATGTTTCCTGCGGTCAGTGTGACCCAGAGGTTACGGTTCTCGATTGTTTGATACCTATAATTTAATTCAAATTTCACAAGAGGAAATATTTTCTAATCTTCTATTTATCGTACGCATTTAATAAAGGTTTATTAAATTACGAACTAAATTATGTTATTGATAAATTGTGGACATTTTGCGCTGCAGATCAGTTACATATATAATTTATTAATTGACTGAAAACCACATTGTTAATGTCACCAAATTGTAACACTAAGTGTTTAATAACAAAACTTGGACACACCCACACTTCTCGATGCATCGTCTATGATATTATAATGAATGAATGAATGAACGTTTATTCAGAACATTGATAACAATATATACAAGACAAGACAACCAAACAAGTTTAACTATAATACAAGTGAGAATATACAATGTTTGAAGGGGGTAAATACGAAGTCATTGACTTTTGTGTAAATTTACCCCTGACATATATTTATATATAATTATATACCTGTATGTATACACACATATATATACACATACACACATATATACATACATATATTCACATACATACGTACATGTATTTTGAGACATCAATATTATATTATTCGAATTTGCTATTCATCTAACCATCTGTCTACAATAATTGAAAACATGCAGTGGAATATGTGCATATTCAAAATTTATAGTATGTGATAAGTTCACATCTTTACACATATTGTAATTTCCTCAATGGCATATTATATTTGTATATGATTTTATTTAGGTTTCCACAACCAGATATTTCTCAAATAAATGGTTCTTGCATTTACGCTTAAATTCAGTAATAGTATTAGTAGTTTTTAAATGATCACATAGAGAATTCCATAATTGCACTCCCTTTACACAAAGAGACATTGATCGCATGGTAGAACAGCCTCGCTAATATGGCCTGCTGGTGATGCTAATGTGGTGTTTGAATATAAGATGAAACCACACGGTCCACGAACCTCACACCCCACTTTATTGTCCTTTCAGCTAGAAACCCGACCCTCTGCATTATGGGGTGAACTCCCACGTGAACATGTGGCGCCTTGTGCATTGTGGAAAATATAACCTCACACGAGTGTGTGGCGCCCCTTGGAGTCTGTATTGGGAAAATGTGAACCCCCCATTGTGAAAAGCTGGCTACGGGCCTGGATATGCAGGCGTCTAGGATAGGCCTACACTCGCTATCCACAGAGTGAGAGAGTGCCATTGCGAGAGAGTGGGTGGTGATGTCCCAAATTGCGGTCATGTCGGACCACACAGTTCCAACTGAACCGGAAGTCTCTGACATGATCTAGACAGGGCGTTTGTCACAGATAGAAAGAAAATGTTTGCGCTTCCAGTTCGGCCCCCGTATACAAACATGTTCGTCCATATTGACAATGAAGACAGTAAAGAGGGTTCAACTCATTTCTGTATCGATTAGCATTACGTTGAACACACAGAAGAGAAGATTCAATATGTCTGGTCTTACGGGCAGGGGTAAATGTGGACATAGGCCTGCTTCTTTCCTGGGTTGTTGAGGGACGTCCAGGCGTTTGACGGCGGGGCAGTTTTATTACTGCACAATGTCAGCCTGACGTAACCGATAAGGTTGGAAGTGTCTGAGTTGGTGCAGACGTGGTCACAACATGACTTTGTGCGATGGTGGCCGGCCAAACCATGTTAGAGAGTTGCAAACGACAACGGATTGGAATAAAATGCATCACGGAAAGAGGCCATATTCCTAGTGAGCATTAAGACTGGCGACGTTGGTAATCAATATTGACACTGGCGACGCTGGTAATCATGACCATCTATATCATTCTTTCAGTGTCATCAACAGCTGACTGTCATTTGTTGTTGACGTATTCGCGTTAGGATGAAAGAAAAGACAAGTTTTTTAAAATATATTGAACGGTCATGAAAATATTGCTTATATGTCTAGCATCATGCATGCTTTGTTGCACTTACCAAAAATAGAACACACACACACACACACACACACACACACACACACACACACACACACACACACACACACACACACACACACACACACACACACACACACACACACACACACACACACACACAGTAGGGCGTAATGTTATTGAAGGAATAATGTAGACTATTCGAACAAATTAATTCTCAGTAAACCAATACATATTTCGGCAGGGCGAGTTACACAAGGTTGAATAAGTAAAATGGCTTCGCTGTCCACTTGGGGTTTTGTTTGAACTGTTGATGCGTTTCACTGTTTGACTGCTTCTAGCCTTGACACTTTATATATGTTCTTAAATGATTGTTTTTGATATAATTGTTTCTCATTACACGATCTACGAATTTCAATTGTCTTTTCTTGCCATTGTCAATAATTGTTCGGGAGTCCTGCTCTGTGCAGTATTATTTCTATTCTAATATAATGTGTTATGTTGACGGATTATCCGAGTTAGTGACTCGAGTCACCAGGGCTGACTCTAGTCGCATTCGATTCACCAGGGCTAACCAAAGTCGCTTTCGAGTCGCCAGTTTTCATGACTTGCGAGTGGGCGTATACTTCGAAGCGATGGTACAAGACTTGACATAGACTTGGGGTGTCATTGACTTGAGACTTGACATAGACTTGGGGTGTCATTGACTTGAGACTTGACATAGACTTGGGGTGTCATTGACTTGAGACTTGACAGACTTGGGGTGTCATTAACTTGAGACTTGACATAGACTTGGGGTGTCATTGACTTGAGACTTGACATAGACTTGGGGTGTCATTGATTTGAGACTTGACATAGACTTGGGGTGTCATTGACTTGAGACTTGGCGTAGATTTAGAGGTCGCTGGCGTGATATTTGGCAGGATCTTAAAGGTTGTTAATTTGAGACTTGACTTGGACTTAGAGTTCGTGGACTTGATACTTGACATTGGCGTGGAGGGTGTACGTTGACGTGATACTTTACATGCCTTGTGTGTGACGTGTCAGCATGGATCTATGTAGTGCACGCACCTATATGACTATTATTATTATAATAATAACTCTTATCAAATTAATAATATAATTAACAAATGCATAGTTTTATCATTGATACTTCACTAATTATGACATACAACCGAGTTGTGTTTGAGTGCGAATTGACAGGAACTAAAAAGGTGAAACCTTCAGGGAAATTATTCCAGACTTGATTTTGACTTGAAGGTCATTGATCTGCTACGTGTCTAGCCAGCGTTTCATACAACTGTTGATTACGATATACCCCCAGCACGTACACAGTCAATACAAACCGAGTCAAACCAACGGTAACGTGGCGAAGAATAGTCTGACATAGGGTACAACAGCAAGGAGAACCCAAGTCGGAAGGAACAGGCGAGACTTTGTGCGAGCCTTCATGTGCTACACATGGGCACGAAAATGAGACGTAAAGTAACTAAGTTAAGTATATCCAAACTGCCGATATGTTACGGCCTTCGTTGTCTGACCCAATTCCATATTGCAGCATCAATTTTCTGGACGACGGGAGAAGTATGCACATAATTAAATGAACGTGTCTCCACATTATCTAATAACACATCATCTTGCTGAAATCGATAGATACAGTGGCTCAGACTTCTCCAATTACAAAAGCCTTGCTGCGTGAATGAGCTCGACTGGCTCTCACTTATAGACAGCTTGGTCAGGATAGACGAAACACCGCGTTTACGCTGCTCGGGTGATTAAGCTGTTACCACGCGTTATTAAGCTTATATTTGCGGCTTTGCAAAAACACACAGAACATACATAACTAGCCCGACGACAGTTCCCCGACTGACCAGATCAGACAGCCGTGCTCTAACTCCCCGATGGCCGCGTTCTGCTGTATTCTCCTGGACAGCGACTGCGAGTTAAACGACCACTATCGAATCCTTTGGGATAGACAACGATCGATTTTCCAATTATCGCGCACCATGTCCGAACGACGTTATAATATGGCCCTTGGGAAAGCGTGGTTACCGATTTTTTTGTATCTGGGTCGAACATATATCACGTATTCATGCATACCTCATGCGAATTTCATGCGACTCCCAAGGGCTGACTGAAGACAGTTGACGTGGTCACCTTGCCCTTGTGAGAGATTCGCCAGTCAACGATTGCTTCATTTGTCAAACCATAATATATTTTATATAGGCGGCCATTATAACCTCTCCTATGCTTGGTGGATAATTTATCTATAGATTTTCTTAGAATTGTATCAGCGCATGAAACATTAATTAACTGACTTCGTGTGGAAAATTCTTGAAAATGACACATCTCGTTTTTCAGAAAACTCCACCAAATCTGATAACCATGAATTTAATCACAATCTCGTGATGGATTTTGAAATATTGGTGCGTTCTGCAAAATAGTCACTGTGCGAATACGCGGGCGTATATTTATTGCTACCTCATGAAAGATATCTTGCAGTAGTACAGTCATTATTCACTGTACCGACATGTCCCATGTAGAAGTGCTCAAAAAGTCACACATCACACCAAACCGCAATTGCAGAGAATCTAGTTCAGTCGGTAATGACGAACGGCACTACACGTTGTCTTGCGCCATCTTTGAAATTTGGTTCTACCGGAAGCAGCAAAGAAGGAACTACACTTGGATGCACAGTGCACAAAAACAGGCTCGGTTATGGTTGGGATTAAAGTTACATATTTAATATAAATGGCCGTGAATAAGAGATTACGCCCAATCATGGGGCAATAAACTACTAGCTTACTTTGGCGTCATATTTTGAATTTATCATCACTAAATTATCTTAGGTATGAAGAAGACAATCCAGAAAGCCATGCAAGTAAAACACTCTAAATAACTAGCGTTTTCTTTTTCTAAAATACATTGCCAACTTGTACATCATAGGCCAAAGGTCAAGGAAGCGAACGAACATATAAAAAGCGATCAGACCTCGGCGGCAGCAAATGAAGATAGAGAAATAGGCGAAATGACCTCGGCAGCTAGGTGGAGATTCAATTACTACAATACAGCAAAGTTAGCATATTGCCATACATTACATAGGCGTCGTAACCGAGGGGAGGGGCACTGCCAAGCTCCCCAATAACTTATGTGGGGCGCGCTGGAGATAGGATTAGCCCCCTCCAGTATTTAGGGAAGGTTGGTAGATTTTGGGACGCAATTTTAGGTTTTGGTCAACCCTGGGAGGGGTGCAAATTGATGTTTGTGGAGAGCCTGAATATGTTTTGGCCAGCCTGACGGGGGAGTGCAAAACGAGCGTTTTGGAGAGACTCAAGGTGGGTGTTTTGTTTTGGCGAGCCTCAAGGGTGGATGCAAATTTAGGTTTTTAGACAGCCTCATCCCCCAATATGTATTACCTTCCAACGCGAGTGCATTAATATTATCATGTCTTTCAACGGACATGAAATGTCTCCATACGCACGTATTGATCCGAATTGTAAAGATCCTGTCTTTCGATGGTAGCCACGCGAATTGAATTTCAAGCCTCTGCGCATGTAGGCGAACACATCGACACGACACTGGCGTTTGTCAATCATTTGCAGAACAAACATGACGCTAAGCGACTACGTTCAATTTATTATGTCGTTCAAACGATCTAATATGCAATTGGTACTGCCATGGACCGACATTTAATCCATCGCGTCTTTCAAACAGCTGACATTGGAATGCAATGTTTGCCTAATTCGTGTGTCACAATCTAATATCGAAAATAACTATTTTCGTGAAGTGATTGGTGGATGGGTCGCAAACCTGTCTTGCTGTTTTAACAGTTCTGCAGTATAGTTAAGCGTATGTTTTGTTTTTCGTTGTTTTTAATGTAACATTCACGAAAACTACTAGATGATGTAATATCATGGTAGCGCGAACACGCATACACGCACATACGCACGCATCAACGCACGCACGTACGCGCAGGCCACGCACACAGACATAAACACACACACACACACACACACACACACACACACACACACACACACACACACACACACACACACACACACACACACACACACACACACACACACACACACACACACACACAGATACACACACATACGCACGCACCAACGCACGCATGTACGCGCAGGCCACGCACGCACACACAGACACACACACCAACGCACACACGCATGCATGCACGCTCACACTCGATCCCTAAGTTTAACACTATAATAAGAAGCTAAGCCTAAGACACGCCGTTACATATCTTGATAAATAAAATTTTAATAACGTGTTAACTTACGTCGATAGTAGCGTTGGTCCTTCAAAGTACCTTGAGTATTTTCGTTAGATGCCCGCTGCACGATGCAGTCGTATTCCGGGTTAATCCAGAAACAGTTCCGTTGCACTGTAGAAGAGCTGGACTGGCGCGACGCGTCAGTGACGTCACTTCTGTGGTAACGCGCGTTTTCGCTTTCGAGCTGCGTCCTTCGCGCGGCGCCACTACTCACCGCCACAGACACGGTTTTTTTTATGCCAGTCTGTCCGAAGTTCTGACCACTGGCTTTACGTCGCCAGCAACCGCTTGACAATAATATCATAAATCAGGAGTTCCTACGAAAAGGAGTCGGTGAGTCATGGCCAACCTGTTTGTGTTTAACTGCCTCGGAACAGGACGATGCAGAGTACTTAGTGATGCAAAAGGAAACAAAAGACATCTTCTGCGCCTGTGCACCTAAAATTACATGCATAAAAGTAACCCTTTGCAACTACAATCAACAATGTCACGTCAATGGTATACTCTGAATTTGTTCTAAAAGTGGAAGATTCTGGTGAAATTTCCTAGTTCCCGACGATTGAAATGTAATGTGCCAGTCCTGAGGACTAGATATACCTTACTAGAAAATACTTTGTTAATATTGGGAAACGTCCCTGGTTCTTGACCAATAAGCGTACTGTACTTCTTTACCCTTGACCTGGCTGTAATGCGTTCCAGACGATCCTGCGTTCTTTCAAAATAGTGTTAATGTGGGTCTTGTTCTCTCGTAGTCTGTTCAATTCGGAAGAGGAGTCATACGTTTATATTAAGTGATATCAAAAATAGATAAGCGAGCGAAAAATGAACAACTGTCAAACACGTTCCAAAAACGCTTTTTTAACGACTGTTAGTACCATTACGGTTCGTCGGATCCCAACAATATTGATCTCGTTTGAAAGTTTAAGCGTTCTGCTATTCAAACATTTAAATTGTTTCCTGATAATCATTCCTAAAATTAACTGAAAACGGACCTACAACCGGGCCCATTCCGGTGTCTTAGACACTGCGAACCATGTTGTTTCGTGGACACAGTTCACCAATCTACCGATTGAGGCACCACCATCTGATTTCATGGTATAAGCTCCTCCCACTTTCAAACGGCTGCTAAAATGACATACGTGAAGTAAACGTGACGTCACAATCACGTATATCAACCAACCAACGCGACGAATTTAGACCCGTTGTGTGGCGTACTTTATTGTGACGTCACGCCGACGTAGAGATATATCGGTTTCGCTGCGATCAAAGCACATCAGTTTCGCCGCGGTTTAAAAGTGGGTGGAGCTTATAACATGAAATGGCGAAGTGCGCATGTCTGAACCTATGCAAATGAGGAAAACAGCGCCGCAATCGGAAGATTAGTGTACTTAGTACCCGCCGCCAACATCGTTTGGAACCGTACAGAACACCGAAAACGGCATGATTGTAGGTCGATTTATCGGTGTTCTTTGAACGGTTACCGGTGAATCTAGATGTCGCTAGAATAAAAAAGTGCAACCTTTCAAATGATACCAAGATCGTCGGGACAGGACGAGCCGTGAGGGTGTTAGCGACCGTAGAATTTCATGTTTTAGACGTGTTCTGAGTTGTTCATTTTTCGCTCGCTTATCTATTGTTGGTGATATGCGGGTAAAACTGTTACAATGGCATACGGTGCGTCATGCGGACATAACAATGTTCAGTGAGGATCGAAGCTGCGCCAGTACCGTGGCGAAGAATAACGATGGCTTGCCTGGTTCTGTTATCTCGGCCATGGATAAACGCACATGCGCACGCGCGCGCACACACACACGCACGCACGCACACACACACACGCGTCACACTGTGACACGTGTTATCCTTTAGAACAGGTAATTGTGTGCTGTAAAAACATACACGTCAACTTACAACCTACATTTATTTCAACTGTCGTAGCCCGGAGTATTTCTATAGCAGTGATAAGTACAAGAAAACGATATCAACTAAATCCGTCTAGTTAAATTCAGTGAATCCGCAGCACACTGCAGACCGCCGTCTGTTGAAGAGCTATCCTCCACGAACCCGTAACTATGTTAACAGCTGATCAGTTATGTAGCCGGCTCTGTCCACACTTCTCACATTTCTTACAGCTGAGCACTCGTCGGTTAGTTATCTCCACAGAAAACATATGCGTGCACCTAAATTCCATACTACAAGAAAAATCTGACGAGTGTGAAGTTACTAAGGAATGTCATTGTTGCATAAGTGGTCGCGTAAGGTCGCAAAGTCCCGGAATACTTGAAGCATTACAGAGGGAGGATGGCGTGGTTAGGTCGTCATCACGAATCGTTGGAAAACTAAATTATTACAATGGTTAGCGATTGAAACTTGATAATTAGTGACGCTATTACTCTAATAACAATTTAGGTCGCAAAAATCACCAAGTCCCCCACCACCTGTTGGTAAATCATTTCAATGAGTCAATCAATCAATCATTGTTCACTCCCATAACTATATACGCCGCTTCAGTTTTGTGTACCCGATAATTGAATACTGTGTTTGAACATTATGTGTTAAAACTATTATTTTACTTGTAATCGAAAGAAGATGTATGTGTTTTCAATAATCAGGATGTGTTTACTGTGGAAACAGGCGCAGTGATCCTCATGTGTAGTGACAACTAAGAACACGTGTGGGTCCTTATTACCTGACTGAATGAATGATCGACGACAAGAATAAGAAAATGTGCTTTGTGGTGCTATCCAAAGACATCTAGACTCAATCATCTGCCTTGCTGCACTGGTTAGAATGCAAACTACGTGGTCGGAATCCAGTCAAGAACAATACGTTTTATGAATAAATATTCGTATTGTCACTGTATACGACTAGTATAAAGTGTTGGGGTTTATAGCTAGTCCGGCAGAAGCTTCAGAACTTGTTAGACAGCGACACAAACACGATCGGGATCTTTGTGGATCATAATAATTATACAGTTGTCTTTATGTGTTATCATGGATTCACTAATAGATCAAAATATAGAGTCAAACTGATGTGTGTGTGTGTGTGTGTGTGTGTGTGTGTGTGTGTGTGTGTGTGTGTGTGTGTGTGTGTGTGTGTGTGTGTGTGTGTGTGTGTGTGTGTGTGTGTGTGTGTGTGTGTGTGTGTGTGTGTGTGTGTGTGTGTGTGTGTGTGTGTGTGTGTGTGTGTGTGTGTGTGTGTGTGTGTGTGTGTGTGTGTGTGTGTTGTGGTAGGGATTTGCTTGTGGATCATAATATAGAGGTGTCTTGATGTGTTGATAACAATTAACTTGTAGATCATAATATATGGTCTGTTGATGTGTTGATAGGAATTCACTTGTAGATCATAATGTGTGGTCTGTTGATGTGTTGATAGGGATTCACTTGTAGATCATAATGTACAGTCTCTTGGTGTATCGATAGTAATTCTTTTGTAAATACATGATATAGTCTCCTTGATATGGTGACAGGGATTCACTTGGGGATCATAACATACAGTCTCTTGGTGTGTTGACAGGGATTCACATGAAGATCATGATGTGGTCTTTTGATGTGTTGACAGGGAATCACATGTGAATCATAATGTAGAGTTTCTTGATATGTTGACAGGGATTCACTTGTGGATCATAACGTAGAATCGTATTGATCTGTTGATAGGAATTCATCTGGGGATCATAATGTATTATCTCTTCATGTGTTCACAACGATTCATTTTTAGATCATAATGTATAGTTTTTTGGTGTGTTGACAAGGATTCACCTGTGGATCATAATGTAGATTCACTTGGGATTATAATGTAGATCTTTGTAGTGTCTCTCTTGATGAGTTGACAGGAATTTCACCTGTGGATCATAATGTAGATCGTGTTGTTATGTTGACAGGGATCCACCTGTGGATCACAATGTAGATCGTGTTGTTGTGTTGACAGGGATCCACCTGTGGATCATAATGTAGATCATGTTGTTGTGTTGACAGGGATCCACCTGTGGATCATAATGTAGATCGTGTTGTTGTGTTGACAGGGATTCACCTGTGGATCATGGGCCAGGCGGACGTGAGTTGGGCCGAGCGGCCCGGCACTAGACATTCTCACTACGAGTACGAAATATACATGAAAGATTGCTTCATCCTTTGGGGGAAAGGTGAGTCCGACATTACGACACAAGGAACGCTAGTGAAGGCGCACACACCTCCGAGACTATGACGCAAACAATAAGTTTAACTGGCGTGCATTTTAATAGTGTCTGCTACATTCAGTCACGAGCATTAAGCATACGCCTGATATGATTGCACGATCATATTCAGGACTATGAGTTCCAGGACACTGCACGTTCATGTAGTTATATGTAATAGTCAATGTATGTTTAATTATCCGCCTTTTATTTGGACAACAAAGTAATTTTTTTAACATATCTACATTCGTATTCGTGGCACGGGGGCAGTAACACGTTTTCTCTTCATATACAATACAATAAGAACGTTCTTATTCACTGCAATAATCTTTTCATACGTTGACAAATCGCATTGTCTTAGATTTCATAGGCAGTTGTATAAGGATAATATAAATCCAGATAATATCATAAAAGCGAAGGACAGACAGTCTGTCACGACGAACATGCATTTGCTACAAATCACATTGGTTGTGAAATCTTGATTGGTAAAATTGGCTGTGGTCTCAAGAGTGAGACATATCAGTTAGATTGTGCTGTGACGACGTGATGGAAGAGTTTCACTACTGGATGGTAAGTAGATGCATGTTCCCAATGCTGAAGTTCCCCGAAGCAGTCTACTACTAATTATTCACGACGCAGACACGATTGGATGTAGTAATTGTTTATACAAATCAGTACGCATGTATCATGCAAATGGTTCTGATAGATCTAATCAAAACAACGACGTTTGACATGTTCTTATTAGCATCCTACAATTAGTTTACGCCGGCTGTTTACACGCGTGGATGGTGACGACTGACGACACATACCCGGATACTAGGGTAGATCTGCTCCAGATTAGTTCTCATCTTGTTCGTTCCACATATTATGTCATGCACAGAGAAGATTCGCCGTATTAGCTCCTTCGTCTACACTGCTGGGTTTCTGAACTACAACAGTACACCATGCACTCAGACAGGCACACGCACATGCACACACGCGCACACGCATACAAGCACGCATACAAGCACGCACACATACGCACGCATACAAGCACGCACACACACACGCACACACACACACGCACACACACACGCACACGCACACACACACACTTCTCTCGATGTTTCTTTTATAAAGGGGTGAAGCCGATAAAGCTCTGGTTGTTATTGTTCACCATTAATCGCTGTCGTCGTTTTATCCCGCCACTTTTTGCCCTTTTCACACGCCTATCCTGTGTTCCACTTAATGCAATATCTCCACACTAAATGTGATCGGCCCTTATTTCCTGCCGCCTTGCTGTTTCACCGCCTCTGCTCTATTTGGCAGACAGGCATGCCTCTAAAATAAATATACGCAACAGATATTCACATCCCACATCACGTTATCCGCCTTTCCATTGTCCTTGCTGCTGAAAGCTTAAACAGTCTAATATGTGTTGCTACAATAGTGGAAGATGTTATAATAGCGACACGCTGCAAACATATAAGAGAAATATTGATTAAAAAGTCTCCACATCCGATCATCTCACGTTCGTCGCTGCGTCAATTTTGCTTTTCCTCAAATACTCTTACATCTCTGGCGCCAAACATCAGGGGTCATATACCTCCCCTCAGAATAAAAGTACCGCCTTTATTTTTTTCGAAATTCCCTTTTAGTTAAGTTTTTTTATCGGTTTAATATTCGTACCGGACATTAGACAGATATTAATCGATTGTTTGTATATGCTTTTTTTAATGGCTTAGATCCACGGAATCTTTCCACCGCTCAGTTAGGGACATTTTACGAAAGTTATGTTACAAAGACTGTTCAAATGTACGTCACGACGAACGTCAAACGCGAATACTGTGCGTGTGCGTGTGCATGTAGCGCCAACCGGAGGATGGGCAGTTTTTCTAATTCAGTTAATTTAGTATCAGTTCCAACTGAAATACAACACATCTAATACCTATATTTTTAATATTGCATATCCGTCATAGCTTCTTAGCAAATCCATCCATCTGTTGACGACTTTGTCTTGTACATGGTTGTGAGAACGCTTAATCCTTTGATTCTGTTGCGCCACTGAGCTCGGATTTTCCGGGGATATTGGCGCTAATGAAGTCATATCATTATTATTATTATTTAAACTAGTATTCACAATGAACTTGAGATACTATTGTCCTGCCCTGGAGTGTGACATCTGTTGTGACTCTAATATGAATGTGTCATCCATGCACCTAAGTGTTAGTTACTGAAGAAGACGTATTATGGCTGGCTCTGTGATCACAGCCACTGTTTGCTTAGAGGATGGACCTTAGAGGATATCTCCTTTGTGTTACCCAGACGACTGCAACCTGGTACTAGATTAAGTAACACTGTTGCAGGATGTCTGACTAGAATCACCGTCCTCGGAAGAAGCGATCGACTGTTAGCAATTCTTAGAGCTGTCCGTTGTGTGGTATTTACAAAGGCATTTATAGCAAACTGATGGATGGCCTTTTCATTAGGGACTCACTGGCTTTAAAAAACCTCGCCTTATGGATTTCACTTATTTGTTTTGTTTTTAACGTTATTAATTAAATTCACAAGTGTTCGTCAAGTCCAATTACATTCATAATTGAACGCAGGTCAGAGACTTACGTATGAATTACAAATGGCACCGGTCACTGGCGGACGTTGAAATATATTCCATGAGTCGGACCAATGCGATTTCTTAGACAGAGGCTCGCAGCATTTGATTGTTGTCAACGTACTCTGGCATGATCTTCATTGGACGTCGTGCTTTTGAACGAATACACCAGTTGTTGAATATTTCAAAAAGGTGATGTAAGAAACTGTTTGTATCATATATTATAATCAGTTGATGTCATGTGTATTATGATTATTATTATTAACAAATCACTCGTTCGCCGGTCCCATAACGTATGACGTGGTGGGGTCTTTTGAGTCAATCTAAACTTTCATTGGTCAAACATAACAGTATTAGTAAACCATGAGAAGCCGTGTCTTCTCTCACGCTCTGAACTTTCGTCCAATTCTCATTATCCCAATTTACCTAACTCTATGAATAACTAAATGGGTACATATATAGTGCAGCAAACATAATCTGCACAGTGGTTGTATGTATTGTGGGTAAACCATCAGACATCTCTTTATGAACGATTGTCATTTTCTTGTTGTTGCTTTTGTTATTCTCCACGTCTCAAAGCCGTAGAGCGATATGCTTTTCACTATCGGGTTTGATGCTTTGACCTCATTTATTGACGAAAAGAATAGTGAATTTCACATTGTTTTAACTGTGAGGAGTGCATGCCTAGTCGTGTGAATCTTGCATTTAACATCTTCGTATGTTTCTCCTTTCTCTGTTACTACACTGCCCATAATTATAGGTTAATTAACGTGTTGTCTTATTATGTGTGTATACCTTTGGTATGTACGTTACCTTTTTGTACGTTGTTAGCTTTCGGGAAATTACCCGTCTGCATACTCATTCTCTATGCCTATCTTAAAGTTTTCTCTGTCAACGTGCTTGTCTTATTCTGCATTTGTTTGTGCGTACGGAATTACTACAAATCTAGAAACAGGCAAAACTGAATTACCTCAAAACATTTGTTTTACAAATGTCCCGGTTGACTTGCAAATTCTGGCAGCTGCTACAAAAACCACGAACACTATCACACAGCATTGCAAAGTCACGATCTACGTCAATTGCATGACACAAATCGGCATGATTACATAAACTAAAAAGGCAGCCACTTGTGAAAAACGTTACATTCGGAAGAACGAGCCGGGGAAATCAGGTATGCCGTGCACTGATAACATCCGTCGTTTCGTAGACCATTGCCACACGGCTACTAGCCGCGAGATGTCGACGCGGTAACGGAAAAACAAGCCGCGCTAGTCACACTGGAGGATTCTAATCAAAGCTAACACGGCTCGCCCGGTGTGCGTCGACTGATGAGAGCGGACGGCAGAGCGGCCTGAGCGAGCTCCTGCATTCCTGATGCAGCCACCTCCCGTCAACGCCGCATGCTCGCCGCACGGCTTGTTGATTTAGTGGCATCTCCGGCTGTTTTACCGGCCCATCCCGACAGTTATACGACCAATTATGATGAGTATATGGTCAAGTCATCATTAAGTATGCTAGCGACCAACATGCTTACCCAGTTCCGGTTGCATGGCGTGAAGGATATAACACCCCGGTAAATGAAGTGGACAGTTTTATCGTAGTCGAGAAGACGATGTTGTTACTTACGAGCTGGGTAATTGCAAACAGCATCTTCCTTAACTCGATAATGATCAACCGAGGAGGTCGTAGAAACAACGAGGTTCTTTAGAAGAATGTAGAGGATTGGAATAGAGACGAGTATTACCATGGACAGAAAGAAACGTATTGTAGAACATACTAGAACAACAAACACTAAAAAGAAGATCGTGATACTACTGCAAGTCTGTTCATGAAAACATTCGTGAAATTATTAAGCACTAATTTCTTGACCAGTGCCCGCCGTAGGGATACGCGCCTGGATGTTTCAACATAGATTCCCCCTCCATCAAGTACTACGACTGTGAGCGGCATCCAGTAGCTCTTGTCCACACGTCAAATATGAACTCCCCAGAAAGGCCTAGCTAAAGCCTTTACTACGTGATAACTATTATATAAACGTGCCTGTTCTCAAAACAGTTTACAATACACAGCCGTCGGAACCAGTGGGGCTTGAGGGGGGGGGGGGGTGAGCTCCACATGTTTTGGGTGGGTGGGTAGGTGGGGCTGGATATATGTTTAGCACCCAATATTTCGGTAAAGTGCAGTAGAGCCTCACGAGGGTGCCGTTAGGGGAGTTTGGTGAGACTCAGCCCCTCCACCCCAATATTCACCACGTTCCGGCGTCTGTGAATTAACACGTATATTCCATGATGGCAGGACAGGCCAATTGCACTTTAATGGCGAGTTTACTGGCACATTTTAAATGACAGACACAAGCAAGGTATATACTAACCCCAGTGTTTCGTTGCGTGTTCTTTACTCTGTTCTTCGTTACTGTTGTAATCCACTAAAAATGGAAAGGAGTATATATATTTTCGATACGGTCACTCTGGTTCGCTATTTGACATACGCGGTCTAATGATTAAATCTAGTGACTGAGCAACTCGTCCGTGAAGCCCTTTTCGCTGCTGAGTGTAATGCACCTTAGTAGCTCACACGCAAACTGATATGCAGCTGTTGGTTGATCGATTGTACTAAACAATATTAAGCAGTTTGACCTAACCACCATCCAAGGGAAATAGACGTGCAGGTGTACTTGAAATCGACTTATACCATGTACATAACGTCGTGAAGTTTCAACCTGATCTAAGCGCTAGAACTAAGATGATCGATTGTCTTTAAGCCATGAAAACAGAGCAAAAGAACACCAGATGAATGGTATCAAATCTAAATACATGAACTAAAACAGAGAACGCCACCTTGACCAATCACACGAGGAGTCAACAAACAGTTTGAGAGCAACATAGCAGCCAGCCACACCGAAGTGGGTATTGAGTTGCAAATTTTTTAAATTGAGTTTTTTGTACCTTTTAGTTTCCATGGATCATGAGCTTTAAAATGATACCTCATTTATTGAAATATCTTCAGTAGGTTTTGATTGATTTCTAAAGCTGAAGCAAACTTTAAAGAAAACGATGTTTTGAGAAAAGAGGTATTTTGACTCATGCTGTATATTGTTTTCAATAATTGGGCTCGTAAATGCACGTATTTTATTGTTAGTTTTAGGTTACTTGTGGAGGAAAATAAACTGAACATTGAAAGATGATGATAATGCAAGGGATGTTTTTCTGCCCAAATCACAAAATTGATGGGACCTGACCTAGACAGGGTTTTTGGATCACGTGCAGGATTGGCCTGTGCAACTTGATAACTGGTTCGCGGGTCACATATACTCGTGGACGTCGTCTTCAGGCACGACTGTCATCGCAACAATATCTGATTTTCCCATCCCGCATTGCGCTATAGGCTCTGAGCATCAGGATTTCGTCTCCAGAGTCAGCTCAGTGTTCGTCGACATCAGCCATGCATGAGACGTACAGTCACAAAATCGATGGACTACCAAGAGACGTGTTTAGTTTGAGCCATTGTGACACACGTGTAGCGTGTAGTATGTATAAGTCTATATGCACTGGGTTCACAGTTTTCACACACAAATAACGGAGAGTAAAAACGAATAACGAGTTTGAGCGAGACGAGAATCTAAACATAGAGTTTAATCGTGCGTGCGTGTGTTGTGGGTGTGTGCGTGTGTTGTGGGTGTGTGCGTGTGTGCGTGTGTGCGTGTGTGCGTGTGTGCGTGTGTGCGTGTGTGCGTGTGTGCGTGTGTGCGTGTGTGCGTGTGTGCGTGTGCGCGTGTGTGCGTGTGTGTGGTGCATATATATGTATGGATGTACGCACGTACGCATGCACATGTGTATATGTACGCATACACGCATACACCGTGCACGCATGCACACATGTACGTTATATACGTACATGTATCTTTGTGGATGTAGACGCTTTGCGTTTTGGTCGTCAAACTTTCGTGGATTCGTCTACGACTCCTGCAAAACGTTACGCTTTTATTGTTTCGAAATTCCCGGTTGTTAGGCCGGTATCATAAATGTGCCTAGAAAACGATTTTCGTTCCAAAACTCTGTGGGAAACATGTTCTTTACATAAATAGGTAGCCCACATCTCCGGACAACTTGGGTAAAGTTGTTCACAATATATCTGCCAGTTGATTTGTAACATGAGAAAAATTAACATGAGCAGCATACGTTGCATTGTCCAAAAATAAGGGGTAGGGGAAATACAATAGTCCATATCTGGGGAACGAACAGTCGTACGTTAACATATTACTACTCGTTGGACCCGTCATGCTGTGTCCTGGTGTAACAAAATCTTCGCTAGACCGAACAGAATAATGACGTCACGAAATGACATTTTATGACATAGCCATTATACATGTGAATATCTTACACCGTTATCGTTTGCATCAAAATATAGTACACTTAGAATGCATTGATTCAGTAATGCTATATTTCTTCGTAAAGCATGATATTTGGCAAAGTTTGAGAAAAAATTATTGTAAAAATCTGTAGATTGAGACAACACTGTCCAGTTAAAGTTGGAATTTTTTTCTCAAAAATTACATATTGGGCAGACTAAAGTTCAAGGATCAAAATCAACAAGATATTAGTACAAATGTGGTATCAGCATGTGGTGGGTATATATAATATATTCCGGTTAACTACACATATAATCTAATGATTACTTATGTTCTGAACTTCATTAGGTGTATACGACATCTGTATAGTAACACATTGTGTAATATCAAAATTAGGGTGGGTGGGGCAAATAGTCTATATTTGACAACCGACCAGTGATACCATAACAACAAGTGACGATTCATTAGATTAGCATTTACAAGAGCTTTATTATGAGTAAAAAAATAAGCTAACTCTAGAAATGACTGCACCAGAAGTAATATGATGACATCACTCTTTCCTTCCTTTCAAAATCTGCCTCCACCATTTTAGCAGCTCTATTATAGAAAGCTTAACGTTGAGTTGTTCAGTTATCCTACACATATCACAGGGTAATCTTAAAACATGACGATTTGTGACAGTTTTGAGTAATCAAAAATAAATGTAAAAAACAACAAATTTACCAAATTATCCTCATAGATACACATTGTAGAGCGCAGTGGCGCAGTGCAAAGAACATCGGACTCTCAATCGAGAGAAACCAGTTTCGAATCCTATGCTGCAATGCCGAATCTTGGGCAAGTTCGTTCATTTTATGTTTTTCCAGTTCACTCAGCTGTATGAATGAATAGATACCTGGCTATAGCCAATGGTGGATATTTGTGTACGAAATGTCTCCACGCATTAATTGCAGCATGGCTGGATGCTTCCCAGAGAAGTCGAAATGGTGTTCGATGGAACAGGTCTGCCAGGAAGTAAAATGTAATGTGCTTTCAGCAATCCTAGGGACTGAATACTGCGCTATATTAGAACTTACAGTTACTTTTTGATACTAGTTTAACAAAGATCAACACCAGCAGGACTGCAGTGAGAATATTGTAGGAGCAAATGACTGATATAGTGAACTGATATTGGCCATCTACACTTCTACAGCTGTATTACCAAGGGACAATTTATGCTAACTAGGCAGAGTACTTAATGAGCAGCAAATGGACTCCTACAAACACAATCAACATGGGCTTATATTATTATCTTGCTCGGACTGATGATCAGCAGACATTTATAACACTTTACACTCTCTGACAGTTCATATTGGTTAATTAGGTGACATGTTTAGTGAGCTTCGGCCAAAATATCAAACTAAAGTGTAGCATCGGTCTGGCAACATTAGGAAACATTGTTGGTTACATAGTAACTTTGCTCGTTAACTACACGTTGCTTCGAACATAGCAAGATTAGATTGGACCTATGTCAGTAACGTGTAAATAGTCCTGACATTACCCCAGCCATCATCCAATGTGACCCAACATTGCTCCAACTACCCACTGTTACCTATTATACATTTCAGTGTTCCCCAACCTAGGGGGGCATTCAGTACATTGCCAGTACACTATCCTTGACACATTTTAAAACTGATCCCTTGTTCTAAACAAGATTTAGATTGATGTCAAAATATATGTTGAGTGGATTAAAATATAACCATTTTCCATGAACAAAAGTCACAAATGACAGGTTATATCCTTTTCGACTAGATCAGTTAACTCGAAGTGTATCTTCTTTAGCATATAAAATATGCATGTATGATATTCACGATTTGTATACGCATACCTCTCAGGTTTCTTCCTTTATATATATATATATATACATAAATAAATCTTTACACATTATTTTAATGATTACAATTATAATGCTCCATACATATACAAGAAAATACCACATATATTAGTACAAGGGTACATTTTAACGATCTTAGGATACCACCGATGGAATAGTCCGATAGTGCATGTCGTTGTAAATAATGTTATCGATACCTTAGATGTCCTGTTGCACAAGAATACTTTATTTATGGTTTTAGAAATCGGATAGGATCTATGTTGACAATGAGGCCAGACTTTTTTTACATGTTTTACCGGCAGAATTGTCCATAAAGCAGTGACGGGAATCGGACTAAAATTAAATTAAAATGTCAGAAAAAAGATCATAGTGCATGTTCAAATATATAACATTTAAATAATAAGATATGTGGCTACATGAAAATGAATATAAATATCCAGTGTTACTTGCTATCCTATTAATGACAGACACAGCAGTGTGAAATGCATAAAATATAATTTGTATGACTTTTTTGTTTCGTTCAGTTTCTGAAACTGATAGATTGACATATCTACTTCACAATAAAGATAGTTTTTTAGAAGTTACTCACCCCTAAGTCACTATTTTAGCGCTAACTTAGAAGGCCCATCAAATGTGAAATGACAATACAAATCTGAATCGATAAAACACGCAAAAAGTAGTCCATGTTTATGCCTTGAAAACGACCACTTTCGTTCACGGTACATAATATATAGCAAGGAAATGTTTTATTATACACATAAATTAATTACATAATATCTGTGATTTCATATGTCAATGTCTTGCATAGGTTAATTGTGTGGGATACAGTAGACATAGTTATAAAACATGGAATTTGTTGCATGGATGGTACACTGATAAATTGTATTGGGAGCCCCTCGACCGTACCAAACTTGCAACTATTCTCCAACTTCAAACTTGATAATTACATAAATTCGTGGTTTAATTATACATTCAATTCAATGACACACTCAATTCAATATACCATAGGTAAGTACTACACTTCTCTATACTCCCTTGATGGACCAATTTATTATACATAATATGACATTTCACAATGTAAAACATCACTCAGTTAACTTTTGAATATATTAACACAATTTAGATTGAATAAAGGAATGGTGTATATGGCATCTTCAAGTTTAAATGTAGTTTTGAGAAATATTTAAAAGAATTTAAATAAAACACACTTTCATGTGTTGCTAGTAATGACATTATTAAGAAGCCAAAAATTCAATAAACTATTGTATACTGTGTCACTTAAATGTCTACAATGCTGCATAATTCTATGCAAAAACTGTACATAATAATTATATGTTAGCATAAATCATGCATATATTGCTATTGCTTCAGTATTTTCATACACTTTGTTAAAAGAAAAGTAATACATTTGGCACAATTCAAATAAAGCAATAACTTTCAAGTTGTGTCTTATAAATTACTGTTATGTCAGAATAGACCACATGACTGTAAAGCATGAAAAATGGAGAATAACAGAAATACACAAGGTTCACTTAAAATGTATCTGTATTAACATATATAATTGTATCAACGCATGCATCAAGACGTGTGTAAATATCAACCAAACAGTTTGAAATAGCTCATGGTGCAATTCAGGTGTTTACCTGGATGTTTGTGTTCAAGGGTCTTCAGGACCCCCAACCTTGAGGGGTCCCAAGCCTGTAGCGAGGGTCCCACTTACTGCTCTTTTTTTAAATAATTTGTAAGTATTGTTTTCTAAATATCAAAATTTATACACCACATATAAACCCGGTTATTATTAGTTTTATACTAACAAGAACTTAACAAAATAACGTGCCTTGTTACAATACACTGTTTTATTTGTTAGTGTTTTCCCTTGATAATCGGTGTAGTTTTGGAAGTTAGAGCTGTTCATCACTTATACGTGCTAGTCTGCTAGATGCCTTGGCTTGCGTGTAAATGTCACATTGGGAGTTCTCCTAAGGCTAAGCTAAGGATATCGAGGAAGTCACGACTCACTTTGGAAGACTTCTGGATTTGTTTCGGTGGCGGGAAACCTGACCATGGTGATGACATTGGAATAGCCAATATACAGCAGATGCCATATGGTACTGCGCATTACTTTGTGGACACTTATGGTGACGTTGTGTAGAATCCGGGCCCACCCCGATTTCGGCATTATGACAGTTGTGCCTATATGTTATACTTCAATGCGTTTATTCCAACAATCCACATCGTTTCAGGAATATAATGTCCCAAATAGCGATTGCTCAGGTTTGAATCAGTGTGCGCAGCTGCGGTCGCGGGTTACTGCACGCCGCTCTTGAAACAAGCAATATTAATAAATCGCATGTTGACACAAATCGGAGCGCTATTTCGGCATCAAAAGTGCTGTACCGTATATCTGAAACAATGTGGAATGATGGCATAAACACACTGAGGTATCGAATCGGTTCGATCGTTGGACAACTGATTGTCGCGATCGCTCGCCCCGGATGGGAGTAGGAATTGGAGTGCTTGCAATTTCTAGTGTTGCCGTAAGGCCCGTCATTGATTTGTTTGGTGATAACAAGCGGTTAGTTATACAAAAGAGCGTTCGTAAGTCGCTTTGCTTTTCATCGCTATAGCTCTAATAAATTAGGAAGTCTTAAAACGCACAGCGACTGCGTTACAAACGCTGAAGCCTGAACGGATATGCGCACGGATTGGAATGGTATTCTGGTTCGCGAATCAGTCCCTAGAGGCGCTCCGCAAAACTACGCGCAGGACGGCGTCACACGGAGGATTAGCCACCCTTCTAGTCTCGCTTAACCAGGGATGGGTTCAAGTACTCGAGTACTTGAGTACTTAAGTACAGCAAGTATTGTACTTGGACTTGTACTTGCTATTTTGCTGAGTGCAGTACTTGGACTTGTACTTGACCATCAAAGTACTTGGACTTGGCAAGTACTTTTTACAAGGTCTATCGAAAGGATTGAAGAGAAATGGCTACAGTAAAAGTGACTGTATATTTATTTTTATTTTGTACAAAGCTTCATAACACGAAACATAATTGACTTGTGATGGTGGTTGATTGGTTTATAAGTATAAAGGGGATGATAAGCCGAGGCACTTACATGCATGTCAGCTGAGAGTTGAAGCCATAAGTCAATTACATGAGATAAACTAACAGTATCTGATGCCTTGATCAGTTGTAATGGCTTGAGATGTTCAGAAATCACCAGTTCACTTGTATTGTCGACTTTTGTGGTTGACATAATTGCCTTGGCTTAAGATAATGACTGAATAGTAGTCAGTTGCAAATTGCAATCTGTTCAGAACCTCAGAACCTGGCACCGCAGACAAGCTAGCATATTGTCAGTCATATCTACAAGACTGCAGAGTACAGAGTCTTACTACAGACATGGGGAACAAATCAGCAGCATTTGATCACTTTGTTTTTCCAACCAACGTACAAGGCAACTACAAAGCCCAGTGTAAACACTGCGATATGAAGATTTCCTCCAGCTCTGGGGTAACAACAAACTTGTTGAAACACAAGGTTATGTAAAAATTATTGCAAATATGCACTATTATATATGTATGTTTGTACTACACCAGTATGCTATATATTAAGAATATGGTCGATCATCGCCGAGAAATGTTCTGAAGTACTTGTAGGCGTTGTAGTTTAACAGTATTGTAGAGCTGGTATTACACAATAATGTCACAGGAAAAAAAAATTAAAGAAAAAAGTCACAGGGAAGAAAAATACACTTTAAATATCAATAAATATCAAACAATATATAATCCTCGTACAAACAACATATGTAAAGGATGGAACGACAAATTATATATATATATATATATATATGTATGTATAATATACATACATTGTATATATATATTATGTATATATATATATATATGTATAATATACTTACATTGTATATATATATGTATATATATATATTATGTATATATATATTTAAATAATATAATAATTATATATATATACATAATGTTATAAAATACATAAATGAAATTTTGAATTTTACAAAGGGCAAATCCTACTAACCACATGTAACTAAATATCTGTACAGCTGACCTATTTAATTAGGGAAATGTGGACTGAACGGCAGGCGTGAGTAAATAAGGGTTCTATTCAAGTGGCAGAGGCTTCCCATCCAACACAAAGGGAATTGGCAGGCAGGTGTCCTTAATTGGCATTATGTGTAAATAAATGTGTCCACTGAGAAAGGCAATGAGAGGTCTGACTGATCTGAATTTGGACTTAATGTTTGTTGGCAGAAACTTAGCACTTAGCAGAAGAAAAAGCATAGTGAGTTTAGTTGCAGTTATTTCAGTGACATTTGTAGTGTGGTTAAAGTCAGGCCTGGGGTCAATCACTTCGCAATGTAATATATTACTGTTACTTAGTTTCCTTCCTATCACTGTTACTACTACATACTGAATGGAACGTACTGCATATTTTTAATTACATTTTTCAGTACTATATAGGATTGAAAGACAAAAGCCGTCTTACTGCCACTTAATTGGGTTGAGTATAATCAATGTAATTAAACCATAATGCTCTACTTCGGTTTAGTGGATAGTTAATTATTAGCTCAACTACAAATACATCAGGATGTTTTTTCACGCCTATGTTCTTTATCCCTAGTAGATTGCAGGCAGCCACTAAATCCATAGGCATGGAAGTTCAACCAACTTCAAAGAACTATTGAAGTCATGCATCTGTCACACTGTCCCAGTGTCTCCTGCTATGTAAACTCTAACAACCTCCAGAGTGAAACACACAGAGGGTCATGATTCACAGCTGGGGGGGGGCAATCTTAAAACAACTGCTTAGATATCTTGTTTTATAGTTTTATTGTCATAATATATTTAATTCAGATAGAAATATGAATTTTTTACTAGCTACATATTTATTGTGCATTGATAAATTTCACACTTTAATTTCAATATTAATTTCTAATTTCAGAGAAAGCATGCTGATGTTACATTGACAACAGGACAATTCCTCTTCAAGTTGAGCGACTATTTAGTGTCGCGAGCAAAGTCTTTCGCCCAGACTGATGTAGGCTAACTTATGAAAAGTTTGAACGGATCATGTTTGTGCGGTGCAACAGGAAATGACTGTTGACTGCTGAACATCTCAAGAGTTGACGCGAAATGCCCGTGTTTTATGTGTTGACGACTTGACTTAAATAAATAATGAATAAATGCATAATACTGCTGCTTTTGTGTTTTCATCGCTTTGACTTTCACCATTATGAAACATAAACGTAGCGTTCAATGTACTTGACTGTACTTGACTACTTGTACTTGGTACTTGTACTTGAGTTTTTCACAAAGTACTTGTACTTGTACTTCCCTATATTTTTTAGGTGAGTATTTGTACTTGTACTTGGACTTGGCAAAATTTAAAGTACTTGTACTTGTATTCAAGTACATTGTGCATGTACTTGACCCATCCCTGCGCTTAACCAATTCTCGCCTGCCTGCGTGACTTCGCCAAGAAGATAATCTGGCTCAGAGTCGCGTTTTGACTGCCCACTTGTTGACAGCCATGAGAGCTGCCACCTAGTGAATATGCAGGTGATTAAAAGGCACTAAACTACGAAACAAAGTTTAATGTCGGTTTATTTTGTGTTTGACATGTTTTAATATAAGTTTAATGTTGAATAGTTGTTATAGTATAGCATTATCTCATAAAAGTGTATCCTTATTTAATGTGTTATTTCATAGTTGGCCTGAGAGCTAATCATCGTCTCTACCCGAATCTGGGGAAAAGTCCCCTACCGGTAACATTGGCAGGAGCTTAATAATCCAGGCCGTAGATAATCGAGGCTAGCACCTTTCAGATTTGGGAAGCATACGCCTACGGGAATGGTTATTTGGAAGGACTCGTGAACAGAAATACTAAACGAACTGATTCGTTAATAAACTACCAAGTTAAAGGCATTCGTATTCAATATATATTTTTTTGAATGTCAGTGACACGCATGCGACCCGTGGGACGCAACGATTATTTTGCACGCGTCCGAATATTGTTTCTACGCATACAGAACGCAGGATCTTGCGTCCCGTAAACCCCCGAATTATGCAATGTTAAATATATGTGAGATTATCCCATTTTTATGGAGGTTTGTGGGTTGTGGACGAGACCTACTTACGTTGTTAAAATATCATAAATCTGAGTTTGTTATACCTGTTAAGTTGTTTTGGAAAGTGGTATGGTACCTTCAGTGGGGTATTATTGTATACACGTATAACCATTGCTGCATATTCGTGTTTTAAACATTTTGATTTGTACAGAAACATCCATCTTTTAAAATAAATAATATATTTAACGCATTCTACCACTCCCGAAACACGAAATGCTCCCTTTGCAAACCCCGCCTTCTAATCTGCGGCACCTATTGGTTAATATTACTGTTATGTAATATAAACCGTATCACTCGGCGTTAATTAATTGAGGTTGTCCGCAGAATGTAAATAGTGCATGTTTGGCTTGTAAATTAAAAATAACCTGACAAGTTCGAGCGAAGAACGTTTTGTTTTCAGCACACGTGTCGTGATAGAGCATTCAAAAGCCCAATTAGGTTGCTCCCAGAGTTTTGGTATAAAACAAAATGATAGACCGACTGGGCGTCGCCTGTGCTTTAAGGATGCTTGCTGGCTAGCTCTTCGCATCGTTATGTGTTTGTACTGCACTTAACCTGTTGAAAGATTGCCCAAACGTGTCAACAATACAGCATAACTTCACATCATTATACGCGTCATTTGGTTGCAGATCCCCGGGAGAAGGCCTGCGGAGATTCATTATTGCTACATGCGGGCGCGCACGAATATGACTTCCAGTATCCCCTCCCGCGCGCACTGCCGACATCATTTGAGTCACAAGACCCACAGTTCAAAGGGAGGGTTCATTATTTCCTGCACGCGAAGTTGGAGAGCCCGGATGACAGCCTACGACAGCATCGCGAGAAAGTCTTCCTGGTGTTGAGTCATCTGGACCTAAACAAAGACCCTAGAGTGTCGGTACGTGGACATCCCTCTCTTCCGGTAGCCGTGGAGAAGGAGAATAACAAACAATTAAAGTTATAAAAAAAATACAACACGTTTACGTCGTTTAGCTCACACCCAAGCAGAAACTTATGTTTTTGTACGTGTTTCTCTTTTAAATTGCCAGTGGAAATTAACAAAATGCACATATAGGCCTACAATGTAACGAGCAAGGGACATTATGTTGTTAAGATGGAGAGAGACGGGGAAAGGCAGAAGGACTGGATGAGACACATGTAAGCGTTGCTCCTTTTTGTGTTGCATTTGGTCGGTTTGTTGATAGTGTAAAAGAGGGAAGAAAGAAACACTTGGTGCTTGTGTGCTCTTAATTTATACCTGCCAAGTTGTTTTCTTGAAATCCGGGAGATTTTTATCAGCGGTTCAGCATTCTTCCCGCGTCGCGGTGTGCATAGTCGCGCCGCTGTCTCCGATCTTGACATTGGAAGACGTGGGGGGTGCTGTATTTTTCGTCGCCGCACGGCCGTAACTTCAGCTTTTCAGCTTCTCCGCTGTCTCGGCTCGACTCACGACATCGGAAGAAGGGTGGTGCTGTTGGAGATTTTCAGCGGAAATCCGGGAGATTTGCCTGTATTCCGTGACATCGTCATCTATTCACGGAGCTTTGGCACAAGTCTTCGCGAGTTTGGCTTCTTGGAAGGTATAGTTAGGATGGTGTAGTCTCGTTTGGACACTTTTTGACAATCTTTGCCAGGATGACACAAAGGAAGACGTGTAAAGTAATTGAACATCGGGATGTTCTGAAACAACTGCCCAACATCCCTCTGGTTTCTGGTTATTCATTCGGATCATAGGACACGCGCTCAAGTATAGTTCTAAAATATCATCGAAGCTATCCCTAATAGCGTTTACAATCTCCAGTCCACTCTGGTTTTCGGTGGGTTTCGGACTCCAGTTGACCGTGATCAGTACCGCTTGCTTAAATTCGCAGAGTTGAACGTGTGAAAACAATACAGCTTTAATTGACCCAAAGAATGTCGACGAACTAATTGACGAACACAATCACAAATTTTTTACCTGCTTCATGGATATGTTGACAGTCAATTTGGCTCCTCCAGGCCGGCGACCGGGTGCGAGTGCACCCACCTCCCCCGGGTTATTATGCCACTGTTAAACATTCACATGTAGGCCGCTGAATTGTAGACGAGTGTCGCCGTCCAGTAGATCATTCTCTAGATAACAGGTTGTTGTTCTCCTCGCCGTTCCCTGTCTTCAGGGGTGAGGCTGGCTTGGATACGTCGACATTTTCTTTTCTTTCTCTTCCTCTTCTTTATCTACATTCCTCCTCATTGCGCTTGCACGACTTTCTCTACCACCCTTCTCCATTCTCCTCGGTCTTTTGCTCTTTTTCTCCATTCCCTTTCCATCCCTCCATGTCTCACGTCACGCAATCCTCCCTCGCAATCTCGGTCGCCCTCATCTTCTTGTTTACTCCACTCTCCGGGCATCTGCTTCCTTTGCCATCCATTCTTCTCCCATTCGCTCCACATGTCCTGCCCAGCTCAACCGACTTCTTACCACTTCTTCTTGAAACTTTCTTTCATACCAACATCCTCCCTCAGCTCTTCCACTGTTCGCCTATATATTCTCTTTACCCCCGCAATTCTCCTGACCCAGTTGTTTCCGCACACTTGTACCCTCTCCTGTTGTTTCTCTGTCATTGCTGTAGTCTCTAGGCCATACAAGTAGGCTGGTGTCACACACATGCATAGTACCTTTCCCTTGAATTTTGGCGAGATGTGCCTGTCTCCCATCACACCTTCTACTCTCCTACATGCATTCGCCCCTGTTTGTATTCTCCTGCGAATTTCTGTCTCTGGGGAGCCATCCCCACATACCGCTCCGCCCAGGTATATAACATTGTTAAATAATCCTTCGTTGACTAAATGTGTGATGAAAATCGTGCAATACATGAAAAAGATAACTTGAAGCGATACTGGTATTAAAGGCCGGAATACACTGACGTTTTTTCGCCAGCCCCGACCAGACAAGACCAGTCGGTGTTGGTTTAGTCGGGTTGGGTCGTTGGCAGTCGGCCAGTGTATCCACACGTCCGACTATAATCGAGGTTAGTTGGTGCCAGTCTGACGTAGTCGAAATATTTGTTCACGTTTACGTGATTATGACGTCACGCTGGCTTCGAGTATGACTCAGTCGGTGTCAGTCGGTGTAGTGTATACACTGCAGTCGGGGTGAGTCTG
Organism: Escarpia spicata; assembly: GCA_963995525.1. Taxonomy (NCBI): domain Eukaryota; kingdom Metazoa; phylum Annelida; class Polychaeta; order Sabellida; family Siboglinidae; genus Escarpia; species Escarpia spicata. The sequence goes on from OZ023214.1 coordinate 40,857,393, forward strand.
ATCTGGTCCGGTCGGGCAAAAAGTGACAGTGTATCGCGGGCTTTAGGCACTCTTTTGTCGCGACGCATTCATACAGCACGATGGTGAATATGTACACTGGTGGACTGCCCGCAGGAGACTACGCAGCTGCGCAAGGAACGGAAGCTGTACTGCTGTTGCTGCTGTATGATCGGCCGCGTGTCGTGTGCTCTGCGGCTAGACAGGACGGGCTACGTGCCGGGAGAAGACATAAACCTCGACGCCGAGATCCAGAACCGGAGTCGGCGCGAGATCACAACGTCTTACGTAACGATGCAGCAGGTGGGCGATAATTGATGTATACAGTACGTTGCGATTTGCGAACGTCACAATCAAAATTGTTTGCACGGGACCAAGGTCAGTGTTGATAACTGTTACATTGGCCGTGAACTACATTATCATTGCTGCATAACATCTCATAGATAAAACATTCCCGCATACAATTGTCACTTTAAATGTTGCCTTATGTTTTTGTCATAAAGAAACACTCTTCACTCTTGTGACCAGAATTTCAACAAAATACATGACGGAATGCACGAACGCTCCAACTGTTCGGCATCCATATTCTATGGCTTGACGGAGCTTAAGCTAAGCAACAGGTCGCGAAATGGATAGGTCAGTCAGGGCGCTTAGCATTCGCTATATTTTTCTCTTCCTCAGATTATGAAAGGTGTTTTAGGTGTGAATCTTAATATATTGTTAACAATAAAACGCCATTGCCACGTATATACACGCATGACATGTGTTTGGATTGTGTTTACTACACTGTAGTAGGCCCTATATTATGTGCATTATGATGGTAGGATAGTTGCTATGCTATACCGAGTTAAACAGTTGAACGAGTTGAAGGGAATCCCTCGTCTACGCCAATCGGCGACCTTGTAATAAAATGGCGGTTTCTGTGTAATTGAAATTAGTGTCAGAATGGATTATACCAGAATGTAAAATGCACATGCCTGGATGTTTGTTATGGCATGCATTACAATGTGTGGAAATTGAAACGATGGAAGGAAATCCCTCATTCTAACCAATCAGAAGACACCTTTTTGTTACAAGGCCGCTGTTTGGCATAGGCGGATGATTCCCTCCCACCAGGGCCGTAGCTAGCGGGGGACTGGGGAGAGGGTAGTTCCCCCCAGAAAAAGTACAAAAAGTGCCCTTTTAGTTTAAAAGTGCCCTGTTTGTCTAGCCTATATTACTGATGTCATTGCTGTTTTTGTGATTCCATGCCCACATATTGGTCAAAGTGCCTTATTTTCAGAAACTGGCCCGCACTATATCTCCAGAATTCTTGGGTTCGTGCCTGAAACGATCATGCTCAGGCTTGAGGCGTGGTTAAGGGACACAGTGAAGGGTGCGGGTAGTTCCTTCAAGCACAGCAATACTGTCATTGAGTGATACACTGTATTTAAGTGTTCTTTTCCCGATATAAAAGAAGTACGATGACTCTCAAGTTCCACGACCGTCATCTTCACGTGAACTGATTTCGGCGTGTGGTCAAACGTTTGCCGTCATCAGTAAGATAAAACAAACTAACATCTTCCTCACTAAACCAGTCGGAAGCTTTGCTTGCGAGCAGTCATTTTTTGCCGTGCGACGCCTCAAGTGGTAGAGTCGACAGTCAACAGTGACAGAAAGATGGCTCAATGGCCTCGGAATGTTATATATACATAAAAATCAAACTATTTTCCCACCCCCGAAGAGGTTTATTTGTGTAACGGGAATCGGCGAATCTCTGTACGCGGCACAGAGAAAGTGATCTTATAAAACAATTTAAGATATTCCGTATATGTGGTATAGATGTCGATTTTAATAAACGTATTGTCATTCGATATAAATTACTTCTTTTCACCTGTTGTTTTCATTCCCACGCAACGTACGACCGATACTGAAACAATACTTGATCCGTGGGCGAAATTCTCCAGAAAATACGGTAGATTGCACCAAGAGGGGGTACATTTTCAACATTTTTGGGAGAGAACCCCCGCGTGAATATGCTTTGCGGATGATACAAAAGTATTTAGAAGGATTAAACGTGATGGAGATAGACAGCATTTACAAGATGATCTTGACAGATTGATGAAAAATGACAGATGTTCAATTTTATGAAATGTGAATGCCTCCATAAAGGACATGGGAACGAAGACGTATAGTATACAATCGGGGTACTGTACTAAGTACTACTGTAAAAGAAAAAGACTTAGTGTTAACACTTAGTGCTGATATGTAGGTTTCAAACAGTGCATTGTTGAATTGCAGCTTCAAAGGGAAATCAAATCCTTGGATTAATTAGGCGAAATGTAGCGTATAAGGAAAAAGAACTAATAATACCGCTGTACAAAACAATAGTTAGGCCCCATTTAGAATATTGTATACAAGCGTGGAGACCACATTGCAAGGACATAGATATGCTAGAAAGAGTACAGAGGAGAGCGACTAAAATTATACCAAAACTGAGAGATCTTAGTTACGAAATACGCCTAATAGAATGTGGTTTGACAACACTAGAGACCAGGAGATTGAGAGGAGATCAGATAGACGTTTTTAAAATACTGAATGGTTATGAAAATATTGATAGAAATATTTTTTTCTCAGTTAAGAAAGATAGAAAGACTAGGGGACATGAAGCTACATTAGTAATAAAGGAGCAATGTAGATTATATATAAGAAAGTTCTCATTTTCACAAAGGACTGTAAATGAATAGAACATATTATCTGCTGAATGTGTGAGTGCTAGTAGCGTGAATATGTTTTAAAACAAAATTGACACGTATCTCAGAAGGGCGGGATACACGTAGATAAAAAGGGTTGGACTCGATAAGCCAAAAGGCTTCCTTGTCCACCTGCCATCTAGATTTAATTTAATTTATGGGTGGCAATCTTGTTAAATCGCTTGTTAAATCTTGTTAATTTCATTTTCCAGATGGCCACCAGACTCAGTCCAAACGATGACAAATATAGGCAGCTTCTACTGTATTTAATTAAAGCGTGGGGTTCATGCTATGCACGACGTGTTTAGATTTGACCCTTGGCTTAGTATCTCAATGCTAAGTTAAGGTAGAGCATAGTTTTAATATACCCAGGGAAAGTCGTAGCCCAACGTAACGCCACACAGCGGTAAGAACTACACTATATCTGCGTAGGTTGGATGGGAACACGATCATTATTATTATTATTACTGACGTGTGAATATAGCCACAACTGTAAATCGTTAGTATCGTTCTGCACGTGCAGGTCATCCGGTACCACGCCGAGGGCCGCTCCAGACTGAGTGCGTCCGATATATTCCGGATATCGGGCGGGAAGATCAAGCCAGGAGACAGCGCGTTCTACCATGATATCATTCACATACCGCCACTGCCTCCCTCACGTCTGCGTGGATGTAGCCTGGTTGATATAGACTACATAATTACGGTGATTATTACACGCATGTGCAATACGCGATCGGCTATACAGCCGTGCAGTTAAATTTTCGTAACCGACATTTTGGTCACGTGGTGATACAATAAAAAATAATCGGCTGTTTAAACAATCCACTGTGGCGATAAAGAACGTAGTCGTCAAAACGTAGTTTGGATTGTTTAAATTCAATCATTAAGGTTGTAAAATAAAGTGTACCTTTGCAACGTGCATTCCGGTGTGATCGCACACGACGGCGGCGTGGCAGCATACGTAGTCGGATGTGAACTGCGGCCTTATCCAATTATGTGCGCTACTCCGCCACCGTCTCGTTCAATTACAGCTGCATGCAATTTGCAAATGTACAATTTTATATACGTACGGCATTATGTGACATGATATATCCTTTCGAGCCAGGTGTAGTAGTAATAGTGGTAGTAGTAGTAGTAGTAGTAGTAGTAGTAGTAGTAGTAGTAGTAGTACTAGTTGTAGTAGTAGTACAAAGTAGTATTATTAACCAGTAGTTGTAGTATAATTATTATACTACAGTGAGTTGATACCACTGGGCGTAGTCAGTAGTAGTAGTAGTAGTAGTAGTAGTAGTAGTAGTAGTAGTAGTAGTAGTAGTAGTAGTAGTAGTAGTAGTACAAAGTAGTATTATTAACCAGTAGTTGTAGTATAATCATTATACTACAGGGAGTTGATACCACTGGGCGCTAACAAGTAAATCGATCGCTAGGCATACATCACATATTTTTCTGCTATTTATTTAACCTGGTTAATCTGTTCATATTCCACGTTGTCAGACACACGCATCAAGTGGTCATTATTAATCTAATTTCAGTAGACACGTTCATTCAGCGTGCTAGAAATGTTATACCGATAATTGCAAAATAACTATTGCGAATTGCGCTACTGCAGCACAGTATTTTCGCGTGCGTATTTGAGCTAATTGAATGTGTTTACTTCGTACAGAAACAACCGCACTTTCACTGAATATGACACTTTTGTTACGTAAAGGTTCTATCTAATTACACACGAACGCAGAAGGCGGTAATATAATCTTACGATCGTCTGTTGCCAGGTTGGCGTGCAGCCGGCTGACGCCTCGGCCATTGTGGAGTTGACAGTTCCGGTCGTCATAGGGACGGTGCCTCTCAAACACGTCGTACCACGCGGGGTTATAGGCATGTATTTCCCCTGCTGTTCGTCCACTTCAGACTGTGGTGTTTCGCCAAGATATGGATACAGCTGAGTAAGGGGGGCCACAAAAGTTCGTAAAATCTAAAATTACGTATGGGGGTTGTTTGGTCGTCACACCATCGGTGGTGCTATCTAGCGAGTGAACGTTCGTCTGGATTTCGCTACGCAATTAATGAATCCATCACGTGACATGTTACCTAGCAACAAGGTCCACCAACCGTACAAAATAGCCGATACATATGTGAATCTGTCGGACATGTCATCGTATATTTTGTTGAAAGACTGACCACAACTGTTTTTCTTTGCGACAAAATATAGGCGATAATATCTGCGACAAAAGATAGGGCAGTTGCTTTAGCGAGAAATGTAGGCCCTTATAACTTATATGCGAACTATTTGACCTGGTAGATGTCATACCCAGTGGCGTAGCTAGAGGGGGGCCAAGGGGGCCATGCCCCCTCCCTATCCCGGAAAATTATGAGGGTAGGGGACTGAGGACATAATTTTATAACTAGTTGCCTGATTCATAGAGTAACAAGGTGCAGAGGTTATAGGGGTGCCTGTGTAGGATTTCCTAGTCTTTGGCAAATAAATTTGTCATCATTCAAATGGGATTGAGTTACCCGAAGTGGAGGAATCCGCCGCTTCAGCCGTAGGCGATAAGCATCCGGCAGGCTGCAGTCCAAGAGGTGACAGGGCAACGAAAATGTCATCATTCACAATGTGCATGATGGCTAGTGTCTATTAATATATCAACACAAGGATGCAAAATGACAGTTACTCGCCAAGATGATTAGTTACTGGACTAAGATCAAATTGCACGTTGCGGCCAAAGCAATTTATCTAGTAGATTTTCCACTGGGAAATCGGAACTTCGTATTGTGAATTTATTAATTTTAATAAGCGACAACGTTACACATGACACGAGCAATTTTGTGAAGCTCACTCGACACTTCCGCAGCGGTGCGGATTTTTTTTGAAGTTATTGGTTGAACGCCAGCGCCTCATCACATAATTATATATATATATATATACATACGTGTGTGTGTTTGTGTGTGTGCGTGCGTGCGTGTCATATCCCGCAACTCATTGCTTGCTTGAATGCTGGATGGCCCCCTCCAATACAAAATCCTGCCTACGCCACTGGTCATACCGCCCTAGTAACGCAATGCATGTATGTAAACAGCGTCAGTAAGGGAAAGCTTCACGCAAACACACGTTTGAACTGCAAATATTCCTGTTGTAGCGTCTCCATCGTTCAGTCGCTACAGTCACTCTAGCGGAGAGATCGAAGACTACAGCGAGGAGGACTACCGCCAGGGTCGCCACCAACACGTGTACGATTACTACAAATCCCTGTACAAGAGGGCCGAACCTTCGCTCGAAGTTGCCGAGGTCACTTAGGTCAACATATTCTAATCAAGCGTCTCGTTTGGTTTAGTTACTGATTTAATTTATATATCAATTTTGTTAAAATATTATTTAATAACGTCTAAACAGAAATAAAATGTGTCAATGTTAACAAAACCGTTCCTGCATTATGTTTTATTTGTGTGAGTATATTAGTATACATGCATGTCACTCCATTTCGTATGTTTTCCGCACATATATTACATTATATGACAAATAATAGAGGTCGCAGAGCAATACTTTTGATGTTATGTAGATTTCCAACAAAGGTTTGTGGATTTGTTGTTCTGTAGCGTATGGGAATGCGATACTCGATCTAAACAAGGACGCTGATACAGGCTGAGCAACCAGCGACCATATCGATTTACAGGGCTGTATGCAGAATGTCAAGTAAAAATTTGTATTTTCAACAAACAATGACATATCTGCAGCAACGTCTATGTATTAAGTCTAATGTGGGTCACGCACCAGTTTCCATGCCCTTTGAGTGGCAAAACAACATTTAGTCTCGCATTTCTCATATTCTTGATCCAGGAGCTCCTGTGTAGGCACAGTAACCACGACGTATCGACGTCTCGAAAGGTATATCAGTTGTTGTGCTGACCAATACTTTTGCTCGCCTTCAATCAATCAATCACAATACTTTATTGTCCCTTGGGAGGAAATTCATTTGGAGTGTAGCAGCATATTAAAACAAATAAAACAAACGTACATGCAATATAAAAATGTAAAAATAGTAATAAAAGTTAAATAGGTTAAATAAGCTAGAATAAGTTAAATATGTTAAATAAGTTACAAAAGTTAAATCATCTCACAAATCACAGATCATTTCAGGCTGACTCAGTTTCAGGTTGGCAGGGAAGCCTGGCAGAGACGGAGGGAGCGAAGGACAGTTACTCATTCATTAGTCTAATTGAAGAGGGAACAAATGAGCTTCCAGTGCGATTCAGCTTACAGTGAGGGAGTTGAAAGCGGCGGCCAGAAGAAAGCAGTTTATATCATGGAAACAGGGAATGTTCGGGATCTGAGGAGACCTTCCTTCCCTTTCTCTCTGCCCGTTGCCTGTACAGATCCTCTAGACTGGTCTGCTTTTCTCCCACCACCTTGCCACTAACCCTGACGGTTCATGCCAGAGTGTTGTGATGCACAACACTCAGGCCACCGTACCACACAAGGAAGCCAAATGTAATTCGATGTAGCATCTATAGAAGGTGTGAGGAACATGTGTGCTGCCACTGAGTGACCTGAGCTTGCGTAAGAAATACAACTTTTGCTGGCACTTTCTTTTAATTACAGCTGTATTTTGAATTGAATTTCCCGTTTGAGGCCTTGATATTGGCACGTTACTTTAATTATTGGACGTTGAATAAACGGGTAATTACAGTGGAACTTCGCTTTAAAGTTACCTCGTAATACAGCCACCTCGCAATTAACGTCACACTAAGATAATCCCATTTTGGAGCAGCAAAGAATAGGAAAATAATCTCAATAATATGGTCACCTCGCCATTCAGATCACGTCTGCCCCGTCCCAAGGGTAACCTTACTAGTGGGGTTCCACCGGTACAAATATTTCCTTCATTTGATCTTTGACGTTGAGCTGGTACCTTTAATTGCGGGACCAAGGCAGTTACCACCATTGTGACGAAGTACACGTTATTCAGGGCTAATCCATATATTTTTATGTTGGGCAAATGCGCGCAATAGTGTAGTAGTATTATGCCACTAGGCTCGAGAGGGTACGTTATCCGACCCTAGTCTCACTTAGCTGACCCTCACCAGGCTATAAACTCGCCGGGAAGAACTTGCAAGAATAGCAAAGAGTGGAGTCACCTACAGACCTTACTTATCGAACGTCTCCTTCGCCTTCGAAAAGTCACCGAGAAGAATTGCGAGAGAGCCTCCTGCTACAACTCCATATACAGACATGGGGCCGGTTTCATGAAGTGGCTAAGAACGTTCTTAACGCTAAGATGATTGTCTTAATAAATGAGGTGATTTTGTTAATATAAGCGAACATAGGTGTTTACGCAAACGCGTGACGCTAAGTAATTGCATAAGTTTAAGTACGCTTCATGAAACCGGCCCCTGATGTCAATTTTGTCAAAACCCTCCCTCCC